>JAECWJ010000688.1:8975000-9560000 GCA_018150375.1 Drosophila sturtevanti | reverse complement strand
AGCGGCACGTTATGCAAAACAAAAATTCAATTTCAATTCAATTAATCACGCTTGATTACCACCAATAAGAGTAGCCAGGAGCAGAACCAAAAACCCCCCCCCAAATCGAGGCTCACAGCCAAAAAACATTTCCCTATGCTTGATTGCTGCTTCTGCCATTGGCTATTGTCCTTGCCTTGCAACTGTTTTGGTATCCGATTTATTATACCCTAACATATTTAAGGCATTAGTCCCATTTGAAGGACGGACATTTATGAATATTCAATATTGAAAATTCATCAGACAACACTTTTCAAGTTCATATGTAAATATATTCACAAAGTTTGATATATCCATATATCCATATGAAATTTCATAATAGATCAATGCAAATGGATCACAAATAAGGGTATTAATCTATCAATAGTTAATTATTTCTTTTTGGTGTAGAGTATTTTCATGTCGAACTCTCAATAGAAACAAAGGAATTTCTATTGTGTTTTGTTTTCCTTTTGGCTTCCTATTTTTTTTTTGTCCCCCCCCAACTTTTTTGCGTTTTTATTTTTTTTCTTCTTTCACTTTTTTGTTTACCACTTTGCACATTTTGCTGTCAAATGTGTTGATTTATAGTTGCCGATGTGCCTCGAACCTCAAGTGAGTAAGTGAGTGGGTGAGTGGGTGAGTGGGTGAATGGGTGAGTGGGCGAGTGACTCAGTGGGTGGATGGATGGGTCGATGGTCTTTGGCGCCACAAAATATGGGAGAGAAAAAAAAAGGTGAAATGAAATCGAGACCTTGCCTCGATGTCTCGATAAAGCCAAACTGTAAAGAACTGGGCACGAAAATAGGCAAAAAAAAAAAAAAAAAAAAAAGAACAAAAAAGAAAAATGTGTGTGGGGTAGGCAAAAAAAAAAAAACAGGAAAAAAAGAATGAAAGAAAAGTTTGCCAACAATTTCAATGACAATGCGGCAGTTTGTCGTCGAAGTGAAAGAACTGAGAAATTCTCGATTGCATTTTGGTTGCCAGCAGATCGATTGCAAATTGTTTTTTTTTTCTATTTTCTTTTTTTTTTTTTTTGTAGATTTAGAATACGGTTATATACCTGACATTGTTTGTTTACTCAATTCCGACAGTGTAGGATTAAAGTTATGTATGTATAGGTAAAGTGAAAGGCTTTCACCTTTGCAAAAGTCATTTTCATATGATTTTAAAACTCATTCACCAGTTGGCCAGTTGATGATGTCCAGTTGAGTGGACATCATCATCGGAAGTGGGGGTCCACAAACAAAAATAAAAAAAACAAAAACAAAAACAGAGATTGAATACGCCTACCAACCAGCATACAAATTCCTTGGGACAAACAAATCCACAGACATCAATAGCAGTAGTCCATTCCATAAGCCACAGCGTTGCGGTGCTCATTTGCAGGCAGTTCACATCGAGATTCCTTTTGCCTGGCTGCTATGCAAGGCAACCCAGATAATCATTTGGCAATTGAATGAACGACAAAAATGCGGGAACCCCCCTCCCCCCACCAGTCCATGGCTGACCTCGAAAGCTAAAGCTTACTTAGTTAAAATGAGATGAAATCTATGCTATTTAGGAGGAGTAGTAGGCGTAACCACAAGATAAGTTATAATTACTGGTTACAGCTCTTGTTGCCAAGTGAAAGGCAATAGGGATAAAACCACAAATTACAAACAACATCCTTGGGTGCATTATGCCAGTATGCCAAGGTGGAAGGAATAAAGTTTTCAACGCTTAGACGGACAGGACAGCCTATGTAAATAAAAGTTACTTTTGCCCATCAAACAAAGAAGAAAAGGGAGCAAAAAGTAACAAAAAATGATGAATGAAATAGAAGGCAAAAACCAAAATGCGGCATTTATTGTCAATTCTTAAATTTTGTTTACCTCTTTTAAGTTTTTCTTTTTTTTATTAAAGATCTTTGAGAATTATTAAGTAAATCTTCAGGCTTTAAAAGTCCTAAAATTTGGATAGTTATGATTCAGATATTATACATATGCATATACATCTATATAATATATAGGCTAATACATGCAATATTATAATTATATAAATATCTTCTTGTATTAATTAGAGCTAAGACTTTGCTATTATAATAAGCTTGCAAGATCTAAACAATAACTGTAAAATAGATTATAATAATAATAATAAAGAGTCCTTCTTCAACTGATTCGAGAAGAAAGAAATAAGTGTTTCCTTCCTTCCTATATTATTTATATCCTGCCCTTTTGCTGTTCTTTAGAATATTAAAAAAAAATTCGAAAAATTCGAAAATTAGAAAAACTTATGAAATGAAAAATGATTTAAAAATAATAACAATATGGTATAAATATATCAATATATGGATAAACCTCTTCTTAACTAAAAAAAAAAAAGGAAAAATTATGATGGATTTTAAGAATATAAATCAAAGTTTTGTAATATATTTAGTAAATCAAATTACTTATTGTCGAAAGAGAGTCTAACTAAGTCAAATTATAAAAACCTGAAAAAATTAATATCTGATTTTAATTTTGTAGTATTTGTTGTGTGAATTATTATAAAAATCTGCTCAAATTTGATTTCTTTAAATAATATTACTAAATTTAATATAACAACTAGAATAAAGATAAAGACTTTAAACCAAATCAGAGCCTGGAGAAAATAAAGATTTACCAATTTAATTTCAATCATTTATTTTTTAATTTTTTGTGACGTATATATATTAATAAGTTGAAATAAATTGTTAGTTCTCTCATTTCTTAACTTTCTTCGTTTTCTTCTCATTCACTTTGTGCTTTAAGGGAAAACTTTCACAAAACATTCGAGAGATTCGATTTTTAATTTGACCATTAATTCCACTAACGAAAGTAAGAAGAAGAAAGGGAAGAAAAAAAACAACAACTACACTAAAAAAAAAAAAAAATAATTTTGCAAATCAATAAACTTGAATGAAGTCAGTCAATTGGCGTAAATGTTGATTTTCTTTTGCATTGACTGACATTGGTAGGTACTTTGAAAGCACTTTGATTTTAGTATAATATAATTGAATTTATTCCGATTTTTTAGTAGGAAGGATAATAGTTCCAACTCTGCTACAACAATAGCAACGAACTACCAATCTCTCTCAATAAAAGCGCCCACAACCGAATCCTTGTTTCCGTGTGTCATGTCATATAGTGCCCAATTAGCCGCCATGTGCAGGACAGAAACCTTTCAACTATTTAAGTTTATTTAGTTTTATCTGCAGCACAGGGAACAAAAAAAAAATAACCAAGAACTGAAACTATGTTGCATAAAACCATTGAATCTATGGCAGGCACTTGTGTGCATTTCCGTTGGGGGTACGAAACAAGTATCCTTTTTCACTCGCCATCGTAATTTATTAAACTGATGCGAAAAAATGGGGTGAAGTACTTAGAAAGGGTCGTAGGGTGGTTCTATCTCTCTCTCTCTTTCTCTTTAGATGGTTGTGGCAGGGAGAGGGGGAAGGGGGGGGACAGTGGCTGAAATAAACTTCCTGCAAAATATGACATTTATTTCGCTCGACAGTTGCGCCATTTCTTTCCTTCCCTCCCCCTCTCTCACTCAGTCTCTTTTCTTCTTCTTCTCGGACACTGCATGCTTTTCTCTATGCCACTATCTTATTTTTTTTTTTTTTTTTTTTTTTTGGTAACGGAAATATAAAGTCATATTTTGTACTGATGACTACTTGGGTGGTTATAGTGACTGCAGTGCAATGCAAGTTCCGGGTTTTGAAATACTGCACAATTAGCCTTTAGATATCAAAACTTCAAGAGCAAAAATAAGAAAATAGAAAGAAAATGCTAACAACTCCTTCTTGACTTGTTGGTGTTTTTTGTTTTTTTTTTTTTTTTTTTAGCTTCTAGGAAACGAAAATATTAACTTTACTGTTAGGAAAGTTCCACGAAAATGATATTTTGGGCAAAACCAACGCCCCTTTTATTTTTTGTGCACCGCCCAACGCTCGAGTCCGCACAAAAATACTTCCGGCCTAAAAAAAAAAAAAAAAAAAAAAAAACCAAACCTGCATTTTAGAAAATAAATCAGTACAGTATGAAGAAATGCTAGATCGATTTTCGATATACCCTCTTATGAGAAATCTAAATATACATACATATGTAAAATACTTTTCCAATTTATAAATCTGTTAAGTTTTGTGTGTTCAAATTAAAAAGAAAGACAAATAAAAATTGATTGCTAATGATAACGATCTCTTAATTCTTTTGTCTCTAATATACCTTTTCTCCTTATGCTCTACTACAGGGTAGCATAAGAGAAGAAGAAAATTTCAAAGACCTAGTAACCGCATTAACTTTAACCTCATTGCAATAAACCAAAGCCATTTTGAAGAGAGGAGTCGAGACTTGAGGGCTGAAGGGGAGCGTTTCCTTTAAAAAAAAAAAAAAAAGAAGCGAAACACAACACCGTCAGATAAATTGCACGAAGCTTTAGATATATGTATTGTATATATATATATATATGTGTGTGTGTGTGTGTATTTGTATATGTTTGAATGTGTTTTTTTTTCCACCGTTTGGTTTGCTGTTCAAAATCGATTTAAATGTTTAGTTTGCGTGTTTTGCAAAGTTACCTTGAGGCTTTTATGTAGAGTTCTTTATGTATGTATGTTTGTATTTTTTTTTTTATTTTTTGTTTCTTGTTTAGCGTCTCGTCCTGGTTATTCTGGTAACAAAGCGAATTTCCATGTTAAATAGCCGGGGCACGTGGCATCTACATACAGACATACAGACATCCAGACATCCATCCAAAGAATATCTATCTACTGTCTTGCTTCCACTTCGCGAACCATTTTGATTGACGTTTGATAAACCATAAAAGAGAGAAGACAAGAAATGGCAGGACAACGAACTAAAGGAAGCACCAACCTACCAACGAACCAACCAACCCAACAATATACCATCAAGGAGCTACTACCTAACGAATCCCCCCCCCCACACACACACACACACACACACACGAATCCACAACCCCAATGAATTCACGAACCAGGCAACCAGCCAACGAACGGAGTAGTGTCCAGATGCGATGATGGAGGAGTTGTCAGCTTGTGTCGTCTGGTGTCGATTATTTCTCTATTATATCAAACAATGAAATATATGTATATATATGTCTATATGGATAGAGTGGCGACAGTTGGGCTACTTAGGTGACGAGTCCACTAAATTATATAGAAATTGTATTTTAATCCAACAAGAGATTAGCCAACTTGAATATAGTTTAATATTCAACATTTATCATTTGAAGAATATATTAATAATATTAATCTTTAAATTCCATATATGATATAAAATAAATACATATATCCGAATCAACTAACTTAGTTAGAGAACAACTAACATATAATATCACACACATTGTAAAGTTCTCGGTATATAATTTCTGCCACACTGTGCGTATACGTAATGCATTATTTTTGTATAGCTTTTTAGAATTCTGGTCAAATTTCCCTTAGAATTCGATAACAATTGCAATTTATTTGGGGACAAGTGTGTTGATTATACATAAGAGTATACAGATAGTTTGAATTTTGAAAAACAAAATAGAAGATGCACACACAAACACACACACACACACACACACACACAGAGAGAGAGAGATTCAGATGACATTGTAATGAAAGAGTTGCACTCATAATTGAGAACAATGGAGACAGGAGATGGCTTGCATGTTCTCATCTCAAACTGTGAACATGGCCAACATAACACGCCCACAAAACGCCCCACAAGCGACCGTTCGTTTCGTATACCATTGCATACGAGAGTACACTAAAAATTGTTTTGGCTTTGTCAGACATTTGCACTTTTGTTTACCTACATTGTTGCAAAAGGAAATCAAGACAAAATATTCGAAGGATACGTCGTGCAGGAACTTTGTTGTAGTTCCTGATGTTTGTCTTTGACCCCCATGTCAGTTTTGTACATGTACATACATGCAAGGCTCTTAACCAAAAAAAAAAAAAAAAAACGCATACCCACCCATCTCAACCAACCATACACACTCATTCTCTTGCTGTGACATGCAAACATATAAATGCCATTTCGTACCTAGACATAAACACACACACACCACACACAAACCCCACTCATATATGTACATTATCTATTATATACATACATACATATGTAAAAAGATATATGTAGAACATTCTTAAGAATGAAAATTTTTTATTCAATTTTCGCTTCGGCCCATACTAAATTAATTTCGGGCAGTGGTTTGTGAATGTCGTGGGATGTCTTCTATGATTCAGGTCAGGATGATATGTGTCGCTGACAGGCGCTGTCCATATTATCGGTATAAGCGAATTTTAGGGGATTCACATACACGCACAAACACACACACACACAGACAATCATCAAACATATACATATACTTGCGCAATTGACACGTATGTGACAAGCTTAGGAAAACTTTCGGTATAGGCTTAGTTCTACGCCTGATTTGACAGCTGGAATGACATATACATTCGTACATATATATATCAAAACAGCAAAAACTGGCTAAATGAATTATGTGTGAAAGGAAAAAGTTTACCGAAACATATACCTCACACCCATAACATACACGCATACACATACACAGACGAACACACAGACGCACACGCACACACACACCCATACACACGCACACAATCTTATACACAAATCAAATAAGTTGAAGACACATTTTTACGTAATTCACGCACGTCGTCAACATTTTACGCCAGGTGAATATCTAGTCAACGGGAAGTGGTAAACAAAATGCAAGATTATTCCTATAAGAATAAGAGTGACTAAATCTATACAAAATATATCACAAATATATGGAAGGAGAAGAAGAAGAAGAAGAAGAAGAAGAGGAGAAGGATGAGGAATAAGAGAAGATTTAGCAACAATATTTCATAGATAACCAGAAACAAGTTTAAAAAAAACTTTAGAAATTAATTGGCCAATTGAAATTTAAAAAAAAAAAATTAAAATCTGCTATTGAAAATGAAACATTAACTTTAATAATTGTGTCGTTTAAATAACATTCGTACATATATACATATATATATATCTATATTTGCCTTAATTCAAATTAAAAAGCATTTAAATAGATTTAAGGTGATTTAAGGCTATTTACTTGGGCCGAAAGAGAACTTCAATATGTATACATACATCTAAATAATTGATGATGAAATTTTCTTTTTATTTTAGAAATAATTACAAAACATTTGTCATGGATTGTCAGTGAAAAATGGAACTATGTATAACTTAAATGTTAATTACCAAAGAAATTGCTAACCGAAATGTTTTTACCATATAGGCGAAAAGACGTTAACATTATTAATATTTGGTCTTTAGTTGCTGCTTGAGGGAAAATTGATATATTCTTAAATATTAACAAAAGAACGACTAACTATTATCGGCAACCACTTTTGCTTTACGTCATTTTGACGTCCCGTCCCGTGCCCTTCCGTCAGGTCGCGTCGCGTCACGTCACGTCACGTCAGTTGGCAGCACATCTAGACTGAATATTAGCCCAGTTTGCCAGTTTAATGCGTTGTTGTTCATTTTGCAAAACTCTTACGTCATTTGAGAAATTTCGAGGCATATTTATCCCACCAGCCCCCCCCCACCACACCTCCACCTCTCCTCTTCACCATCATTTCCGCCCACCCCCTCTCACTATGCTTCTTGTTTTACCCACTCCATTTCTAACAGCAGCACCAACACCATCACCTTCTAACCCCCCCCATTTGACCCCTCAAAATAAAAAAAAAATGAAAGAAAGGAAAGGAAAGGAAAAAAAAATGTGTCATCATTAACGGCCATGGCTCACGTGCCATGCCATCCGCCAAAGGTTCTGTTCTGGCCAGGTTCAGAGAGGCAGGCCTTGCCAATACACAAATCGATCGCTGTGGTTTCTTTCATTAAGTATATTTTGCTTGCTTGTTTTTTGTTATTGCTGTTGGTGTTGGTGTTGCTGTTGCTGTTGCTCTAGCCTCGCGTTATTATTGTAATAAAAATTTACGTAAATCGTACCCGCTGCCCCTAACCGGTCCTCACCCCTTGCATCTATCAAACATCACCCCACCCCCCCTCCACACACCAAAAAAAAAAAAACAACTGAGCTCACGCACAGTCAGCGTGTTTGGCGTGTCCTTCGATGAAAGTTGCCTTTGTTTGCCAATTTTTATGGGCCGCACCCCGCCGCCTCTCCGCCTCCGCATCTCTTTTTGCTTGTCTTGTCCTAACTCCTCCTGCGGTGCGGTCAAATTCTCATTCATCTTTAACACGCCTCATACACACACACACACACACACAGGTCCTCCCCCCATACCCCATCCCCCATCCATCCATCTCATCAGAAAAGTCAGCAACCTTTAGTAATAACACCTGCAGACTAATTAATGGCAAATATCTGCCGCAAAAACGAAAAAAAAAAAATAAAAATACAAAAAAAAACAACAACAACAACAACAGGAAAAAGAATTTGGGTGGAAAGGGAGATGAAATGAAATCAGCAAATTGTTCACTTTAGATTTGATGTTAAAACCATTTCCTTGATTTTATTATATCAACAACACATACTCAACATATATCACAATTCAACATACATATATCCAAATAAATGAAGAATTCAGATAAAGTGTTAACTAAACAAATAGAGTTCAATTATAAAGAATAAAATAAGACAATAAGAAATCATTTCTTGTAATTTGGTAGGTATACTATAAAGAAGTTATATACATGATTTGAGTCGATCGAGATTTATTTGATATCTATATATCTAAAAGATATAAAATTAAAAATAATTTTTTATAAATTCTTTTTCGTTTAAAGGAGAGAGAATGTTAGAAGTAAAACGATTTTTATTATTATCATTATTAAGTTTTACTAATTACAATTTAATTAATTAGTTAGGATTTCATAAAAGATTTCATATATATTCTTATAATTATATTATTGAAATTAACATCTGCAGAAAAATTTCCTTGAATTTTTTCTAATGCCAACTATACGATGAACTACTAAAATGGATAAAAGAAACTTGATATGTATGTATATACATATAAGTATATATATATATATACATATATATATATATGACAGGGCATATTAAAGCCATTTTTCTCCCCTGAGTACGCATTTAACCTCATGTTAGACCCAGGTTATCGTGACGCTAATTATGCATATACACACATATATAATATACCATTATACCTACTTATATATGCATGTGTGTATACTTATATGTACATATGTGTAGAGATACACATATACATATATATAATATTATCATTGGGGGCAATTTTCCCAGCACTTCAAATCGTTGCATGTTGAAACTTTTTCCAGAACTTTTAAAATTAAAAATATTCCATTTATTACCATTTTTGAACTAATTTTTAAATTTTAAAAAAAGTTTTTAAGCTAACAGAGAACAGTTAAGGGTTAATGGTAATTAATCGGAACAGTCCGTCTGGCCCTAAATCAAATTGTTTTTCAGTTAACGATCTTTATTATTTTTTTTTTTTTTAACTTAAATTAATTTGCTTGAATGAATTCTGACTAAGCCAATTTGTTGGCCAAATATTTGTATGTATGTATGTATGTGTGTATGCATATGTATGTATATGTTGATATATAAATCTCATGTAATGAATGAATCCCAAATAAAATAATTCAATTAATTATCTTAAATAAAATAGAAATTAATTGTATGAGGCAAGAATATATTGCCATAGCCATTCCGCCCCCCCAATTTCATTTGTAATTATATTAATAAAACTTTGCAACTTTTGGTTAAATTTAAGTGGGTAAACAAAAGTGCTTATATGCACAGATAAAATATATAATATACATAATACATATACACATACGAATATATATATATATATATATGTATGTCTATGCCATATTTGACTTTTATCTTTGTGTTGTTAAAATACAGTTTGAAAACTTTTTTAATGACATACTTGTATGTTTTATACCAAAGACTTTTCTTTTCTTTTTGCCTCATTTGCCTGTAATTAAATTGAAAACAAAACAACAAAGCAAAAAAAAAAAAAAACATAAAAAAAGCAAAAAATTTCAAATAATAATAAAGTTTAAATAGAAAATAATAAGACAAGAACAACAACAACAACTACAATAGCAACAGCAACAAGAAGCAATTTGATGACACTTCTAAATTTATTTATTCAAGCAAATTGCTCTTGATCAATTTGATTTCCATTGTTTGGTAGTCCGTCTTAGGGGTGGGGAGGGGGAAATGGCAAAGCTTTGTCAAGTGGATTTTGGTTTCCCTATGAAAACTGTGTTAATGGTGACACATGCACATTATGGCCAACAATAGTCCGGCCCTTTATTGTTGGCCATTTCCTGGCACGCACACATACATATACATATATATATAGAGAGAGAGATAGAGTGTGAGTGCAAAAGAGATAGAGATACACACCCACACTTAGACACAAAGGACTAAACATCTTGAGAATGGGCTTTTAAGTGCTAGGCAATAATTTACAATAGTCTGTATATAGCCAAGTTGTTGAAAGGAAAGACACAGTTTTGGCTTAGAGATATATATAGTATATATATATAAATATATACATATGTTAGTATATATGGAATCCTTGCATCCTTTGGCTTAACGATAAGGCTACTTTCCATAGTTCCTTAAATATTTGTCATCTCTGTAACTAAATGGTTAACCCCGGCACACATCTTTTACTTTACTTGAAACGATTTTTGCCATTTCCGAGTTTTAAGTGAGCGGAAAATGACGCATGCTTCGTTCCGTTTCGCTTCGCTTTTTGCGGTTTTATCCTTTTATTGTTCTGTGCAAAGGGCATGAAAATGGTAAGACAAGGGAACGTCTGGTGTATGCCACTCAAATTCAGTTTCCGTTTTCAAAAACAAGCAAACAAAACAACAAACATTCTAATCTGAGCAAAACAACTGTGAAGAAGAAACGAACAGAAATAGATCTAGAACAAAAGCAAAAGTGCCTTGAAGTTCATTTGTTAAATAAAATTTTGATAAAACAAAAAAAAAAAACCCAAAAAAAAATACAAAAATAAAAAGAATGAAGTAAGTGTGGGTGGAACAGAGTACGTACTTACATACATACATACGTACGTACATTTAGCTGCCGGGCTTGGTTTCATTTTCATTGACCCGAATACAGATTCAGTCAGCAAAAAAAAAAAAAAACACACACACACACACACAAAAAGACCATCATCGAGGGTGATGCCAGTGGCCCCAGTGGCCCAACTCAATTCCTCGGGCCATTTCCAAAAAAAAAAAACACACACACACACACAAACGCCACAAAAAAAGAAAGAAAAAAACTTTTTAAAATCAAATCTGCTTAAAATGCAGCCCAGTCAAAGGGGCACCAAATGGCAGGAATATTTAGAAAATACACTCAAAAAAAAAAAGAAGCATCTCTAGCTTTTCAATTAGTCCAATGGAAAAAAAAATGTATGCACAGGAGAAGTACAAGAACCAGCGACAGTTATGCAATATGTCTAAAGGGTACCAAAGGTACCAAATGGATTAAGTAAGTGAATTAGTTTTGAAAAAGGAAAACAAACTAATTGAGGCGGCAGTTGATTCCATTTTATTTAATTTAATTTAAACTATGTAGTTGACATTTAAAGTTTCATACTAATCATAATTCAACCATTCCTTTTTTTGTTTTCTTCTTTGTTATTGAAGTAAAGTAAATCAAAAGTTAATTGTTCAGTGTATTTTTTTTTTTTTTTTTTTTTTTTTGCTTTGCTTTTACATTAATTCTAATCAATTTTGTTGCATCTAAGCCAAATTATCATGCTAATTAATGTTGGCTTTTCAGATTTTTTCAGTGTTTATATGGGGACTTGAGTGTGTTAGAAAGGTTTCATACAATAGATAGTATATGTATTTTTGGCCCAAACTGAGCTGTCGCCTTTTATCAATTATGGCGCCAAAAACTATGCTATGCAATGTTGCGTATAATCAGTGTCTATTGTTAAAGTAGACAGATGCCACACCTCTTTACCATTTATCCTTAGAGCCCATAACCAAACGAAACCAAACCAAAAACAGAATTGAAAACCTGCATCGACTGTCTACATAGTAGCCCCATCGCTGCCGCACCCAGGACACAAATCAAATTAAGAACTGGCAGACCGCTCCGGCAGTAATTACTGAAGAGTGGCGATTGTGTGCTTATATGTAGGTATATATACATATATATATATACCTATACAGACATATATGAATGTGTGTGTGTGTGTGCGCGAGAGTGTGCCTGTTTGTATGTACAGTACTATCTCTACTATATACTGCATAAATCACTTCGCATTCAGCGAGCACGAAATCTATGCCCCTGACGCGCCCATCTAGTTGCCCAACCGGCAAAAAAAAAAAAAAAAAAAAGGAATGTTCAACGTAATTTATATTGATTAAAACTCGATTTCAATTCCACAGTTAGCGTTGGCATAGGAATGTCAGGGATAATCAAAAGATGGCCTAGCCTTTTGAATTTGCAACTTGAATGTTGCAAAAATTATCAAATCAAATCAAATCAAATCAAAAGAATAATCATCAATATAAAATTCTACTCAATGAATGGCAAATATTCGTTAAAAAGAAAAACACAAATTATATGAGGAAAAACAAAAAGAAGTCCTTATTCGGGATTAATCATAATTGATGAAATGGCCAAACTTTCAATTTTTGCGGTTGACCTACTTATTGGTATTGGCAATAGTTGATGAAGGAATAAGTCTATTGAAGTTAAACTTGTATCAAACAGAAGACATAATTGCAGAGAAAGTCATCTGGATTATGGGATATAATACATATATGTATTAGACAAGCTGAATCTGAGCGAACAATGAAAGGAGATAAGATATCAGTATATATATATTCTTTCGATTAACCAATCCTCAATCTGTGACTGAGATTTCCGGATAAGATTTTTATACCCTTGCAGAGGGTATATTAATTTTGGTCAGAAGTTTGCAACGCACAGAAGGAAGCATCTCCGACTATATAAAGTATATATATTCTTGATCAGCATGAATAGCCGAGTCGATATGACCATGTCCGTCTGTCCGTCTGTCTGGATCAACAGCTTCTCCTCCGAGACCATAAGAGCTACAGAGCTGAGATTTTCAGCATAGGCTCCTTTTTGCTGCAGGCATTGTATATCTCGGAATCATCCCGATCGGACGACTATATCATATAGCTCCCATAGGAACGATCGGTCATGAATAAGCTTTATCCTCAATAACTCTGTTGTTTTTCAACCGAATGCCACGAAATTTGATATTTATGAGTTTAATTCTTCTTGATACTTAAACCAAGTCTGATCAGACTTGGCACGGCCGAAGTTAGTCCATCTTTCTAGTTTTTTTATATTTTCTATGGTTTTTCTCAAACAATAATCTAATCATTACAAATATATTTATTTATATTCAATATGCTTTTATTATTATTTTCTACATCAATTTGACTGCAATAATTTGTTTTACAAATTTGAACTAATTTTATCACCAACAGCAATAAAAAAACAAAAAAAAAAACTACCATCACACACCCAGACACAAACATTTTATTCGTTTGTTATTGCTGACTAAGAGGTTCTTATTTTCCTTCTCTCCCCTCCCCATCCTCGCCCCGTCTACCGTTCTCTCTCTCTCTTACTTCAGTTTCATGTCCGATGCCTTCCGCATCCACATCCGCATCCGCCTTCGCATCTGCCTCCGCATCCTGTATAACAATGTTCGTACGTTTCGTGTGGTTCGTTTTGTGGTTTTGTTTTCTGTTTTAATTAATTTTAAAAATGGACTTCTACCTTGGCGCTAATTGCATGGTCTTTGATTTATGTTGGCTCAGAGATAATGACAAAATTGGTTTCACCAAATTTTCCAGGCATTTACCTTCACCCAATAATGTGTGTGTGTGTGTGTGTGTGTGTATGTATGTGTGTTTGTTTGTGTTTGTCTGTGTGACTGCTCTGCCTTGAAATGAGTCGAGTGGAGTCGAGAATAAATCTGAGAAAATTACTTGTAAATAACTTTGACATGGTATTGAGATTTATGATGGACGAGCCAAAATACAAAAAAAAAAAGAGAATATAATAAAAGGAAAACACCAAAGTTAACACCAAATGGCTAACGGGAAATATGTATATAATTTTGTAAATGGCATCTCAAAATTATCGGCAAATAAACAGCGCATCAATAATTAATATATATTGTCTGATAATATTTTTTGGATCCAGTTAGGGGGGAAAATCTAATTAGACAAAATCTGTTAGTTTTTTTTTTTTTTTTTAGAAATAGTTGGCCAAAATAAAAATTATAATATGAATGTTTTTTATGTTTTCGGTGTGCATTCTTGGTAATTTAACATCTATTTTAAATATATGTGTAAGCATTTCAATCAATATCTATTCACTTTAAATCGGCTGTTCTAATTCATTTTCATTTTCATTCATTCGTTTTAAGATTTAGAAATTTTCAATCACATCAAATTTAAATTCGATGAAAAGAATTCAGATCTCTGGATATTTAATTTCTTATCGTTTCTATTGTATGAATGACAAAGGGGAAGTTTGAGGGCGGCTTTATAAAAATTCAGAGTGAGAGAGAGAGAAAGGAAGAAAAAGAAAAAAATAAAAATTCAAACTAGCAATTTTGCCAATTTCTATCAGGACAAAAATCAATTATTTAAATCCCGTACAAATCAAAGTCCAGTGCAATCAGTGAAGAAGCAAAAAATAAAAATCAAAAAATATTAATATAATATAAACCGATTAAAAATATATAAAAGTATAAAAAGCTATAAAGGAATTTAATTTCCATAAAAAAAAAACACAAAATCTATACATAAATACATATGTATATATGTATGTTTGTAGAAATATTTGTAAAAAGTTTTTAGGCAAATGATTTTCTTCTTCAAAATTTTTAACTTCGTTTGCCGGAAAAGTTTCGCATAAAAGTTTATACTTGAGTTTACTTTTCACCAAAGAACATACAAATAATCTGATAATAATTGCAAAAGGTTACTAAACTTACATGAAAAGTGATGTTTGTGTGTAATATGTATAAAACTTCTAGTTACCTATAATAAAAAAAAAAAAAAAAAAAGTTAAAAGAGGCAATTAGTAAACAAGGATAATAGAACAGGGAAAGCTCAATGGATTTCAAAATGTTTGTTGTTTCTGCTCTCCTGAAGGTATGTGGTAATATTTTTCAAATTAAAATTGATTTATGATGATGCCCAGCTCAAGAAAAGCAAAAAAAAAAAAAAAAAAAAAAAAATAATAAGATGAAAAAAAAAAAGAAACAAGAAAAAAGTTGTTGCTATGATGCTTGATGTTTGCTTTTATCTGGAACCCATATGACGACAACCAACGATGGCAATGATGATGATGATGATGATGATGATGATGATGACGATGATGACGAAGTTACTGAATGTGATACCGATGCCAATGCTAAGGATGATGATGAGGATGAGGATGATGGTGATGGGGATTATGATGAAGAAGGCCAAGACGAGACCACTGAGGTCCAAAAGAACGAACGATTGGCTTGTGAGTGCCTTAGAGAGCAAGTTCTGCGGCTCATAAATAATTTTACGTTGGCATTTTTGGTGTTATTGTTGTTGTTGTTGCTGTTGTTGTTGTTGCTCTTGTTTTGTTCATTTCTGACTTTGCACCTTTTATTGAATTTCGACATCACCGAGGGACGTATACAAGAAGGTATACAAGAAGGACAAGGACGACCAATGGAGCACTCACCACTCACATGTAACAGCCAGATGTGGGAGGCACGATGAGATGTTGTCCAGCTAAGCTGCTCATAAACGAAATTTATTAGCATTTAAATATTTCGGCAGGGCACATATGCGCCTGACATTGCGCCTTGGCCAGGTAATGAATATTACAAGAGCACACTTCGTGCTATACTATCAAAAAGGAAAGCATCCAAAACAGGCGTGGGTTGATTGGGTCAAAAGAAGAAAGTAACAAAAAGTACAAAAAAGAAAAAAAAAAAACAAAAAAGAAAATAAAAGCCAACAACAACAAAGGAAAAGAAAAGCATGAAAGCAGGCTGAAAGTATGTTGCATAAGCTGAAATTAGTTTATGCATATTTGAAGTCGCATATGAACATACTCGACGATGGACCGCCCCCACATGAGAAATAACTACTACAGACTCTATATATATATATATATATATATATATATATATGTAGATCCACAAGGTATGTACTATATCTATTGGTACTTTAAGAAATAGAATGCACGGTATGCACACAACTATCTGTGTATGAATGTGTATGTGTGTGTGTATGTGTGTTACTCCTAAGCCAATTGCATCTTTTTTTTCCAATTACAAACCATTTTTCAGCTGCCTAAAACTATGCTTTATTTATTTTTATGAAGATGCGAGAAATTGCAATTTCCATGGATCAAATCTACATACATATATACATATATAAACATATGTCAAATTAATGAAATTTTTGCTCAATTTAAAGCAAAACTAAATAGAAAGTTAAACGTCTCAAAATAACTCAATGAAAATTTCAAACTTTCACAAATTAAATAAACAAACAAAATTCTTGCTCAGGTGAGCAAGTCTAGTTTTAAGTTGACGCAAAATAATTTCAAATTAAACAAAAGTAAAGTTAAAACAATAATTATAACACCAAATTGCTTAATTAGTGAAAGTTAACCAGTTGACTATTTTGTAAGTTATTTAAGGTGATACATGACTAATTATGTAAACAATCATATCACATACCGAAATCTTTGAAGTTTGAGTCATGCAAATTCAAAGAATTAAATTTTATTTTTTTTGGAATCATCAAAACATATGGATTTAAATCCAGGATCAAATAAACACCCTTCATTTGACATAAACACCCAATGCCAATTTAGACGTTTTATTGAGTGAACACTCGTATCCTCCAGCTACTCATTTGCTATTCACATTTGTATTAAAGCTTTGGCAATCATCTGTATTATATATTCTTTTTATAGCTTTGTTCAATGATTTTAAACTATATATAGATAGGTAATATGATATGATTGGAGCAAACCAGGAGTGTAATTTTGATGTATGATTGATGAATATTTAAATTAAAGCATAGGGTATTTTGTTTTGTAAGTAATCCGATTACAACTTAAAATAACACTCGAATAATTCAAATAAATTCTAAAAATAAATCATTGAATATAAAATATAAAATGTTGACATTCGTCATTTAAATGTGAACTGTTTTAGACCAAAGCATATATAACTTTATCCAACTTAAGTTCATATTAAATCTTGGCAAAAATGTTTGAAAACCAATGGCATTTAAAATTTTTAAAAAAATTTCTTTAATATTTTACTGATGAATAATCGATCAGTCGTCAATAAGCGACTTGGTTATAAAAAAAAATTAAGTGGGAAAACTCTATGAATTTTGACAACTTTGTATTTATTATAAATTTGTTATGTGTATTTTGTTTCTAAAATATATTCCAAAAATTGTTTCAGTTTAAAAAACTATGTGACAATCAAATTTTTCTAGAAATTAACTTTTGAAATCTAGTAGAAAATGTAAATTGAAAAAAATTTTAAAACTGCTTAATTCGATTAACTTTAAAAAAAGTGAAATTCATTTAATAAATTTAAGTTATTCGCTTAAAGGTGACTTTTTGTGGAATTGATTGATATTTGAACATTTTAAATAAATATCACCCATACGCCACGTTGCCACAAATATGTGACAAAAATGATTATTAATTTCCCACATTCTGGAAAAGTCTTCGATCGCACAATGATTAACAAACACTTCTTCCGTCTACCTCAAGAACAAATTTTATGAAATTATATCATTTCATTAATCGTGTTTTCTTAATATATTTGGAGTTTGAGCAACTCAAAAAAATAAAATTTAATAAATAACAAACAAATTACAAACCGAAATCGAAAATTCAGACACATATTTTAAATTAAACTTAAAAAACAGTGGTTTTTCAAAGAATTGAATTGAAATGGCTGTACAATATGTCGTATGAGTGATATTGTTAATACTATATTTATTATTTCTTAATGATATTTGATTTTTGAGCGAAACCAAGTCCTTATAGAAGAAAAATAAAACACCCATTTATAATAATAATTCAAGAGAAAAGAACGCTATTCAATCACTTACATTTTGATATAAGATAGTTTTACACTTGCACTGAATATATCATATTAGCAGCACATTTAAAAATCCGATCAACGTCTATATATATATGTACATATGCATGTATGTGGGACACATGTACACAAGTATTATTCCAATTTAATGTGTGTGGTGTTTGGATACTAATACTGAACGACAACGGCAATTAAGTTTGGGTTTGTTTACTTTCATTGATTGTTCATCGTGTGAATTGGGAAGTGCAAGCAAAAGCGTTTAACTCAACTAACTAACTGCATCTAGAGTATATGCACCTTTTTAACCCACACTATTAGAATTTAGGTATGTCAACGGCGACGGCATTTACAACACAACAACACACGACAATGCCAAAACACAACAACAAAAAAAGAACAGAAACGTACACGGAGTACGTTCGAATGAATTTCTAGTTGAAAGTAATTCGTGTGTAAATTTAATTCCACTTAGTGTTCTCCCGTTGGGTCATCCGCACAGCGCAACGGTTCCCAACGAACTAAACGCGACTTCTATGGTGACAGGCTCGTTTAAAAAGGACGAACGAATCGCAATGGCAATGAGAACGGCAAGCTAAGACAACACATGCTCTGATAAGGATAACGCAATGGATATTGTACATGCATGCATACGAATATATGTATGTATGTAGATATATCTAGAATAATGTCTCTCTTCAAAAATAATTTGTTTTAATTTTAAAAACTGAAACTGAAAATTCTAAAATAAAAAATTGAAAAACTTTAGAAAATTCTATAAAAAACAAAAACTTTATCATATTTAAGTTATAATTTTATTTGTTTTTTATATTGAATCATATATTATCATATCATATCATAGAACCAGTCTAAAAAGAAAAGCCGTTGAGTCTTTACCCACACTCTTAAGCTTTTCACTTTGTTTTTTCTCACACTCTCTGTAGAAGCTCTACTCTCTCATTCTGCCAAAGCTTTATCATGCGCACAATCAAACTCTCATTGCCATCGAATAAGTAAACAAATGGAACTTTCATTCATAAAAACCAACAACGAATAACGAATGGAATGGGATGGGATGGCCAGCCCCAACAACAAATCCATTGCCGGCAACGCGCGGCAAAAAAGCGAAAGCGTATTCAAGATGAAATCAAATCAAAGTAATCAAAACAAAATCGAAAAAGCTCTCTCCAAAGTACAACAAAAGCAAGAAAACCAAGCCATGTGCTCATCTTGTACATTGACTGATTGACTGACTGACTGACTGACTGACTCATTCTGAGACATATTCCAAAATTGGTTTTGTTTAAGACCTGGTTTGAAATCCGCCCTCATAATAATTGGAAATCTCATTAATTTTAACTTGTATGACAAGTGCGCCAAAACGAGTTTATTATGTAAATTTTAAACCAATAACTACCATCTTGAATCTAAATATCCTTTACGATATCCTTAACAAAACCGATGTTGCCTCGTAAATAGAACGGGAATCATTCGTAACATTTTAGTTACTGGAGAACGGAAATATATGCCTCGCTAAGATATAGAATACATGGTAGTAGGGTATATTTAAATCGAGGCCACGACCTGATACAGATACAGAATTACTTATTGAGTCAGAGTCACACCTCATTAACGACGTCGCAGACTGCACAAATATGGCGAATATGTGATCCACATAAGGAATTGGGTGTAAAAGTATTTTAAATGACAACTGTAATGAATATGTTCGAGCCTAGGAGCATACATATGTATGTCTGTATGTGTAAATGAGAGTTACCAAAGTTGGAATCGCAGATTCCGGCCTTCCGTCGGTCAAAATTTGAAAAAATCGTTTTAAATATTCGCAGAATTTGTCTTTTCTATTGCTCGAAATATGATCGATGTAATTGGAAAGCTCTATAATAATCAGATATCTGATAGTAAGACATTATCAATTATTTTACAAGTACAACGATTTTAAATTGAATGCGCATGTATACGAATGCCCAAGTGACTGACAACTAATTCAAAAGCTGACTGTTATGAAATTCTTATGGAAAGCTCGTTTCAGCTGTTAGGTTTAGCCACAGTGCGGCGAACAGCAGACGACAGACGTTGAGTTGACACACTCGTAGATACGCACACTCACACTCACACACACACACACACACAAACAATTTATATTGGCTTTGTGAACTGCGCCGGCGTTAACGCTGGCATCACAGCATCGTCGATGACTATGGTTGTTGCTATTCGTATATATATATGTGTGTGTGTGTGCATGCGTGTATGTGTGTGTGTGTGTGTGTGTTGGTTGCATGCCGGTTTTAGCAGTACAGGCTGCGGCGCGCGTTCGCAGTGATTCATCGCGTCATCCCGCGCACAAACGCCAGCCAAAAGTCAGCATTCAAACAGATGTATATATACCATATATTATATATATATATGTACATATGTATATAAGTATATATATACTTATAAGCATACAGACGAATGAATACGTTTAATTCCAAAATTAAAGTCGCTTTGTACTACTTGACAAGGCATTCCTCTACGGAGAAGATCTTTTAGTGGGGGAGTCAGCCAATGATATTTCTCTTCTTCTTCTTCTATTTTTCCATTGGCAACAACGACCAATGACAATTTTTAGAAGAACTCTTGCAGATGTAAATCTACATATGTATGCACATATATTCCTTTTTTAATTGTTTTCAGTTTCTTTGTTTTATGGCGATTTAAAACCACCTACTTAAAATAACCTCAGATTCAACTGTACTTAGTCATGATATTCAACATCCAAGAACTCTATTCTTACATATGTATGTACATATATACTGCTTCCTAAACTGGATTATAATAAACAATTGACCACAGCAACCACAATACTTAAGTTTAATGCGCTGAATAAACAAATATATTTATATATATGTACATATGTATATATATGTATGTACATATATACAGATATGTATCTATATAAATCTATATACATACATATGTATGTATGTATGTATGTATATGTTTAAGTACATTTATTCTCAAGCTTAGTTAAACGCAATTCTGCACACTAACAAAAATCAGAAGAATACGAAAACCATTTCAACGAATATATCAGATTTAAATTCTTAAAAATTATATCAATTTCCAAAGTTTTGTGAAACTTTGAGATGATCAATAAAATTTGTTCTACCTTTTCAATTAATTGTAGGTCGCAATTTTGACTATAGTTTACTTCAATATAAAATAAAGTTCTCTCAAATAAAATGGATATTTTTTCCTCAAGTGTAGTGTTATTATAGTTTTTGGTTTACAAATGCAAATTACTTTTCTCGCTTCTCGAGACTCTGATATTAACATATAACTGAACTATGCCGATATTTAAATACCCTTAAAGCCAATAGAACTTATTGATATGTACATATGTATATTGGGATAAGAGGTTTCATACTATGTATATACAATTCTCAACTTACGAGCGTAAATGAAAATTCAATATTTTTATGTTTAAAAATATTTTAAAGTGTCATTTCTTACGCTATATCTATATTATATAGAGTTTGTCTTGATTTAGTGTCGGATATGCTTTGAATAGAGAGCGATAGCCCTGAATATATGTTTGTGTATCTATTTGTACATACATATATCAACCACAATTGAGGAAAATATAACTCAAATTTATGTATCGTTCCATAGACAAGCAGCACACATATCATTTTGCCTGACCAAGTTTCAATTGATTCACAACACTTTTCAATTTGATTATTATATCGCATATATACATATATATATTGTTAATTTTTTTTAATCATTTTCAGTCAGTTGGCGTCGTGCATTTTGATTAGTTTATGTTATGTTTGGATTATCGTTCAGTGGATGTCAATTTCAAGGTTAGCTTCTAGTTTTCTTCTATTATTTCAAGGTCTCCAGAATGCACTGACCATAATATATACATATATGAAACGATGATTCTTAATACGAAGAGTCGAATCAGCTTATCAATTACTAAGTATTTGGAATGCCTCATCACCAACAACAACATCAACAACAACAACAACACCAGCAGCAGTGGCTTGTGGCAATCGTTGGAAGTCCAATCGAAAACCACCGATGACGTAAGAATGTATGTAACATTTCCGGAGCTTAATATACAAAAATACAATCTGTACACAATATATATACACATGTACATATATATGTACATACGTACAATTAGCTAGGCTTTTACCATTGCATTGGATCGCATAAATATTATGAGTCTTTGTAGTTTGGCATGATTAATAATATGGCTCATGTTCAAAAATCGTAGCTACATAGCGACAATTGGCTCCGGCGTATCACACTATGTATGTTTATGTGTATATACATATAGCAAATATAGAGATTAGATTAGATTAGATAATACATTGAATCAACGCATGCGCAGCTCGAACAATTAGTAACCCATTTTGTTTAGCTTATGAAGAACACCTGTTATCGGCGGCAAAAGCTTATCTTATCTTGGTATTGCGCTACTCGGGTGTGATTGCAAAAGCTACAGAAATTCTTTCGAACCTGCCCAATGAATTGAGTACGTTAAATTTTCAGTGTTCAGTTGACAAGCGACAACGCAACGAAAACGAAGATTTCCCATTTTACATTTCCATCTTTTTTTTCCGTTAAATTTTTTCCGTTTTTTTTTTTTTGAGTGTGTGTGTGTCTACAATCACCAAAAAAGGTGGGCAAAAGTGATATCAATCAGTGTATCTCTCTCCATTTCTGCGTGTGTACAATTACATTTTGTATATTTTTTTTAAAATCAGTTAAAAAATCTTTCAGTTAAATCAACGAAATCAACGAAATCAACGAAATCAAAATGGTATCAGTGGAGACAATCGGATCAATTTTTATCAAGGCCTTAAAACTGGTAAATATATATGTATATATATATACATATAAAGATTTGTGGATTGCCAATATATTAATAATCAATCTATGGTAATCTTCAAAGAATTCTATTGAATTCTAGAAAAAGTTTTCCAAAGGACATCTATGTTAGCTCTGTAAATGTTGGGCAATATAATACCTACATACCTACATACCTACATACAAATACATACATACATAGTTAGTATGTTGTACGTGTGGTGGGTGATAAGAGTCGAATTTTATCAGTAAAATTACTCATACCACATATACAACATCTTGGTGTGTATAAATATTGGGCGTGGTTGTTGGTATTATGGATGACTCAATTGTTACTATTGTGACCTCATTCTCATCCTGTTTTTTCTTTATTTTATTATTATTCTTTTTCTTCTTTTCTGTTTCTGTTTCTGTATTGTTAAGGTCATTAATTTGGTCATCATCTTTCTATACCGTTGGGGCGATGGTGGCGAATTCTTGGGAATTGGCGGCACCTGGAATCTGAATGAGGAGAAGAGTGCCGATGCAGAAATTGTTGCTTCGGGAGTTATGGTTGGTTTCTTCATATACACTGGCTGCCATACAATTGCCTATGCCTTTGGCACTACCAAACATAAGGGGTAAGTTTTGAGAATAAACTTATCACAATATATATACATATATGCATTATTAACCCATTTTTTGTTTTCCTAGTGAACTTTGCGATACAATTATGAATGTGGTTGGCACTTTTATGTGGGTTGCTGTTGGTGGCGTTGCCCTGCACTACTGGAAGGGTTATATGTCCGACGAGGGATTCCTTTATGTGAATTCTGAACGTCAAGTGGGCATTGCCATGGGATCGCTATGTGTTATTGAGGGTGCTCTATATTTGCTCGATACTGTTTTGGCTTGCATACACTATTCAAAGGGTGACACCGACTACACACAGTAAAACAAAAACAAAAAGCGGATGTAATGGATGAGAATGAGATCAACAGTTATCGCCGAATAAAACACATACATATTACCACCAAACACCATATAATATACATATATACATCCATATTTTTATAACTGATAGTTCAGTTTTAAGTGCAAATTAGTTATTATTCAAGTTCAAGCTAAGTGTCGTTTGTCGTTTTACATATCATAAACAATATTTCTTTTTCGTTTATTTTATTTTTTTTTTTTGTCTTTTAACTTTTAACTTTGTACTTTGTATTTGTTTTATATTTGTATTTGTATTTTTAACACATGGCAGCTACAGTTACCTGACTCTGCCCCGATCGTTTCTAATCTAACATATATACATACATATATAGTAATTCTTCTAATGGCTCCACAAACTTTAATTGGCAAATACAAATAACAACAATGCCAAAACGAAAAAACAATTTCTTTACTTTGGGTATAAATAACAATAATAATAAATATTTTAGATAATTGATCGAATAGTTATTTCTATGAAGAAATAAAAATAAAACAGTTGACTAAGATAATTAACCAGAAGATCTAAAGGACTCAAAACAAACGGATAAAAAGGGTGAGACGCAACACTTAAAGTTATTTGGCTTTGATATTCATTAAAGTAAATTCTATATATATATATATATATATATATATATTTATAGTATATATAAACAACTACTACATAAATTCTGACATTGGTTGGGATAGTTGATAAATATACTGATAAGCCACACGTTCTTGAATAAAGGTGACGTTAATTTATCGCCTTTTGCAACACTAAATAGGGCTGTCGCATTGCCAGGGCTAATAAGTTAAAGCAGTAAACAGGCCAGAAATAAAATAGTTTTCAGCTTTTTTTTTCTTATAGGAGATTACGGAATGGTTGTGATCCTTCCTGTTTTTACTACACGATAAGAACAACTAATTCTACAGATACTAATATAAATAGAAAGGTAAAAGGTAAAAATGAAATCCAATAAATACGATAAAATTGCTCTGCAATTTATCGATAACTAGCATTACAACGTTATTAATTATCCGATTTGAATTAAAATTTTTGAAATAGATTTTCAAAATGGCATTGGGATGCTATATAATAGATTTTAAATCAGAAATTAATTATAAATCGTTGGATAAAGAGTCATAAACTAGAGTTTATGGGCGCAGGGCTTTAATAATTGCCCACAACTGAGTTGACCCATTGAATACTAAGTGGATTGTATGTAGACAAAATTCAATAGCTTTCAAATGCAGCCAGCAATAAGCTTTAAATCTAACCTTCTATTTGAGTATTTCAAGGTCAAACGAAACGAAACAAAAAAAAAAAAACGCCATACATATGTGCATATGTACATATGTATATATTTACTTTAAGTAACAACAAACTCTTTAGGATTCATAGAGTAAACAACGTTTTTGAAATGAATGGGTATGAATATGATGTAATAATTCATTGGTAAACACATACCTGTTTCTTTGGATTCCCATGTCCATCAACCATATCCCGTTGTTGTTTCATACTGCCCGTCCGGATAACACGATGAGAGCAAAGGGCACATCGCCGCCCAACAGATCCATCTTCCAAATTGAGAGCATCAAAAAGCACTGGTTGATCCTGTATAAATGAATTCCGCGAACGCTGATTTAATAATTCCAGTGTACGTGAATCCAAACTCTCCCTATAGACATTATGGACCTTGTCCAAATTGTGTTCATAATCTGTGTCCAGATTGTAGCCACTGTTGAGACTAGTGCGTGAGAGTGACTGACGAGCGGTCAGGGACGCATTACTTCGTTTACGTCGCATAACAACTGTACGTGGTGTACTCTCCAGGGAGGAGACAAGCGCCTGGGCAGGTGTACGTGGCGAGGAATGACTTATGATGTAATCCCCATACATTGATGGTGAGGGTGAATGTGAATGTGACTGCGAATGCGACTGCGACTGCGACTGCGACTGCGAGTGCGAATGCGAATGCGATTGGGAGTGCGTAACGGCTGTTGCCGGCAACGGTAACGGTAACGGTAATGGCAATTGTGTTGTCGTAGGCATGGTCTGTTCGGCCAAACTCATCAGGGATTGCTGACGCTCCAGTTGCTTCTCATAGCCATTGAATTTGTCATAATCGATAAAGGACATATTTTCATAGCTGACCATATTATCAATGGCCTGCAGGGATTGCAACGAAGCACTCCATTTGGGATTCATTTTATCTTTTTTCTCCTTCTTATCACCGCTTCCGCTATTCAGATTACTAAATGTACTTTTGAATGATGCAAGAAGTGTATTGGATCGTCGTTTTTGGAAATTTAATTGCTGCGCACTTGGCTGTATTTGGCTTAGTGACATTAATGAGGGCTTTCTTTGCATATCAGATGATGATGATGATGATGACGGTATTACCGATTGCATCTCATCTAGTGGAGTTGAGGTAAATGGCTGTGCAGATTGTCGACGGGCTGGTGTCTTTACTATCGAACTAGCTGTATCAGCACGTCGACGCAATTGTGGTGAAGTTTCACTACTCTCATTCATTGAATTCTTACGTGGTGATGCCGAGCACATGGTATCACCTGATTTTTCTGTCTCCTCCGATACATGCTCCAGCTGGGGTTCAATGAAACTGCGACGATTGGGACGACGCAGCAATATCATTGAACGACTGCGCTTAAATGGTGTCTTAATGTTAGCATCCTCATCTTCTTCAGAACGGGATAAGTTCTCTTTACTGCCCGTTAAATGGTTTAAAAGTCTTGTCAATTTGTTACGCAGAAAACTATTGGAATGCTCCATTTTTGGAACATTCTCATAGCCTCCAGGTGGTCGTATCGGAGCTGGGACAGTTGCTGCGGCAGCGGCAGTGGCAGCAGCAGCAGCAGCGGCTGGTTGATCTTTGTACTTTTGCGTTATATTTATGGAGTGGGTGTTGTTGTTGGTAGTATTATTGTTATTATTAATATTATTATTATTATTTGGCACAATATTATTATTATTGTTGTTGTTGTTGTTGTTGTTGTTAATATTATTACTACTCTGTTGGTTGGTCTTGGCATTTGTTGGTGGTTTTATGCCACCACTTTTATTGCCATTCGTTAGCTTTTGTTGCTTTTGCTGCTGCTGCTGCTGCTGAAGTTGTTGTTGTTGCTGTTGTTGTTGGTTTTGATGTTGCTTCTGCTGTTGCTTTTTATTCGCTTTCTTCGCTTTCGACACATTCCTTGTCGTTTCCTTGCTAGAATTCATCTTGAGGCCAATAATCTGTAACGAAAATAAAAAATGATAGAGAATAATTGAGAGAGTGTGAGAAATTTAAGTCGACCATTTCAATTTCATAGACCAATCTATATCTTAACAGTTAACCAAGACTAAGACAAGGCTTCTATCAACATTCCAATGTCCATATTAGCCCATATCTTTAACTTTTTTTTTCTGTTTTCCTTTTGACTTTGTCAATCAATTTTATTATGTTTCCCCATATCAAAAACAAAAAAAATAAAAAATTTAATTAGTCGAACTAAATTACAGAAACTGAACTTAATGTTTAGTATCAAATAAATGAAATTGTTAGGTCTTAGTCATAATAAAAGGCCCTTGATGATTACGCATGTTAATTTTTTACAAAATATTCTTAAGCACTTCCGGAATTGATAATCTCTTTCGCTTTTTGTTTTATATTTATGTATTTATAATATTAATAAAAATAAAATATCAATTGTTTGGAAGGCATTTGGGGGAAAAAAATAAGTAAATAATCCTTGATGCCACTAAACCCAACGCTGAATTGTGAAAAACTTTGCAATCCAAACAATACATGCACTTAAATCTCCCTTCCATCAAAAGTGATCCTCTGTTGGAGTGACTGACAGTATTCGATTTGTGCAAGTGTTCGGACAGTTTCCCTTTGATTTATGCCACTTTCCAATGTCAACTGGTGCCACCATCTTTGTTTTCGCTCCCCATTGGGAGCCAGTGACCTCTACTTTTGCCTATCTACATACATACATACATACATACATATACATACATACATATACATACATATGTATGCTTGAATGTGATGGATAGAAAAAGCGAAAAGTACAAAACGCAATCCGCCAATTTATCATGGCCTAACGACGAACGCCAGTGTCGTCCACTTAACATTTGATAAACTCGAGTCCAATGCAGCAGTTTACATACTTGTACATATATACATGTATGCATGTACATATATGAGAAGTCATTACATATATGTATAAGTATGTACGTATATATACATTTATACTTGTATGTACATATATAACTAGACCAAAACACACATATTCGCCGCCATAAGCCATACATATGGAATAAATAAGATACACTATATGCCTATATGTACCTAAAATATGTACGTACGTATGTATGTATGTATATACTTATTTGTAGATATATATATATGTATATGTATATCAACATTCACTTTATACACTCTCTCGCTACAGTTTTATTCGACACAATTCAAATGTATGATTATTTCTATCCGAGGCATTTGCAATAAACGTTTTTTTTCTTTTTTTGTGTATTTTGTTAGCTAAAAGGATTTTTGTTAGGCTGACCATCCAATAGCAGCGACAGTCACCAGTGACAGCGACGGCAAATGAATGAAACGGCCAAACTGTTATCTGAAACTGTTTTTATTTTTGTTTTATTTCCACCAAAGCTCAAAAACAACAGTTAACAGGCGGTGTGTGTTGTGTGTGATAAGATTTGAAAGAAAATAAATGAAAAAAAAAAAACACCAGACAAGCTCGCACACTTGTCTACTTTCCCGACAATATGCTCGATTTTTTAGGGTTCCGTTTCCAACTTGCTATGAGGAGAGAGGATGAGACGCAGGAATAGGGGGTGGGTGGATAGGTGGGTAGGTGCACATCAGAATGATTACGCTAGCTAACAATAGAAATGTGACTTTGATTTTACCATGTACTCCAAGTGAGATATATGTATGTATATATATATATATGTATATATAAAATGTTGGCTTTCAATCAAATTGTTGTTCGAGGTGGCCTAAGTAGCTAGTTAGTACCAACAACTACAGCGGCAAATAGTGCGATTCAACACACCTGTGTTAGCTTTCGGATGATGATGGGCATAATTCTAGTTTGTCTGCTAAGTCTTGTGCGAGTTTTATACACATATGTATATATACATACATACATATGTATGTATGTATGTATAATTATATTAATTTTCGAGTCGCTAATTCCTTAATGACAAGACCCTTTGGTTAACCGCCACTAAATTGACGTTAACTATCGGAATTGTTGCTCTCAGATATTGCCAAATAAACACAATTTGTTAATCCTGATCCCAATAACTCTTCACTTCTTTTTATTAATTTGTGATTGCAATTCTGTAGTAAAAATGAGTCTTAAATACATTTAATATGCCTTTATATCGCTGTATTTCAATTTCCTTTAATCTGAAAAACCAATTTTTCATACATTTCTCTTTTCAAAACCATGTTGGAAAAAGGGAAATGTATTTACTAAAAATCTGTTCAAAATTCTGTAAGGATTTGAATCTAGACACAAAGTTTTAATTTATATAATATGTACTACCAATATATATATGTATATTTGATACATTCCCTTTTCAATCAATCAGCTATCGTAACTTTGCCGAGAGAAATCATTTACAATGATTAAATATTTTATCTCATTATAATATTGACGAACCAATATCTAATTATAGAATATGAGTTATATTCAAGACACTCCTCAAAATTGTACATACATACATACATATGTACATATGTATGTATGTATGTATATCTATATGATTTGGCTACTGGTCTAAAGACAATTCTTTCGAGTGTCACTCTTTTGAACATAAGCGTCGACATAATGTTCAGAATATTAATAGCAAAGCGAATTCCCCCCCCCACACACACACATACACACACACACATACACACACACACACACACACACACACACACACACACACACACACACATATACCCACACACACACATACACACACACACACACCTCAGACACTGGTTTTGGCACTTGGGATGTAATGTTTCATCCTCATTTTCATTCTCATTCTCATTCTTTATTCTCATTCCCTCATTCCCTCATTCTGTTTCTCCTCTTGCTACTGCTCAGTTGGATCCTCCAGTTAAAGTTAATACTTTGGCCCCAAGCATTGTTGTTGATGGTTTTATATATAGACAAGGTGCGTTCGCTGCTACCAGAGCCAGCAGCACACCGCAAGGCATCAATTGACATTGGCTGCACTTGGCTATAATTAGTTTGAAACAATTTGGTCTTGCACTTGTATTGAAATATCGATTTCATTTGGTTAGTTGGGATTATGGTTTCAATTTCATTGTGCGTATATATTATATATGTATGTACATATGTATGTATGTATATGTATATGTACATACATACATACATTGCATTCATTTTATTATGTAGGATCTTGATGTCGATCTTAGTTTATTATTTTCTTTTTTAACTTTTTTCTCTCTCATTCTTTCACTCTGTGCCATCTCTCCATTCCATCTCTATATATGTATGTACATACATATATGCATATGTATGTATGTATATATGGTATTACGTTACGACTTGTTATATGTATGTTTTCTTGTTTGTTTGTTGAAAAACCAGTTTACTGGTTTTATTGTTGTCGCAAAGCGAAGCTTCATTGCTGATGAACTTCAATTTTCGTTGGATCCAAATAACTCCTGTGCATATGCACTTGGGTCTGTTGGCTGTTGGAAATGTTATGTACATATGTAGTATATGTATGTAATTGCAATTTGAAATATGTTTACACAATTTACAAAACTATGAAAATTGTCATAGTTAATAATTAACACTCCTTTACCAACTTATTAACGCTTATCTGATTAAATGGTTACCTTGAAAAAACTCTTCCTACATTTATATAAATACATACATACATACTTATTTATATACATATGTATATACTATGTACTTATGTATGTACATATACATACATAGTTAGTCTGTCAAAAATGCTGTTTACATTTTTTATTGTCGTCCCATTTCGTATAAACGATGCGAGACTTTTGTATCTAGGCATCTTAATGCATATACAAAGTTGTGTTAGATAAATATGATTATTATTAAGTATGATATGTTAACACTCGTACAATTTTTTCAAAGATATATACATACATACATACATACATACATATATATGTACATATATGCTTTAGTTATATCAAGATTGTCATGGAAGAATAGCAAAATGGAGTAACATACATATGTACATATGTACATACAGACATACACATTCTAGACGTATGTATGTACGACTACTTGGTTGGGTCACAAAAAATTAAATTATTTTATATTATTAATTAAATCACCAATATCCTTGTATACATTAATCGCAAATCGGTTTTATAGTGGACCTTTAAAGATGTGGACGTGCAATCCTTTAGAAGTTTCTTAAAGTTTAATTAAGTCAATATAAATAAACTTTATTTCAAAGGTAAATCTCAAATTGGAATCATTATGTTCGCCAATTGGAACAACCTGTTTAGACTGTTTAGCTATATTATATATGTATGTATATAGTTTACAAAAATGAAACTTGTCGGAACTATCAAAGATGACATCACATGAATATCGTAAGAATATCTGACGCCATTGATAGTTTAACAGGCTAACAACTACCAAGTACTATATAGTAATGTACATATACATATGTATGTATATACTCCGAATCAGTATCAGTTGTTTGAGCAAAATGCAAACTAGTTGTTTTCTTTAAGAAATTAATATGTACATCAACATTAATTATATATTTGCATATGGATTTTTTAAGCAAATCTTAAACATCTAAATAGATTTTAATATGACTTTCCAGCAAACATTTGTATTAAATCAGAAAACTGATACATTTTATTTATCAATTGAGCATATTGTTATTCATGATATACGACAAAATCCTGACTTAAGAATACTAATAAACAGATCTTTTTTTTTGTTTATACATACATATGTTATATATACATGCATACATACACACATATGTACATATGTATGTACATATGTATGTATATAATATTTTATAGTATACTCGTAAAATGGACACGTATTGTTGTAGATGTTTCAGCGTAATTACAAAACAAAATATAAAACATTTTCGAGTGGTCGGTCTCAAGGTAGAAATCTTATTTAGGTTATTATTAATTTAAGAGTTTTTCCTGATTTTTAGATAAGGGATATGTAGAATGCAGTTTATCACATTTAGATAAAAATTAGTTGGAGGTACTAACTTGAAATTTAACGTTTATAAGTCGCAATTAATTTAGTTATTAGATGTACATACATACATATTCGCATATGTATTATGTACGGTCGAAAGGCTTTAATGTACATATGTACATATGGATATGTATCTAGTGCGGACTGGAATTATATTCAATATCGAATAACGGTATCAAAAAATGCTCTAAATGGCAGCTTTCTTGATTTTTTTTTCTGGTACTACCCAGAATAGAGGGAGAAAAAAGAAATAACCAAGAAAAAACGACACCAAAAAAGAGTTTAGCAATATTTACCCTTCAAGTCTTATCAGCTTTTAAGTTAATTTCGTGTTTATGTGTGTGTGTGAGTGTGTATTGTATGAGTGTGTGCCCAATGCGATTGTGCGTCGTTTCCGATTTGTTCCGACTTTGTTTTTTGCTCTTTCTTTAGTCTGTGATTGTTATGATGATATTTAGTTAGTAATTTGCCTTTTGTGCTTCTTCTTCTGCGTTTTCTCATTAACATTTGCACGCTTGCGCCTTTTTAGCCTTGCTCCATATTAATATAATTTTGTTAGATTTACTTTATGAGTAATCATCGAGGCACTGCACTTTGTTTGCGTCTTAGATTAAAAATTTATTAAAATATTTACTAGCAACATAATAAAATGCAAAAAAAAAAAAAACAAAATTAAATCAAATAAAATAAAATACATATTTCCATGTACTCTCTCTCTCTTTTGCTCTCACTCACTATTGTCCAATTTGACAACCAGCTGACAGCTGAGCGGGGCCGTGTCACTCTCACTCTCTCTCATACTCCGCTCTCTGTCTCATTTTCGACACACACACACACGAACGCACACATACACTTGTTCTCTCACTCGCACGTTTCAATTTGATTTCTGGCCGTTTTTTTTAATTATTACTTGTTGTTGTTATACTTATATATACATATATTACGTATATATACATTTATATTGAACAACCGTTAGGTTTTCCAGCACTAACTTTAGCCGTTGCCTGCTCACCGTCCCCGTTTCGGCGTCCACCTTCTGTTTCTCCTTCTTCTTAACAACAATTATGATGATGCAGCTGCAAATTGTTGGTGTTGGTCACTCAGAATTAGTGTGTGTATTGCCGTTTTTTAAGTTTTCATTGGCACCATATGTGTAAACTTTTTAATTGAATTGAACAAACATGCGTCAGTTGCAAAAAAAAAAATAACAAAAAAAAAACGTAAAAACTATTTACTTCGCGGCGGCAACGACGAGACGACAACGCGACGACGACGCGGCAAAAAGAACCCAACTCAGCGACTGATCGCTGAGAGAGGCAAACAAGTTTTTATATATGTATGTTTGTCGTTGTTGTCGTTTTTTGCTTAATATGTATTTCTGTTTATGGATGTCTGTGTACATTTTATTTGCTTTATGTTGTTGTTTCACTTCATTCTTAATATTATTCTGCAAATTTTGACCGAAATGTATATACCTTTGCTCGTAATAGGTATAAAAATATGTCTATTTCCCCGAATATTTACGCCCTTCCAGGAAGGGTTGTTGGTTGCTACGGTTTATTAACATTCGATCTCAGTGGGAATGTTAAAGAACAGACTGTTAGTTAACATTTCCAAGTAGGGGAGTTGGCAAATTAACAGACTCTGAGATAGAGAGAACTAAAGAGTGAATCAGCTGAGTAATCTGCCTATCCATTTATATGTTTATGTTTTGTGTTTGTGTGTAAGAGTGCGGCTGCGCAACTTCGACCAACAGCTGTTTGTTTATAAGGGGTATATGCCGGTGTCTAACAAGTATTATTACATAAAACGATTTTCCTCATTGAAGCTCAATATGATATGTACTTGTATTATTGATACTATAATTATTTTTATAAAATTTCAACTCAAGTATTATAAGTTAAATTTATAATATGTACTTATTAAAATATTTTATTATTATGTTATACATATATTAAAATTAAATTAGGCTGAACATTGTCATTAAGTATCAAACATTCGATCAGTAATATTGTAGGTTTTTGGTTTCTCACCAATTCGCGACATGAGTCACGCGTTTGACCAACGATTATTCAAAGAGGGTTAAATATAATTATTGAACAAGACGCCGCGATTAGCCGATTAGCGAATAGAGAGCGTCCTAATTGAGCGCAAACGTTTAATAAAACAAATTTAAATCAGTCGAAACAAACATCTATACATACATATGTAGTATTTGTATCTTTGCCGACATGTTTACATACAAACTTCAGAGCCAGTAATTATGTACATACATATGTATATACATACATATGTATGTATGTATGTACATAATTACTGGCTCTGAAGTTCATGGCCAATATGACATCATTTATAAGGCTTTATGATTGAATATCAAATATTTCCTATATACATATGTATGTATGTATATTATGTGGGGCAACTTATTAATTTGATTTTGTGCCCAATTATTTCTTAAACCTTACTTCAAAAGCATGTTTTGCTTTACTTTGGCTTTAACATCTACATACATAAATACATATATACTAAATATATGTAAATTATGGAAAAATCCGTATAAATATTAATAGAAATAAAAAAAACTGTCGTACTAGAATAAACAGGGTTACTTTATCATATAAATTTGAAAACTATTCAAAAATTGAAAGTATTTTTTGTTAGTTTGCTTTGTATTGATATATTGATTTAATATGTTGCCTAAAAGTATGCAGTATGTTGTTACCCATCGTATAAAAATACTTATACATAAATATAGGAAAAATACTAAAGTTAATTAATTTGTATTTTAACATTTGAATATAATAATCGTCATTGACGATTGGGAAAACCAAACATGTTCCGTAATGCCAATATGTATGTAAATCGACATTCAATCTATCTAATATACATACATATTTACTAGTATGTACTTATGCATTTAAACATTTGCCTGGAAGCATAAATTATGATTAAATATATCTTCTGTTAATATACTTATTACTTTTCTTTTAAATCAAATAACTGCTAACAAATAAATATGCAATCACTAAAAATAATAAATGAAAAATTGAGAAAATTATACCTTAGAGTAATAGTGCATATATATATACATATTAAGATTTTCTCCAATGTTTTTTCATTTAATTAATAAGTGCTCTAAATATGCAAGTAATTTATGCAATGCAATCAAAATATTTAATAGAAAGCCATTTAGATTGACACAGTTATAAGAAATATTTAGATGGTTAACATGATCAAATTGAACTGATTAATATGGCGTTAAAATATTATTTAACTTTTTGTCAGTGGTGGATTCGGTGACCTTTGGTTGATTCAGTTGCCGCCTCATTCTATGGAAGTAGAGGTTGATTCAGTAGTGCTTGTTTCAGTAGTGGTTGTGGTAGTAGTGGTTGTGGTATCCTCACTACCTGATGAAGTGGTGGTTTCATCTGTACTGCTGCTAGAATCACCACCAGCTGTTGCCCCATAACAAGCTCCATTGTTAGGCACATAAACGCTCAAGCCGCTGTCTGGAGCACATCCTTGAAGATTCTCATTGAAGAAATCACCCGATTGGCAATTACCCAATGTTCCCACACCATTGTTGCAGTAGTAATAGGAACCACAGGTTGTCTGATTTACTGCATTAACAAATGTCTTTGTTGAATACTGACAGCGATCGCAACCAATTGCAGCGACAGCAGCTTGTCGGGCAACACATTTTGATGAAAGGGTATCAAAATAGTAACCATAGTCACAGTCAACCACCTGCCAATTCTGATTCTGACAAATGTAATAAGAACCGCAAGTTTTATTATTGGGCTTTATTTCACCCGCTGTAGTGCATTCTGTTGAGGGTGTGCCAAGATCCTCGCCAGTAACACGTGAGCATACACCATCGGAATTATAACCACATTGACCGGTCGAGACAATAAAGGCCTAAAATTAAGGAGAACATTCATACATAAATGGGATTTAATATCATGAAAATTACCGACTTACCGATCGATCCTGCTCCTCGCAACTTCCAGATTTCTTAGTACCGTTTACCAAGCAGTAGTTCCATGTAACACAGTCGGTGGTATCACCAAAATAAATTGACGGTGGAACAACTTCGCATATGTCCGTTAAGGTTGGAGTATCGTCATTTGATGATGTCGATGAGCATGAACCCCACACACAACTCGATGTGGTTACATCGAATTTTTGATTAGCACCGCAAGTGCCATTTCCACTATTAACGGTACCATTGCAATAAATCCAACCATTACAAGTACCAGTCACGGGTACCCAATTATCACCCTCCTTATTGGCACAAACATTCTCAACTCCATAGTAGCAATTAACTTCATTTTGGGGTAAACACTGCTGTTTGGCCAAATCGAATGCATAATCAACCGAACATGAAGTATTTTGGGGTCCAGTACTGGAGCAAACATAATAATAATTACACGAAACAATACTGCCCAGAAGGGTTCCAACTTTGACCGTTGAGCAGAAAGCTGTCACATTGTAATTGCCCTCAAGAACATCAGCGGCCAGGGAAGAGCCAAGAATTGACAATCCCACGAGCAAGAATATGCCAAAATTAACTAAACAATATAAATTCATATAACTCGATCCTTGGCCAAATAATGTTAACGAATTTCATCACATACCTGTCGTCGCCATTATTATTATTTATTTTTTTTTTTTTTTTTTTTTTGTACTCACGCCTAATTGATATACCTATTGACGATTTAGCGAAGACTAAAGACTGACTGAATGATACAGTTTATTGGTCGCTGTCTTTTATAGTTCGTTCTTACGTCCTCACATCGAGAGATCATATAGTATTTGTGTGGTTTTTATTTTGGGTGGGGACTACCGATAAGTTTGATAAGCGGGACGTACGATTCTTAAGAATTATGGAAGCTTCTACATGCCGAAACAACTTTTAATTTTATATAAACTTAATCATTGTATCATGTTGACTATTTTGCTTCACATTTTTTCATTGTAAACTTTGTATTATTTTTTTTTTTTTTTTTTTTTTTTTTTTGTTTTACCAATTTTAATTAAACTTAAATTGTAAGTACTTTGGTTGTTGCTTTTCAAGCAATCAATCAATTAACCTAACCCAAAACCCAAACAAATGCTACAAATTGATGTTTATTTCATATCATTTTTATGACGTGATAATATTTCCATCATAAAATATTACTCTATATACATACATAATATGTACCTACATATGTATGTATGTATGTATATTAATGCATTAGCCATTTCATTAATTGGATTATTTAGATTCTTGATTGGAAATGCATCTACTTATAAATGAAATATTCAAGACAATTTTAACAAAAGTCTATTATAGACTTAATTATATATATACGTATATATATAAATTTATAATAGATTTGTTTCATAATTGATTCATTCAGATTTATGTATATATTCACATGTTTGTCCCATTATCTAAATATCTAGACTAGAGTTTTCCAAGCTCAATTTTAAAATTTATTATTAAATATTTTTTTTTTTTTTTTTTTAATATTTTATTTTGCATTATAAAAAAATATGATGGGGAAAAAAAATTAGATTTTATATATTATGATCATTAATTGCTTGCGCTAGGATTACAGCAGGCAAAATCGGGATCAGCACCAGTAAAACAATCCCCGGAATTCTCATTGAAGTAATATCCCGTTGGGCACTGGTGCTCGACACCTTGTTGGACACCATTAATGCAATAGAGATAGTCCGTACAATTGGTGGCGGAGTAGGCATTAACAAAGGTCTTTGTGGTGCCCAGGCAACGATCACACGGATTACGAGCACTCATACGTGTTACACAGGTCTGACTAACGGTATCATAGTAATAGCCCGGTTGACTGCAAGTCTCCAGAATGTAGATGCCACTTGTTGAGCACTCATAATACTGATTACATGCGGTTGCATTTTTCCTTTGACCAGCTGTTGTACACTGGGTAGCAGTTGTCGACAATGATACATCATTTGTGACCTGCGAGCAGGATGTGTCTATCAAATAGTCACAAATACCCTTTTGGACATTAAAGACGAAATCGTTGGCACAATCACCGCTTCGCATTGTATTGTTAAAACAATAATTCCAACTTTTGCAGCTCTCCGAACTACCAAAGTAGATACCATCTTCGATAAGATCACAGAGATTGAGTGAGACACTGCTAACACCATCGCTGCCAGTGGTCACGGAGCAAGCATATTGACCCTCCCAAACACAGGCCACCTTATTTGGATTAAAATTTTGACCAGGTGGGCAACTGCCACGTTGTGCACCGGAAGCACCGCAATACCAATATTCGGAACAGGAATTGTTAACCGATACAAAGCTACCAATGGCTTGACCAACGCATGGTACACTATTCCCTCTATTGCAAGATGATTGGGATGAGGCAACACACTGTTGGGCATTCTTATCGAAATATAGTCCACTGCCGCATGTCTGCAGATTGGCCACAGATCCCTCACATTGATAGTAGCTAGAGCAATCCGTTTCACTGGCCACATACATGCCATCCGATACCATTAGGCAAAGGGCACTCATATTAAGTGCAGCGGATGCCGGAGCACAACAACCGCTCAGGACTAGCCCAAGGACTATGCCAATTGCATATCTATATCCACCTAATTGTGCAATTTTCAATAATAATTTAAAAGACAAAAAAAAAGTATATATACATATATATATATATAAATATATATATATAATATATAATATATATATTAAAATCAAACCTACCAAACATTTTTCGACACTCTTTTTACCAACTGGTGGTATAATTGTTAACTAATTTAATGTTAATATAGCCCCGACTTCTTATATAGAACTTTGGGCATTAACTTATCATTTTAAAAAACTGAATAGTCTATAAAAAATTGATCGATGATGCGTCGTAGAGAAGACATGATCGATTATACAATTTCCTAACTTTCAAAATAATTTCAATTTTCGCATGATCGATGATGGCCTCACTATATAGCTAATACTTAATGCTTGGCAAAAAAAAAAAAATATAAGAAGTTCTATATAGATGGTGGCCTGATCCAGTAAATGAATCATATATAGGAAATAATTTAAATTTCTATTGAAAATATTGTAAATTGATTGATTAGTTTTCCACACATTAACTAAATGTATAAACATATATAGTTGAACTTGATCGAATCCTATATATATACTCGTATTTTTATAATTTTAGAAACCACGAGTGATTAAAAAATTGATTTAAATTTTATATCAATCATTATGTTTAGCAATTGTTTGCCAAAGATATTGATTGATTTTAATTGAAAACTTTTGAAATCATAATCATAACTATTAATGGAAAATAACGTAATGCTCTCAGACGTCCGATGTCTGTCGGACATCGTTTAAAATCGATGAATCATTAGCTTTAGTATAAGTTTTAATCAAGGGAAACCATCATCATAAATCGGATTTTATAATTTTTAATCAATTTGTATGAAATAGAAATAAATCAGAATACGACTAGATAAGATGAAATATATGTATGTATATATGTATATAAAAATAATCAACTGTACCCATGTATTTCAGTTTTATTGTCTAAATTTTCAATTTAAATTCTCATATTAATATAGATACTACAGAAAAACTAATAAACTAATGTGATATTGATATTGCCAATTATATTGAATCTACACATCATGCAGACATAATAAGAGTAATTCAAGAGAACGAGACTAAATACTGAGATAAGAAAACATTTAGACAGATGGTATACAAGACTTCTGTTACGCATTTCCTGTCAGACACTATACATATGTACATATGTATGTATGTATGTATGTATGTATGTAGATGTAGATGTAGATGGTATATGTATAGGAAATGTCTAGAATCCTAAAATTTTTGGCTTGATAGGGCGACGATAATTTCAATTGACTAAAGTTCATGTTCTAACACAAGTCAACTCAAGTCAACTCAAATCATTTAAATTTATTGGGTGTCGAGCATTTGTAATATTTTTGGCAATTCTCACATCGACTTATCTGGCATTTTCGCTCGTGTCGGAGTTCCCAAATTTATCAATTGTCAAACAGTTAATGTCATTAGCAAAAACAGTTGATAAACAAAGAAAATAATATTCAAACCAAATTTAACAACTGACGACACTTGTCGGCTCAAAAACTAATGCTAGAAAATTTATAGGCATTTTAATAAATTAACTATATTTATGCTAGCTATCTATCTTCATATATATGTACATATATAGAATATTTAATAAGAGCACCAAGGTGGTTGGGTTTCAGTTAGTCGTTGTCTTTCGAGTGGATCGATTTGTATATTTAAAATAAAAAAAGGACAAATTTTAATTTAAATTAGTTCTTCACGGATATTTTGTTTACCAATATGAGTGAGTATATATGAAAATATTGTTGAAACATTTCATTAATTAATAATTCATTGCATACCTAAAGGGGCATTTGAATCAGTAAAAAATTGGGATTATATTATCGTCTCATCAAGTCACGCTACTGTAGACTACTTTATAATTTATTTTTTTTTTTTTTTCAAAATAAGCGATCAGAATTAAAATATATATAATTTTGAATACTCTGTTTGAATGACCAACTTTACAAATCATTGTCATTATCTTGCAGATTCGGCTTTAAAACTATTCATTTTATTTGCTATAACTTCATTGGCCAGAGCCACATTCGATCCGGATGTGGTGTGTACACTTGTTGTTAATGGGACAAAAATGAACGATCCAAGGGCATGTAATGCCTGGATACAGTGTATAAATGAGAAGCCAGTTAGCGGTATTTGTGGCACTGATCTTTTCTATGATCGTGAGACACAGAGTTGTGTGGCTTCAACAAGTGTCGATTGTATATCAAGTTCACCTTGTGCAGTTTCAGCCAATGGCTTTAATGCCGATCCGTATTCGTGTAATGGTTATTACTATTGTATAAATGGTATTGGCTCCCATGGCATCTGTAGCGATGGAATGAACTTTAATCCCAGCACAGTTGATTGTATACGTGGTTTACCCTGTAAACAGAAAATGGATCCGGATAGCTGGTGTAATATTTTGCCCGATGGTGTATTCGTTAAGGATGCAAGCAATTGTAATGGCTATCAGATGTGTTGGAAGGGCACCGTGATCAATAGCACATGTCCGGGTACATTCTATTTCAGTGCACTGGCTGCAGAATGCGTATATCCACAGGATTTAGATTGCGCATATACTGAATCGCCCGATATTGCCAAGGATGGGGTATGTGCCAAGGCTGGTGATTTTATATCGGACAATAGCACCTGTAACGGTTTCTACTACTGCAAGGAGTTGTCAAGTGGTGAAATTTCCCTAGAGCATGGAGTCTGCCGTGATGGCTATTTCTTTTACGAATCCGATAATGGCGGCGTCTGTGTGCCACGATCGAAAGTCAGCTGCCCGTATGATCGGTGCGTTAATTTGGGTAGCACAATCATTCAAATGGCCAACGAATCGGACGATGGATGTCGTGGCTTTTCAATTTGTCAAGATGGCATTAGCATCGGCAGCGGCACCTGTCCCACTGATGAGTATTTCGATGAGATGACTCAGCGCTGTACTACCCAGGTGATATCTTATCCAGCCTGCGAGCTATCGGGCGAAACAACAGGAACAGCAACAGCAACAGCAACCACAACTGATCCATGATGCGATTAATGGATCGACCTATCGATAGATACCTACCTAATCTAGAGTTAGTTTTTAATTAGACACTTATTTAGTACTCATCAAACTGTCAATGCCAGGCGAGCGAGTACCTTATCAATTTTGTAAATACATATAGACAAATCTCGTGACAAGAGATCACGAGAAAAAGGCTTCTAAGCTAAATGAAGTAAGCAAGTCGTCCCTGCCGACTTGGAGTATACCCTGTACCAATAAGAGATATATGTATTTTATAAACTCAAACTCCATCCAAATCCCCATTAATTGAATATAAATTACTTTATAAAATTCTCCTAGCAAGCCGAAACACCAAATTCATGCTTTCTCGCTCACTCATAACAGTGAACGAAACTAATGCGTCATTCGGTATAAAGCAACATGCGCATGCTATCTCGCTCACACGTTTCAGCTGCCGCTGCCCATAGAATTTCAGTACAAAACATATATACGTATTATCTCCGATATTTATTGACCGATTTCGACCAAATTTGGTCAGATGGTACATATTGGCTATAGAATTGGGTCTACCCTGTACTGTAATACTGTAGCTTTATTACAACTTTAGATATAGTTTTTTCTAATTTGCGGGGGCGGAAGTGGGCGTGGCAAAAATTTGAAATAAACTTGATCAGCGTACACACTAGACGAATGTTGACACCAAGTTTGGTTACTCTAGCTCTTATAGTCTCTGAGATCTAGGTGTTCATACGGACGGACAGACGGACGGACAGACGGACAGACGGACAGACGGACGGACAGACGGACAGACGGACATGGCTATATCGACTCGGCTGTTGATCCTGATCAAGAATATATATACTTTATGGGGTCGGAAAATTTTCCTTCTGCCTGTTACATACATTTTAGCGACTTTAATATACCCTTGAACCCTATGGGTACAGGGTATAAAAATTTCATTTGTGTGACTCCCCTCGCCCGCCCCCCGAGCAGCAAGCGACTAAGCAACAATGTGAATAACTTAAATTTTTACTCATTTTCTGATTGTCCTATTATGAATAATTGAGATAATGACATCTATGTAGGTAGATCTTGGAAAGCTATTGAACTTTTAAGTTCAGGTTCATAAAATACGATGAGTCAGTTATAAAGATATCATATAGAATCGTTCTCAAATAGTAAGAGTTGCAGTTATATCTTTCCAGTTGGCTGCCAACTAACAAATACACCTCCGCCTACCCCCCATAACCACCAAAACCACCATCACCATCATCACCACCATCAACATCATCATCAACTTTTTTTTAAGAGAATATTTCATAGTGGGCGCCATATCAAAAATCAGCAAACGAAATTCTTCGAACTTGATATTGGTGCTTCTTTAATTAAAAGACCCAACGCACACTAAAACTGATACTGATAATTTTGGCAGGCATTCAACCTGTCGGGCAAAAAAAAAAAAATAATAATAAATAACCAATTGCCAAAAAAAAAAATGAAGAAAAATTAACTAAATAGAAAGAGGCACGAAAAACAATAGAGAGTAAGTGAGAGAGAGAGAGAGAGAGAGAAGGTAAACGGAACGGTATGTTGGTGGTGTAATAACACGATAGAAGCAGAAATACGTAGACTCGAACATGAATTTTATCGCCCATTTTCGAACATTTCCCGTTGCCTTTTACTAGAAATCAATCAATGAAATATACTACATGCGTGGTGCTTTTATGACCTCCACCAAGATTTTACGAAGATTTTTATTATAGGGTAAAAAGATACAGTTTGTTGTTGTCGTTGTTGTTGTTGTTGTTGGTACTATGTGTCTGTGTTTTTTTTTTGTTTTTTTTTTTTTTGCTATTTGCTATTTGCTATTTGCTTTTGTGGAAGTGAAATATTCCAATAAATGTCCATATGTTTGTATGTATTCTAAGCTGCACAGGCAATATAGTTATGATTGGTGATTGTGCAACCCTGACTGCGCTCATCAAAATAGTATCCATTGGGACAATGACCGATGTCAACGGTAGCACCATTCGAGCAACGGGCATATGACTGACAATCGCCAACCACATTAACATAAGCCATTGAATTGCCAACACAACGATCCAGCAGGCATCGTACATTGAGACGATCGCGACAGGAGAGTTTCTCATAATCAAAATATTGTCCACTTTCGCATTCGAGATGCTTGGGATCCGTATCGTGTTTACCGTTAACTGGCTTGCCACATATATAATAATGACTGCAGGAATCCTTATCGGCAAAATAACCGGTCAGAGCCTTGCCACTTTCACTATCCAAGCAGAAGGTATTCTCTGGCTCTGGCAACGCTGCGGTGGCATAACAAGTGACCTCGCTTAATGAGACGCAACGTCCGCGATTCACATCGTAGGCCATCTGGGCGGGGCATTCCTGCTCCACGATCTTCTCATTGATGCAAACGAAGTATTTCTCGCAATGCTCATCGTGGGCCAAACGTGTATTATTTGGCAATGATCGGCATGCTGGGCTACTGATCAATTGGTTGCTTTCGGGGCATGTATATTGTGTGGAATAGACACAGGAACGGGATGAGGGATTGAAAATCAATTCATTGGGGCAATTGGCCTGAACGGGATTGTGTGATTGACAGAGTATATAGCCGCGGCAAGTGGCACTGGTAGGATCGGCAATAAAAGTGCCATCCTTTTCGCTGGCACAGACATTGACAGTTGAGGTAGTATCTTCTCCAAAATAGGGACAAGTCACACTATCGGCAAATATGCAACGTCCCAGATCCTTATGATAGAAAAGTCCTGCAGCACAGGCACCCTCTTCCATGCTTGTTTGACTATCCGGACAGCGTACCCAATTGTCACAGGTTTTTGGACGCAACAAGCTGGTATCCCATGGCAACAGGCCACACATTTCGGTAGCCGTTAGCGATTCAAAATTGGCGATTTTTTTCGTGCTGGTGGTTGCCACTGCCATAGCTGCCATGGTGGTCACAGCCAATATGGATAGGATACCTCTAGCTATAACATTGATATTATATTGATTGTAACTGTTAATAATGATTATCCGCAATGCTCCTTTACCTTGTCTCATCGTGTCTATATCCTTATGTATGTATATATGTTGTGTATGTATATATATATATATAGGGTATATATATATATATTGATAGATATCCTTTAGCCTTTAGCTTGTCCGTTTGCTTTGCCTTCCACAATACAACTGATACTGGTGCGCTGACAGCATCCCCCTTAAATATGCAAAAAAAAACAATTTGGAAAATGCACACGGGGCAATACGGGGAAACTGATGTTGTCGGTGCGGTGCCTCTGTCTGTTTGTCATCTATCTAAAATCAGAATAGCGTAGCCGATAAGCGATTCTCATTGCGATAGAAGGAAGATAGGCGATACGAGATAGCATGGAGCATGGAGCATGGAGCATTGAGCATGTAAATTACACGGCAATAACATCTCATGTCTCATTTTTTGGCACTCCAGCAAAGAACAGCAAAAGTTAAGCGATATCAAACATGTTTCTACACTTGTTTGTCGTCGATTCTCATCGATATGGAAATTGAACATGTCGAGACTAAATCGTCGAGAACACACAATGAAATGCATTTCACACAATTGATTGGAAATTGTACTACTATACGCGTATACTTATTACATATATGTATATGTACATACATATGTACATTGAAGTTTCTTTCAAAATCATTCAAGCCGCTCTAACCAACCAAAAGTTAAATGAAAGAAAAAGGCAAATGGATGCCACAATTGTGATAAAACAAAAAAAAATTAGAAGAATCATCAGCAATCTATCGAAAAATGAATTTTATTAATCCTTGCCATTTATTTTCAATAAATTAAAAATTTAATTATTTTTCAAATAAATTTTAGATAAATATAAATAATATAATCGACTTGGAGTATACCCTATACCAATAAAAGATATTTCTTAAAGTGATGGATACTTATACATAGCAAAGAGCGCATGCTATCTCGTTCGCTCATATTAACCTGGGCATTTCAGTGCAAAACCTACATATATAGGTAAATGTCCAATATTTATTATCCGATTTAAATAACCTGTTACACATTGGTTTTATAATTGACTGGGCCAAATATGAATATGTAATCTTTATTTTTACACTTGTTATTCGTTTTTATTAAATTTCGGGGAGAGGGGGGGGCGTAAATGGGCGTGGCAAAAATTTGAAATAAACTTGATCTGCTTTCGGACTAGAAGGTACCTCTATCTCTTACAATCTTTAACATCTAGATGTTCAGTTCATACAAACAGATAGGATTAGAAATGTTTTCTTCTGTCTGTTATCCTTTTACCCCATCTATGGCTGCAGGATATAAAAACTTAGATGAATAGCGAGCTTTATCCTTCTTAGTGAATAATTATGTTGCTTTTGTCATTAAAGTTAGTTTTAGTTAATTCTTTAGTCCTCGGTAGACGAGTTGTTTACCGAATGTTAGATCCCAGGCTAGTATGGATGTAGTTATCGTCTAAGCCGAAGGCCTTAGTTGCCAGTGATTGTAAAATATAGTTAGGTTGATAGTTTACATACAACTATATCCTATACTTTAATAATAATAGTTAATTCTATGATTTATCATCTATATATGTATGTACATATATGTGCATTTTATAAGACAAATCAGGTATATTTTCCAATATTATATTTTATATTTTAGAATTATAAATTTCTATCTAGAATGAAAGTGTATTAAAACTCTTGATGAATACTGATGAATTGGTTATAATAATTTCATCATTCATCATTCTGGTCTACTTATCATCATGAATTCCAGTTAAACATTGCAAAATGAAGTTTAATTTGTTATAAAATTTCCAAATCTGATAAATCTAGAATATTAAATGTGATTTTTTTTTCCTTCTCTTTTAAGTGATCGATATGTTGGAATGCTTATTAATAGTTTAATAAAGGATGTTTCATATTAAAAATATGTACTTTCATTAAATGCGAAAATAAAAAATAATAATACATTGTATGTGCAAAGTATACTATTTATTGATTTCATTTGAAATATTGTGTATTTTTTTAATTGCCACTTAATCAGATTTATTCATAATTGTTGTCACGGATCAGAGTTAAGAAGTTTAAGTGCATACGGCGAACCCTGGGTTGGTTCTCTCACATTCACCAGTAACTTCATTGAAAAATGAATACGGTGATTGACACTGGCCAGTTGAGTTTGAAGCGCAAACTGTGTACTTTTCGCAGTCTGAACCTAGAAGAGTCACAAATTTCGAATTCAAATTACCGCAACGGTTTTTCGTACAAGCAACAGCTGCTGGGGATACGCATTGCTGTTTGGATTGATCGAAATGGCTGCCTTTAGGACAAGCAGACCAAGTACCAGGACCAGATGTACTGGTACATGTATAGTAACCATAACAGGTTTGACCATCGGCAATGAAATCAGTTGCACTAGTAGAAGCAGTGGTACCAGATCCATCAGCTGCAGTTGTGCCTGATGGGTCAGCTGTTGTGGCAACTGTTGTTGTGGTATCTGTTGTTGTGGGATCTGTTGCAGTCTCTCTTGTCATTTTTCCGTAGTTAGTTTCACAAATCTCCGGATTAGCGGGTAATGTTGCATCTGGATCGATCTGGGTTCCATCACAAGAACTGGTTGCCTCACAAAGACCAGTGGCTTTATTATAGTATTTTTTTGTGGCGCTGGTACAACTTCCTGGCTTAGCTTCACCGTTAACGCATTGGACAAACTGTGTACAATTATTTATATCACCAATGAAAATGTCCGATTTCATGAAACGGCAAAGTGAATCCTGTGGGCAAGTGCTGGCATATACACACTGTTCAATACCAGCTTGATATACTTGACCCTGGGGACAGCTGCCATAGCCAAAGGTTCCATTGCCATAACAATAACCATATTCGGTACAATTATTGGGATTGGCAAGATAGACGGGACTTTTGAAAGCTGAGCATGTAGCATTCACATTGGTTGAGCAAATTGTTTTGGAGGCATCAGAACAGACACCTGCCTGTGCATTAAACACTAAGCCATCACCGCAAGCGCCCCAACTAACTAACTTTTGACCTTGACAGTATCCCCAGCCTTTACAGTTGGAAGGATTACCAACATATCCACTATCCCACCACTGTGCGCACATTTGTTCCATGGTATAGGAATATGAGTTGGATTGGTTAATCAACAGTGTGCAGATCACCAATGCCAAGCCACAGCTGGCCTTTGTATATTTGAATGCTGCAATTAAATTGAACAAGAACAAAAAAAAAAAAAAAAAAACAACAACAACAACAAGAACACAAATAAAAAAAATTAATAATTTGTCCTTTTTTTTTTGATTATCCGATATTTAGATATATATATATGTATGTGTATATATGTACCTCCCATTGTACGCTAACTTGCTCACGACACTGAGTACTAACCCCAACAAATGCTAGCCAAGGGCTTTTTATACTAATACCTGAGTGGAAGCGTTTAATTAAAAACTAAACAAAAACAATAACAAATTTATTGAATCTATCAGATAAGCTCCTTTTTTGCCCCAACTCCTACACACGAAAACACAATGTAATTAAAAGTCATAATTGATAAGATTTTTTTCTTTTATCATTGAAATACTTTTTAACACTTACAAATAATCATCATACTAAGATGTATTAAGCGTAACTAACATTCGGACCATTGCGGTCAGTCTTTTAAATAAAAAATTTGACCAAATTGGCCATATCTCCTCAATACATTAACAAACGATTTATTTTCCTTTCATTGGATCATCACGAGTTAATTGGATATGCCTCTCCTTTTCTTTTCTTTTCTTTTCTTTCCTTTTTTTTTTTTTGTTCTTGTACTTGTTTTGTTTTTGTTGGTAATTAATGGCACTTATTGATCGGTTGTCATTGTCTTTGGTGGCGTTTCTTGGTAACTCAGGTAATCAGTTTTAGTTAATATTTTTGGTTCAAGTACCTAATGACAACTAAGTTATATTTTGTTATTGTTGTTGGTTTTTTTTCTTTCCCCCCTTCTTATTCTAAAATTAATTTCTTTCATCAATATAATAAATATAAATATCCCAAAAGTTCATTGATGAATCGATTTCTAATTATAAAATCTTATTTAATATGTTTTTTTTTAGATATTTATGTACATATTTTTTATTGATATTATCGTCTTTAACAAATTTATCTAATTAAATAACTTCTTATATATATTTCTATATATATATATATATATACATTTCTATATTTAAATTAAAATAAAAATTACTATATAAATATGTATTTCAAATGATTTTCTTTTGCTATCATTTTCTTTATTTATTTTTTTCTCCTATTTTGCATGTTCTTTTCGTTTATAAGGGGTGGAGCCATATCAATCTAGTCAAATATGTATATATACATATATAGCTATATTCAATCTAGTTAATATGCCAACAATGAGGTTTTTCTATAACCACGCCTAAAAGACAACTCTACTAACCAATTGATTAAACTTTAGTACTAAAAGTATGCCAAGAATTGGGCCATTTTAATGTGGCTAGTTGTCATCACTAACTTGGCTTATCAGTCGAATTCTGACACATCACCGGATTGGTTAAAAACGATCGTTCCAATGACAAAAAATATATATATATATATGTATACATATATAGATCTGATGATAATACTATATTCACAATCGAAAAGTTAAACAAAAAATTTATTTTTTTTTTTTTGAAAATATTTTCATCATTTTATTTAAAGTTTTAGAAAATTATATTTTAATTTTGATTTTTAATTAATTTGTTTTTAATTTATTTTAAATAAATATCTGAATATTAGATCAAATTTTTTTATTAAATATACTTAGTATTTATTATTTTTTGAACAAATTTTTAATTCAATGGGTAGCAATCGGTTGAGTTTTCAGTTCTTTCAGTTAGTAGTCATAAAATAAATCAAATATTAAATGAATATAATGAGTCTGCGATAGCCGGTTTTCATTCTTTTTTTTTTTGGTTTTTTTGTTAATCTTATCTGGTTAAGTAAAGAAAAAAGCAAACAAAAAAAATTCAATTCGCTTATCATAAATATATTGCTGATCCTTCGATTATTGGTCAATAAAAAAGTATTTTGCTCTATTTGTCAGTTAGTTTGAATCAAATTGAGCGACCAAACACAACACGTTTAACAATGGGAATTGTTTACCATTGTAAGGATATTTAATAGTATATATATATTCATATATATATATATCTATGTATCTATTTATACATACATTCATTATGTATTGCCAATTAATTTAATTAATTATTTATAGTATTGCATTGCATTTGCTTGGTGGCCCTATTGAGTTTGGTGGTGGATGCTCGTAATGATGATATTTGCCGTTTATTCTCAAATGGAACTGTTATACGAGATCCAGATTCCTGTAGCCGTTATATAACCTGCATTGATTTCATTAGCCATTATGGCACCTGTACTGGTTCAACGCCCTTCTTTGATAAAGATACGGGAAAGTGTGTTAAAACTCTATCAAACGATGAATCTTGCACCGTATTATGTAAAGATGCTAGCGAACAATTTGTATCCGATCCAAAATCATGTTATGGCTATTATTATTGTGCCGATGAAGAGACACCCATGTATGGCACTTGCCCGGAATACACACATTTTAATGCCAGCCGTCAGGCCTGTATACGGCTCTATGAATCGGAATGCACGGTTCTTGACTTTGATTATTGCAGCATTGTTAAGAATAGTGTGAATTTTGATAATGTTCAGGCATGCGATCAATATCATACCTGTACCAAAGGTAAATTGACTACAAAATCTTGTAGTGGAAGTTATTATCAGGCTAGTTCTGGGACTTGTGTGGCAAAGCCACTTGTTAATTGTGCCTCCCATCCACTGCCATCGAAGGTATGTGGCACTGAGAAGAGTCCCTATAAAAATAAATTTGTTGCCGATGGTGCCACATGTCATGGTTATTTCTATTGTGCCGAGCAAGCGGATGGTACACCAGATTCAAATCCTAAATGGAATCACTGTTCTGCAGATAGATTCTTTGATAGCACAACCCAAACATGTCGTCCACCCAATGAGGTTAAATGCACCGAGGATCGTTGCGTTGGACGCACATTAAATTTTGTTCTAAGCAGTACAAAGGGATGCCGTCATTATCTACGATGTGTCGATGGCATGACCCTTGATGAGAAAAGTTGTGGCAATTACTTTTTCGATGAGGAGAAGGGTGGATGTGTGGCAAATGTTTTGACCTACGACATTTGTTAATAAGAATATTCAATCATATAACAATCATATGCAAAATGATCTAACAAATAAAATTGATTTAGTTTTCTTATTGCCAATAGTAAACACTTTGAAAAGGCAATTAAAATAAATATGTTGCAATTTCAAATATAAACAATTTTAAATCAAAAATGTTTAATTCATAGATGCATGACAAAGGTAAAAGGTTAAAAAAGGGTAAGCTATGGTTATATAAATATATATATGTATATATTTATTGGCATATACCAATTGACATATGTACGTTTAATAATTAATAAAATAACGTGATTATAATCACATAGAAAAAACATTCATAAATAACAATTTGAAAATCAAAAGAGACCCACAAAAAAAATAATTGAAATTAAAAACAAAAAATTTCCCATATATATATATATACATATATATATATATGTTTTTTGTTGTATGTTTTTATCAATTTGACAATTTTACGATGACAAAATACGCAATCAACTTGTGACTACTGTAGCTGATTGCAGGTGTGTATACACACACAACCTACACACACATATATGTATACATACATATATATTTATAGATCAATTAATTAGGAGAATTGAAGTAGCGATTTCCTATTTTTTTTGATTGTTGTATTGGAGCGAAAGTTTATATGTCATTAATAAGGAGTATTGCCAATAGGTTCTTCATTTCGATATATCAAGAACGTAAGTCAAAAATAATAATAGAAATTTTATATAAGATAATGCATTACCAATTGAGGCTTCTTTTAGAATATATATACCAGATTTTTGGACCCTTGAAATACATAGATTCATTAAATCATATTTATAACACATATATTTTCTTTTCTTTTCTAAAATAGAATATTAACAATTAAATTTTTATTAGTCATTATTTCGTAATAACGATAATAATATATCCATTAAATTTCGTAATGAAAGTGGATGACAAGATATTATAGAATATCTTTAGAGTTATTCAAAAGATATTTGAAAGTATATTTGGTATTTTAAAGTTATTACGAGTAAAATGCTCAAATTTCGATTGGATGGTAGAAATTGTATTGGGTACAAATTTTTATTGTATTTTATGGATATAAATAGAATTAGTAATTTTGGACCAATTCTTCTTTTAATAAACGAAATTTCTTCTTGTACATGTTTAGAGTCTCTCTCTCTCTCTCTAACTTTGTAGATATTATAGTAAGTAATACAAAAAAAAAAAATACCAAAAAAGAAACAAATATTGATAAGATTTGAGCAGTTTAACAGACAGGTAATAAAGTTCCCAAATATCAACTATTAGCAATTATATTTCATTGTTAATATAAACACCCGATAATTAAACACCTGAATTTAGTCTCTAAGAGTCGAACAAGGAACTAACATCTGTAGAAAATTATTACTTTCCCCCCACTATATAAGAAAATCGAAGAGAATTATTTTTCTTTAAAGATCATGCATTTCCCCATCCTGGGCATTAGTCTGTTGATCTTGTGCTTGACAACTTCACTGCACGCCATTAATGATTACGAGGAACTGTGTCGGCTATTTAAGAATGGCACTCAGATCCGTAAGCCCGGCACTTGCAATGAGTATATCGATTGCATAGATGGCGAAGGTACACTTCAATTTTGTCCAAACAGTGAGCATTACTTTAATCCCACCACCCAAAAATGTGGAACTGTAAATGCTGCCACTAGCAACACATATTGCGGTAATCGTTGTGAAGGTCTCGACGGTGTTTGGGTTTCGGATCCAACCGATTGTCAACAATATTTCTATTGCCGTAATGGTGAACCATTGTCGGGATACTGCGAAGGTACCCAACACTTTGAGGAATCCACACAATCATGTGTGTACAGCGTGGACTCTGAATGCGTGGATGTGGCTAATATCTGTGAAATTCTTCCCGAAAAAACAAAATTTCGGAATGAGGACGATTGCAGTTCATACTATGAGTGTGACAAAAATGGTAATCATGAACTTAAATCCTGTAATACCAAGACGGAAACAAAATATTTTGATGTGGAGACCGGTACCTGTGTGGCACCAAATAAAGTGGCATGCACGGCTCATCCAAAGAAAGGTGTTTGTCTGAGTGGGAGCAAGCCAATTACTGGTTTTGTAAGCGATAATGCAACATGTCGCGGATATTTCTATTGCCAAAATTTGGGAACTGTTGAGGATTTGGATCCCACTTGGCGACAATGTCCCGAAGGTTATTTCTTTGATAGTCAGCGCGGAGCCTGTGGAATTCCTACTTCCGTGGTATGCACTCACAATCGTTGCGAAGGACGCGGCACGATGTTGGTGACCAGCAGTAGTAATGAATGCCATAATTATATCCGTTGCGTAGATGGTCTTGAGGTTGAAGAGCTAACGTGCGATTGGGACTACTTTTTTGATGAGCCCATTCAGGCCTGTACATCGAGAATAATCTACGATACATGCTGTGACGGTCGTGATTAATTGTTTCTTTTTTATTAAATTGTTATACATACATACATACATGCATATATTCTTTATAAAACAACAGGCATTCGATAAATTTTTTAATTGTCATTTATACAAATAACTTTTAAATTGAACAATTTGAAATGACAAATTATATGTAATTTTTTTATACATATAAAAAATAATTCTAGGACCTCTTTATAAGGGAAATAAACAAACTTTTTATACCAATAGCTTTAAAATGTAAATATAAAACATTGGCTAATAATAAAATTATCTAACAGCAGTTAATCAATTCTAATTTCGCCGATAATTGTGTTGGACAGTGTAATTATTACAAAAGTTTGGCGGGAAGCAAATAATTTATCGTTTTTAGAACCATATCGATATTTCATTAGTGTGACCAGGTGATTAAATTAGGTAAATGCGCGAAACAACGCTTTCAGTCGGCACGCAAGCAATTTAGCAAACTTTTAATTTTTATTTAAAAAATAATTTGAAAAAAAATACCGATCTTAGTGCAAAATAAGTAACAAACAAACGGCGAAACTCTAATGAAATTTAATAACAATTGTGACATTATTTTTTTGCCGAACTAGTTCCATGTGTCGGTTGGGGCGAAGCGTTGCAGCAACAACAGAAAAATAAAAAAAGGGAGCAATCAACAAAAATATAATTTAAAAATGAGAACTACTCGATAATAACGTCAATGCTACACACATTTAGTCCAGCAACTAAAAGTGAAGTTTTCCAACACGACTGGTTTCCTGTTAAGGTACGCGTAAGTAGTGGATACTAAATTTTAATAACTCTTAAAATAAATAATACAGTGGAAAATGTTTTTCTTTAATTTATATTTTAGTAGCCGGCGAATAAAGATTAAACCAAATTGTAAAGATTTAATCAATCCTCCATGAAGCCAACTCAAACCGGCGGGGGTGTTGGTGGTGGTGGTGGTGCTGCTGCTGCTGGTACCGGAACTGCAGCTGGAAATGGAGGCGGATCCGGCGTTGCCAAACTCCCAGAGCCCATTGACTACGTGACCCTAATCAGTGACGATTCGGATGGGGAACCCTCACCCAAACGAACTCCTATCACTCCCGGTGGTTCAGGAAAGCCAAAATTTGATGATGATTCCAATGATGCCACCACACCCGCCACTGCCACCAGCGATGAACGTCGTACCAGTCGCCGGAACAAACCTAAAGTCGATTATACAAATACCAATAAGGCAATAACTACAAATTCTGAAAACACGCCCAGTGAAAAATCGAATTCCACAACCGCTTCCGCTTCATCAGCCAGCACTAGCCAAATGTCCGATAGACGATCAAATTCCAATAATCACCAATCCCGTAAATCGGAAGCTTCGGCTACAAATGGTGGGGGTGGCAGTACCACTAGCACTGGCACTGGGAATGGAAATACTGGCGAATCGGGTCGAGATATGGGCACACCCAGCGTATTGTCTGGCCAAGAGGGCGCTGTCTTTCAATCTCGTTTACCCTTCAGCAAAATGACAACCAATGAGGAGGCCTGCTTTCCAGATATCAGTCGATCTGGCATACTGGGCCATCGTGTTTTCCTTAATATACGAAATAGTCTGCTTCACATGTGGGTGGACAATCCCAAATTGCAATTAACGTTTGAGAATGCCCTAAAAAACCTCCCGCCTCCATTCGATAGTGAACCGAATTTAGTTCGGCGTGTCCATTCATTTCTGGAACGCCACGGTTTCATCAATTTTGGAATATTTAAACGTCTGCAGGCCATACCAGTTAAGAAGCTGGGAAAGGTAATTGTAATTGGAGCGGGGATTTCGGGCCTGGCTGTGGCCCAACAATTGCAGCAATTCGGCATGGATGTTATAGTACTGGAGGCACGAGATCGGGTTGGCGGACGCATTGCCACATTTCGCAAGAACAGCTACATCGCCGATCTGGGTGCCATGGTTGTTACGGGTGTCTATGGGAATCCTATGACCATATTGAGTAAACAAATTGGCATGGATCTGGTACCCATACAGCAAACATGTCCTCTTTATGGTCCCGACGGTAATCCTGTACCAAAAGAGAAAGATGATGTCATTGAGCGAGAATTTAATCGCTTACTAGAATCAGCCAGTTATTTATCGCATCGTCTAGATTTTAACTATGCCGGCAATTGTCCTGTCTCCTTGGGTGATGCCTTGGAATGGATAATTAGTATGCAGGAGAAGCATGCCATGCAAAAGCGTGCCATGCACATGCATGAAATTATTGCTGCCCAGAACAACATCATCGAACATCGGAAAAAGGTCAAGAGTGTGAAGCAAACAATTGCCGCACTCAAAACAGAGCATAAGACACTTCTCCGGCAACGTACACCGAAGAGTGCGGCTGGGGATGATGTAAGTTATGCGAGGCAAGAGTATAACATAAGGATTACCCAATTGAAATTAAAGGATACTCGTCAACTGTTGGAAGATCTACGACAACAAAGCAAAACACTCGATTTGAAACTTCATGAACTGGAACAGAGTGGTCCAAGGTAAATGGAAACATAATCTCCAAATTCTACCAAAAATTCTGTCAATCCAATCCAATTTAGCTAATTGAACACTTTACCCCCCCAATCACCCCATTTGTTTTTCCAGTGACGTTTATTTGTCTTCCCGCGATCGCCTCATACTTGATTGGCATTTTGCCAATTTGGAGTTTGCCAATGCCACACGATTGAATAATCTATCACTGAAACACTGGGATCAAGATGATGATTTTGAATTCATTGGCCATCATACAACAGTACGGAACGGATATTCGTGTGTACCGGTGGCATTAACCGAGAACCTGGACATACGTGTGAATAGTGCGGTTAAAGAGATTAAATATGGTAGCCAGGGTGTTGAGATTGTGGCAGAGAATCTTAAGACCTCCAATTCACTGATGACATATAAGGCTGATTTAGTTGTGTGCACCTTAACATTGGGCGTACTAAAGGTTGCCGTTGCCCACGAAGAATCCCAGCAGGGGAATACAGTTAAATTTGATCCACCATTGCCAGATTGGAAACAGCAGGCCATACGTCGATTGGGTTTTGGTAATCTTAACAAGGTTGTTCTCTGTTTTGATCGCATATTCTGGGATCCAAATGCCAATCTGTTTGGTCATGTTGGCAGCACTACGGCCAGTCGAGGTAAATCAAAATGATAATAAAATATACATACATATAATAGAATGAAATATGATATATATATATATACATATATGTACTTAATTAAACGTTTGATTTAATTTAACTTTTGTTTGTTTTTGCAGGCGAATTGTTTCTATTTTGGAGTATTAGCTCATCCCCTGTGCTGTTAGCTTTAGTTGCTGGTATGGCTGCCAATATAGTGGAGAGTGTGACAGATGACATTATAATTGGACGCTGCATGTCGGTATTGAAAAATATTTATGGTAACAATTCGGTGCCTCAGCCGAAGGAAACATTAGTTACACGTTGGCGCAGTGATCCGTGGGCTAGGGGATCCTATAGTTATGTTTCGGTCGGATCCTCTGGCAGTGATTATGATCTGTTAGCTGCTCCAGTTATACCCAATGTTGATCATCCAAATCCCAGCAAGGATACGGAAGGATTGCCACGTTTATTCTTTGCCGGAGAGCACACTATACGCAATTATCCGGCCACTGTACATGGCGCCTACTTAAGCGGTCTGCGTGAGGCTGGTCGCATCGCCGATTATTATTTAGGCTATCCGGAGGGTACACCACCCGATATTGGTTATTCTGTTGTTGAGGCCGCAAATGCTGTCTCTGTTGGCAGTGTGGTCAAATTGCGTGATCTCTCACCCAATCTATCCGATTCCACATCATCAAAGAAATCAGAGGATAACTCCAATTCAAACACTGCCGATTCTGTGGAACTTTAATAGCTCAGCTCGCATCATATTAAGCTTGTGCTTGTTGTGTATGCTTCTCGATCCCAATCACATCATACTTAGGAACAATTGAAAGCCATTTTGTAGTAACACTTGTGTATTAAGCGTTTTAAGTTTATACTATAATTAATGGGATTTTCTATCAAATAGGACAAGTCTCATTAACCAAGAAAGGCAAAGAATTAAGCTAGATCTAGACTAATCCAACAATAAACTATAAACTATAAACTATAGGTAATATTCAAGAAATCAATTGTACATATATACAAAATTAATTTTTTTTTGTTTTTTTTATATCTACATATATGTATGTGTATATATATATATATATGTATATATATACCGTCAGCACAAAAGCAATAAGAATATCAAACTCAGCGAAGTGAATGCCTGGATTGGAATTGCTCCGAACAAATTAGACAATTATAAACCGTTTCAAAATATTGTAGGAAGAATCCTAAATACATACGATACAGCAGCATCCAAACCCAAATCCATCATGCATTATATTGAATAATTAATTTACGATTCATTTTAATAAAACGTGATTTTTGTCAGCGGACTTGAGGAGACTTAACTCTCTAGCTTTAATGCGTAGCCCTTCGGCTTGTTTATTGTTTGGTTGTTTTTTTTTTTTTTTTTTTTTTTGGCCACAGTCAATCTTCATCATCATCAACATTATAGGAAAAAGCGAAACTCTATTGGGCAACAACATACATACATACTTACATTTGGGTCAACTACAAAATGTTTGGTTCAATGACCCAACTGAGGGCCGTTCGCTTTCAATGACATTTGAAAGCTAAAATTTTGGTAAATAAACGCGTAGAAAGCTTACTTTTTCATGAATGTACTTCCCCCAGCCCCCATCATATTTCTCTCTTAAGAACCTTCCAACAATTCTCTCTTTCCCTTGGCCTAAACTAACTTAGATTCTGAATTCGTTAGATCGTTGCATTTGTCAAAAGCTCTTGGCTCCTGAACAATATTCTCTTTACTCATAATTCAAGTTCATTGCCCGATACGTTGGAAAACAAATAGTAAAAGCTCAAATTGTAAAATTTTGCCATAGTATTGGATGAGAATGCGTTTTTTTTTTCTAAACACTTTGGATGTTTTTTTTTTTGCATTTCGGGAGCGACCTTGATAATAATTGAGTGCATTGACCGGCCATTATGGAAATATGCTTTGATAAAGAGGTTCATGTGGATGACGCAAGTGCTTAGGGGTGGTGGGACTCCCCCCAGTATAGATACATACATAAATATATGTTTACTTAATTATCCTATAATTTGAAAAAGATTGCTTTTATTTTATATTTATCTCTTTGATTAAACTCTTTTTTTATGGTTTATTACCTTTTTTTTTTTAGATGTTTCATTTTCCGCATAAAAATATAAAATTTCAAAATGATATCAATGAAATATAAAAACTTTTAATTTCAAATTATAAATAAAATCATATTTGAAATATTTTCAAAGAAATAACTAACCTAATAAGTTGCGTGAAATTCAAAATGTATGATCAATCGAAAATGAAAATTATGTATTTATCAAAATTTCGTTACAATTTGTTGTTAGTTTTAGAAAAAGTTTTTATCAATTTTATCTAGGGATTTGTAATATAATTGGCTTTCAATGCAAATGCAGTCAATCTTAGCCATTTTCAAAATTCATTGCCAAGATTAAGGATTCCCCTGAGAGATGATATAGGAAAGTCTCTCTTATTCGATTGCGACGCAATTAAGCTTATTTAGATACAGTCACTGTAAACTATTGTTAGAGCTTTCTATTCCCCCAAAAAGCTTCAAAATCGCTTGCGTAAGCGTTTCGTATAAATACCTGAGAGGCAAATCAACAACAATTCAGTCGAAATCGGCACATTTGAAGCGTCGTGTTTATTTAGTTTCAGTTTCCAATAATGGCCGATAGCAGTGAGAGTGAGCAATTACCAAGCGTTGTTAGCGACGCTCTATTGGAGATCTATCAACGACATGATCATCCGGTGGCCATAGAGGCTGCCTCCGGTGTGGGTGAAAATATTTATGGTCAAGTTCTGCGCGTTAGTTGGCCAACGCTAAAGAATGCTGAACCGGTAGTGGTTAAAATGGCACCCAAAAATGAAGCAAGACGATCTCATACGCGTGTGGCGGACTATTATAAACGAGAAGTCTTTATGTATCAGAGTGTAATCGAAGCTTACAAAGAATTAACCAATAAAAGCGGAACTCATTTTCATGTAACGCCGGAATTAAAGACTTCCAGTCTGCAAGCACCAGAAGAATTTATAATTTTTGAAGATTTAGCTGCTAGTGGCTTTGTGAGAAACGCTCGTAGCTCAATGCCCACCCGCGACTTGGTAATCTGTACCGTAAAGGCTCTCGCCGAATTGCATGCCCTTTCATTTGCACTACAATATAAGGAACCGGAAAAGTTCGCCGAATTGGTAAATAAAGTGAAGGATGACAATCTTTTCACATCTGACATGGAACCCGTGTCCATTGAATTTGGTAAAGCGCAGCTTAAACGTACTCGTCGCATGCTACAGGAACAGGAACAGAACGATGAATTACAAAAATCGCAACAGGTACTCGAAAGCTGTGAAGATAAATTCAAGGCATTTGCTCTATACTGTGTGAATGGATCTGCCCAATCACCCTATGCGGTCATATGTCATGGTGACTTTTGGAACAACAACATTCTATACAAATACGAGGTATGTGGTTAAATATCTGAATTAAATGCTTATACCGATCGATGTGTATCTTTTTGCAGTCTAATGCGAATGGTAAAGCAGTTGAAGCCAAGCTTATTGACTTTCAAATGTCACGCTATGCTTCCCCTGTGCTTGATCTGGTACACTATCTTTTTGCCTGCACCGAGAAGCCATTGAGGGATTTACATTTTGAGACCTTTATGAACACTTACCATGACACTTTGGGTGAAAAATTGGCCAGCTTGGATTTGAATGTAGAGAATATCTATCCTCGGCACATTTTTGATCAACAATTATGTGAATTTGGGGCCTATGGTTTAATTATGGCCGCATTTTCTATGCCCTTTTTCGTTTCCCAGGCCGATGAGATAGTCAATATTGATAAAGTTTCTGAGGCTATACAGGATTTATCAGCGACATCCTCTGAAGAAGATGCCCCTAAATGTCAAGAGTTAATTGAGGAATTTGATTGGTTAAATGAACGTACTTTGCCGATTTTCAAACGCCGTATGACCGGTGTCGTTTCCGATATAATCAAGTACAAGATGACAAAGAAGCTATTCCAATTGGATCTGTGATTTTTAATCTACCCTTTTTACAGTATTAAATGCTAAACATTTCTAACAATTGTACAAATATTAAATACCTATTAGAAGTAATCGTATCCCGTTTTGATAAAATTAAAAATACATATGTAAGTATATCAATTAAACAATATAGTCGTCGCCTGTTGATTTTGACTATACGGTCTATCAAGTAGAGGCTCTGTATAAAAACAATCGCTATCAATTTAATTAAAATTATATTACATTAATACAAAACGTACGTACATACGAATGTCTACGACATTTATTGTCCAATTTCCATTTATTTGTTAATAGATTTTCCAAATTACATAGCTCTGGTCATTCGATTTTCTAAATAACGACGTAGAAAGTGAAGTATATATACTTAAGGCAATCGGTAATGCTTCGAAGACTTTTACCCAATGGGCACAAGATATTAGAGTGCATTATAATCTTAAGATTTAAATCGCAAAGGAAAAGTAATTAATTTTAACCTCTTTAAAGTCTATAAAAGTATCAAAATATCTCAATATAATCGACCGTTTATGTTGGATAAGTAAAATGTATTATTTATGAAAAACATTCACTTATGTATGTATGTATGTATGTTTGTATGTATGTATATGTAATCTGTGAAATTACTAGGTAAGTGGGTCAAATAAAAATCGGTTCAATGACCGAAGTGAAGTGACAAACAGAAAACTTTTTGTAAACACAATTTTCACATTTATGTATGTACTTCCCTCCATCATTCTCCCAATAGTCTCCCAATTAATTTTCTTGTTCTCTTATTCGTTTAGTATGCAACGAAAACATGACCTAAATAAAGAATCCATTTCCGTGGAAAAATAGATAGTACACGTAATCCGTTTCGTTTATGTCAAGCTCGTTGGCCGATTTGGTAAAAAAAAAATTAATCGTATACCCGTATTACGATTAATTGAACTAAAGCTTTACACTTTCTGACTATTTATATGACTAATTTAAGCATTTTAATTAAGCCTTGGCATTAACGCTAGATACGTTTAATTTAATTCTGTTTTTCTTTTTTCTGTCTTACTTTTAAATTAAACATTTCTCTAACCAAAATTAAAAGTGCAATATAGGATGGACTCTGAGGATCAAGGCTCAATAATTTAAAATAAAACAGTTATTAAATGTTAGTACATTTAGGTAAATCATGTAGACTATGTCATGGTATAAATGTTGATCAATGTTTGTTGATCAGATGTCATTAAAATTTATAATAATTTGCTTCTGATTTGGTTTATATTGAGAATAGATTATGCCAACGGCATCGAACATACATTTCGCTGCACGATATATCGCTTTATGCGCATATTTATCCGAAATATAAAGAACCTTCCGTATGCCCGACTGTGAAATAAACATTATATATAGGTGACTAATATATATGTATATAATTTAGAAAAATAATAATTCCCCACTTACCTGTATAATCAGCTTTGCACATTCATTGCAAGGAAACAGAGTTGTATAGAGACAAGTGCCCACTAAACTGGTGCTATTACTATTAAGTATCGCATTTGCCTCAGCATGAACCACATACAGTTTCTTGTTCTCCATGCAATCGCCAGTATTCTTTGACCACGGAAATATATCATCACTACAGTTACGCGGAAAACCATTATATCCGATTGCGACAATACGGTTCTGTTTATCAACAATACAGGCACCCACTTGGGTAACCGGATCCTTGCTTCGTTGAGCGGATAAAAGTGCCATAGCCATAAAATAATCTTCCCAAATTAAGTAATTGTTCCGTTTATGGTTCTCTGATGATAATGTTTCATTCATATCCGGTAAAGCGATTGCCAAATTATTTAGTGAATATGTATCCGTTTCATTCGTTGGAGATATTTTTGTTTCATTCGTTAAACCGGTTTTTGTTTCATTTGGTAACGAGGTTTCCCCCATATCCGCTGACGAAGACATGATACTGCAATAAAGAGACAAATTATTTTATAATTATACATTTTGATACTTATTATTAGAACTGGGAGGATTTCAACCAGTTTTCATAGAAATAATACTGGAAATACAAAAACCAGTATTTTTAAAATAAACTACTATGAGCTAAGGAAAGTCGTAAATTTGATAATTGAGCTTTCATTCATTCGAATACTTTCTCGATAAGATAAGAAAAAAAAATCCCGCCCCAAAATTAGTGACCAAAATGCGGCAGTGGTGTGTGCATAGTTCTTTATTGCATTCATTATAGAATGAAATAATGAGAGCTAAAGAAGAATAACATCTCAGCAGCGATGATAATTTGTATATATATATAAAGTATATAGATAATATATAATTGGAATATACAGCGAATACTTTTACAATCAATCAATCAATTAAACAATTTTTCATATATTCAACTCAAAATGTGGATTATAAATTAAAACTATATGCACGCTCAAGCGCTCTTCTGCACCTGAATGGGATTCTGCTTGAGATGCAGGTAGATCGAACGCATGCGCGACACATCCTTACCAGCCTTATTGACTTTGGGATTGAAATCACAGAGCTTGGCTATGCGCTCCCATTCGGTGCCCGGTTCGATAGCGCCGTTTTCTAGCGAGGCAGCCTGCTTCTCGGCATTGCGCGAAGAGAGCTTAGTTTTTGATATAGATTCGCCAATCTGACGCAGCCAATCGTCAAGTTCTTTTTTGGATTGCTGTCGTAATTCTTCTTTCTTTCGCTCCTCCTCTAAATCTTTCTCTTCGAGACGCTGCTTTTGCTCTTCCCGCCATTTGCGTATCTTTTCTGGCTCTTCACGCGATGGGGGTGGCCCTGATATTCCAACTGGCTCATTGGATTCGCCACCGATCACCTCAAAGCTACCAGTGGATGACTCTAAGCCACCGCCCACATTTGTCGAGAGTTCGCTACCCAATTCAGCCCCACCGGTTAGTGGGCCATCATCAAGTAAGGTGGGGGCGGGCGTTGTTGAGCCACCGCCTGTGATTTCTGCCTCCAGATCACCCAGCACAGATTGTTCACGGGCTAGAAACTCTGCTGCAGGATCGACTTCCTCTTTTGGGGCAAAATCATCACCGAAATCCATGGTGGGAGCTCTGAAATATTGATGCGGGAGTAGGGGCAAAGAATTCATTAAATGGGGCGTCTCTTCTCTTCTCCATTAACACGTACGCAAAACACTTGCCAAGTGTTCTAGGGATTGCCGTAGAAATGGAGTGTAGTAAGATGCACACATACCTTTTGTGATGACGAAGTTGTTAAATTGATCAGGAAGTAACTGAGTTCAATAGCAATTTTGGTGGAATTTAATTCCTTCAATTTTCTTTACAACAATAAAATACGTAAAATGACTGTGCGAACCAATACAATGACAAAATGTTATCGAACTAGTTTGCATGGCTAAGAGTTGGATAACGAAGAAATGGAACGAGGAAACTAGTTCGTTCGCCCAAGTGTTGTACAACTATTGGCAGTAAACGCAAACCGTGTTTTTTAGTTCGTGTGAACACGATATTTTTGACTTCAAAAATTATATGTAACACACATTTTAAAATGTTTTTGTTCTCAATTTAAAATCACTTAAAATAAACACGAACATTGAAAATTGTCGATTATATGAATGCCAACTCCAGTTTCCTAAATCATTAAATTACAATTTTCAAGTCACCTCCAAATTTTAAACGCTTTTGAACACTGAACAGTTTTTTTAATTCAAAAGAATTTGCACCTTGCAACACCTGAACGAGCTAGCACATGTAAATGCACACTCGTACATATGTACAATGTACATAACTACAATTTATTTAAATATATATATGTCCATGCAAAGTGCTACATATTCTTATTGTCAGAATTGTCTTTATTTTTTGCTTACCTATTTATAACAACTACAAATTTATTTATTATAGCTACAACACAAACTTCTACACCAACAGCACAACAATGTCAAACATAAACACTCATTTGCCGTAAACGGAACCAGATCATTACGGCGTTATACCAAATGATCCACTAGTTCGTTGGCACCAAAGCGGCCATTTTGGAGATTGTTTCACCACAAAAAAAAGTTATGCATCAAAATTAACAAAGTTTACATAAAAAAGTCAATCAAAATTTGATTTTATATTGAAAAGTGCTGAATTCACGACAATTATAATGTTAGGCCCAAGCAGGACGAGCAATCGGAATCAATAACAACGACAAGTTAGTGAATACAAAAAACTATTGTATCTCTTGCAATCTCAACCTGAACGCACGCAAACACACACACACACAAACACCAGGCATACGTATGTATGTATACATATACACACATACGTACAAAGTGTTAAAATATACGAAAAAAAAAACGAAAAAATTACTTGCAAATTACAAAGCATAGTATAATTTATACATTTATCATAAATAAATTGAATACCCATTTTAACAAATTGGATGAATATAAGAAAAACACCAACTAAATAGAATAAAAGAAATGCCTTTAACTCAAGTTGTATATCTGTACATGAGAATTCAAGTTTGTATCTATGTATAATGCCATGTGGTGCTTTACATTCACTTGCAGTTGCCATTAAGCGCCAACAGAAGCAGCAGCAGCAGCAGCTCTATCTCAACCACCGCCACCTGCTCCTGCATCTGCACCTGCACCATCGTCATCCCACCACGTACACATGGATCCCAACTCTAGCCCCTGGTCCTATGCCTATAATCGCATTGTGCCCGGCTCTGCGGCAAGTACGAGTGGCACGGCCGAAGATTTCCAGCATCCCCATTTAGCCACAATAACTGCAGCAAGCATCGCCAGCTTTAATGCGGCTGCAGCAAGTGGCGGCAGCTTTGTCCCGCCCTCACCAATTGGCAGCTATAATCCAGTATTCCAGCAGATTTATCATCATGCAGCTGCAGCTAGTGTACAACCGAAGCCGGCGCATTATGCATCAACGGCAGTGAATACGCCGCATCGTCAACTGCAGTTGCCCAGTTCACTGGACAAACAATTGAGCTCATTTCAAAATCAAGCTGCCGTCTCAGCTGCTGCCGCGGCTGTTGTCAACAATGTGGCGTCCAATTATTATGGTGAAAATTCATCATCCAGTGGGGCATCGCCATCGCCAACAACAGTTGCATTAACATCCACATCGCTGTCATGGAATGCTCCAAATATGATATCAAATACATTTTTGGCAATGCAACAGCAGCAGCAGCAACAGGCCCAACAACAGCAGCAGCAACAGCAACAGGCTCAACAGCAGCAACAACAGGCAGCTCAGCAACAACAACAACAACAGCAAGCAGCGCAACAACAACAGCAACTCAATCTGGTTGCAGACAAAGTGGTGGTGAGTAAGATCCTTTTTTTTTTCTTTTTGATTACATCTCGTATTTCATCCAATGCTCCTCACCCACCCGCCCACCCACCAACCGCCGCCCTCCCGCTATCCATTAAACATTACTAATCATTACAATCATCCAATCATAATGCCACACACATTAAGTACATCAATTTAATCTCGAGGAATAGATTTTGAGAATCCGTGTGATTGATTGATTATATAGAAGAAATACAAATATAGTAAAAGTAATGAATGGTATATACATATGTTACACACGATCAGTTCCGTATTAAATCAAATTTCATTTGGAAATCTTGACAAATTGTTCATTCAGTGCGATAACCTCCCGAATAGCCCCTCCTCTTAAAATCTGTTAACCAATTTAGAGTAGTTGGCTAAATCTCTCGACCACTTCTCTAGCTACATCCTTAATCAGAGATATATATGTATATGTGTATATTTTTCTGTCTGTCTGTCCGTATTTTATTTAAAATCTATTCAGATTTATTAAGGGTAAGGAGAGAGAGAGAGAGAGAGAGAGAGAATAAATCTGAAAACGAATGAGATGGCATGCATCTGTTATTGCCTTCAATTCGGTTTTAATAAATATATTTATTCATATATGTACCTATATATTTTCATTCAGGCTACGTTTTTCATCTTCATTTTATTTATTTTTTTTTTTTTTTTGAGCATTTCATTTGTCTCTCCTTTTATAAATGCCCACCAACAACCATTCAACCACCCACCCACTTACTTTTTTGGCTATATCATTTCCATATATTTCAACTAACCAAAATTCACATCTGACATAATGCTTGCGACCAGTTTTAGTCCTTTAATTTAAATTAAATTGCTAGAATTTACTTTGCAATACGCCAAAAAAAAAATGCAAATTTATATATAATATGCAAAAAAAAAAAAAAATAATAATAAAAATAAAAATAAGAATAAAAAAAAAAATAAACATCAACAAGAAATATCCTGCTCATTCCTGATTCCCCCCAACCCCCGACTGCAGATCAAACAAGAAAATATGCAACAAACGAAGGCGCACATCAAAGCCTACAACGAATTATTTTACTTGACCCAATTGCAACAACAACAACAGCAGCAGCAGCAGCAACAACAACAACAACAACAACAGCAGCAACAACAACTTCAACAAGATATTGACGATACAACAGATACTTATTATACGATGGATGGTCAAAAATTGAAATTGACACGGAAAGATGCACAGGCTGTTGCCGTAGCTGCTGCCGCCACAACCGCCACCTCCTCCTATCCGGTCCAATATGCGAGTCCGGCGCTTAGTTCAGCGGATGGATCGCCCATAACGAATTTACATGCAGTTGATGTGGTTAGTACACCGCAGCAGGTTATTGTCTATAAGACAGCAACAGCAGCAGCGGCATCGGCATCATCATCATCATCGCCCACTGTACAACGACGTACAGTGGTAAATGTGGCAGGAGGAGGAGCTGCTGGTGCAGGCGCTGGTACGCCTGTAACACCACCAATAGCAACAGTAATAGCAGCAGCAGCACCCACAACGGTTGCCTATTCATCTGTGATACAAAGTACACTGCAGCAGCAGCAACAACAACAACAACAACAACAACAGCAGCAGCACCAACAACAACAAAATAACTGCTGGACTAAACTGGATCAGGGTCAGGAGGAGGATATTAAAAATGTGCTACAATTGCAGGTTGTTAAACAAGAGCACCGCCAACTCGAATATGCTAATAGCGGCGATTCAATTGTTGAAACGGCTGGCAGTGAAAATTTGGTGTTCAATTTACCTCCTGGCCTGGAGATAAAACAAACATTTTATCAGGCGGCCAGTGTCGCTGGCGGTCTAACTGTTGATAGTGGTGGAGTCGTTGATGAGCATCTAGAAGGAGGTCAGGGACAGGCTAAGCGGCACCAGCATGTCGTTGCGAACATGATTATGTCGCCAGGAACATCCTTGGCATCAGCGGCGTCACAGATTCAAATTGTGCCAAAGGTTTGTATCTGATTTTCTATTTATTTTTTTTCCCCCCACATTTCATTTTGTTTTGTTTTTGTATTCTTTTTCTTCTTGTTTATGATTTTTTTTATCGTTTACTTATTTATGTCAATTATCCTTTCATCTGTTTTTCTGCTTTTCCTCCCCCTCCCTCTCCCCCACTCATACTTTTTTCTTGTTTCTTCTCTGTCCTCAATCCTACTTTCCTTCTATGTGTGTGTATATACATACATATGTATGTATATATATATGTATATGTATATAATATATGAGAAATATCTGATTGAAATTTATATGGGAATCATAATATCATATATATATATATATATATATATGATTCATATAAGAACAATCCTGAATCGATACACAAATAAATCCAATTGGATTCACATTGCATCCAACGATGATAATCCATATACCAGTTCTACCTGCGCCAATGTGTCTATATATATACATATATATTTAATTTGGATTTAATTATCAATGGAGAAGATATTTTCATATATACATATATATATATATATATATATATATATATAGATATATGCATACATATATGTAATTTGATTAATCTAATACTATATACATACATATATATTCTTCTTTGTACAATTTTGGTGAAAGCTATTCTTTTTTTTTTCAATCCTATTCATTTTGTTGGTATTTTTTCTTCTTTAGTTTTGTTTATATTTCGTTTTTGTTTTGTTTGTATGCTTTTAAATTAAATTAAAAAAAAAAAAAAAAAAAAAAAGAAAGAAATAATAAAAGTTTTTGCCTGCCTTTTGGCCAATTTGAAACTGTGACGTGGACGTGTTGATGAGATGTGTGTGACCTATGTATCTAATGTTTATGTATGTGTGTGTGTGTGTGTGTGAGTCCGTGTGTGTGTGTGTGCGTTTATTTTGTGTTAAGGAGAAAGTAAGATGATAAATAAAAATTAAAGCAAGCGCCCCACCACACCCCCCTTCCACCTTTTGCCCTACTTACTACATATATATATATATATATATAGCTTAAAGCAAATTAAATCAGCAAAGATACATAAAGATAAAACAGCAAATTTGCAGCAATCGCAACAATTGACACCCAGCAACAACAACAACAATTTAATCGCTCCTTCTGTTTTGCTCCTTTTCAGGAGGAGGTTAAACCACCGCCAAAGCCTGCCAAGACGCCGCGTAAACGTCAGCCGAAGAAAACGCTGATAGCCAGCAGCAGTGATTATGGCACAGTGCGGAGTCCCCAGGAGTCGCAGCATCATCAACTCCAGCAACAGCAGCAGCAACAACAACAGCAGCAACAGCAGCAGCAGCAACACAATCAACAGCAGCAACAGAATACGTACTACGATTTTAATAGCAAATGGAATACTCCGCTTAAAACGGAAAGCAATGCAGCGTCTGTGTCGCCAGCGGCTACCATTAATATACCCACATATCCGCAGCAAAGTCAACAACAACAACAACAGCAGCAACAACACCAGCAGCAACAGCAGCAGCAGCAACAACAGCAGCAGCAGCAACATTTACCACAACCGGCGCATCTGCAATCATCGCAGGCGCAGTCGCATCTTACCCAATTGGCCCAGTACTATCCAGCATTTCCACAACCAATTGCCTCCCAGTACACAGCCTGTATGCAGCAGCAGCAGCAGCAGCAACAGCAGCAACAGCAACAGCAGGCCTATACGCAACAGCAACAGGCTGCTTATGTGCCGCAGCAGCAGCAGCAACAACAACAGCAGGCACAACATCAACAACAGCCGCAACACCAACAACAGCAACAGCAGCAGCAGGATAAAGCTGAGGAGGATGAGGCGGCAGCAGCGGCGGCTGCTGCTGCCGCCGATAAGGTGATTGTGCCAAATATTGAAGAAGAGCTGGACTTTCTGGCCAATGCGTCGAGTGCGTCCAAACAGGGTTATGCCAATTCATTGGCCAGCAATGGCCGCGGTACCAATTCCTCCACAAATAATACCAATTTTGGCATAAGAAATCCAAACAAGACGCCTTCCCCAGAGCCACCGACGCCTGCCCCTTGTCCTTCACAAAATGGTCATGGCCTGAATGCTGCAGTAGCATCGCAACCCAGTCCGGCAGCTCCCAAACCAGTCAGCGTGGGCACCTCAATTGGTGAAAAGAAGACACAGTTTATGGACAGTTATCTGAAATTCTTGCAAGGCGAGCGGGATGATGATCCGCCACCGGTGGTGAAACCATCACGTAAGGTAACATATCCGCGAGCACCATATAAACGCAAGGGCAAAAATAATGCAACAGGATCGGGGGAAGAAGCAACCACATCGCAACAGCAACAGGGAGCAGGAGCGTCAGCGGCAGCAGCAGCAGCAGCAGCGGCGGCAGCAGTGGCAGCAGCTGGTGGTGCTAATGACAACAGCCAATCGGCTGTTGTAGATGGCTTAGGCCATGGTCTGGTGGTGGGCGATGATGGTCATCGCATTAAAATACTCTCACAAACTCAAATACTGCCTAAAAAGAGGCCGCATGCGCAAATGGTCGCTGCAGCGGCGGCAGCCGAAGCAACGCCATCTTCGGTTATACAGCAACCACCCGCCGAGTCATCCTCCTTCCGGCCATATGCCCAGCAGCATCAGCAGCAGCAGCAGCAGGCGACGATGGGCGCTCAACATTTTGTGCAGCAGCATTGCGCTCAATTGGGCGGTCAAGGTATGTTGACACTTGACCAACAACAACAACAACAACATAGTTCCCATAAGCAAACCACCAGCAGCAACAGCAACAACAACACGAGCAGCGCCAGCAACAATACGAGCAGCAGCAACAACAGCTACCACAGCAATAACAACAACCATATGCCCGTCACACCGGCAGCGCCGCCCAATCCTCATCATTTTATAAATCTGCTCTGGCCATGGCAGCACTGAAACGCACCCAAATGACCATATGAAAAAAAATACCCACAACGACAAAACATTGGACAAAAAACAGACGAAACGAGGACGTGACAAAAAGACAAAGACTAAACTAAATCCGAACCCGAACTAAACTAAACATTGACATTGACAGACCGATCGATCGACCGACCGACCGACTGACCGACCGACCGACCGTCTGACCCCGACCTCTTGGGACTGACTAGGACCTGTACATTGTGCATATGTAAACTTTTAAATTGTTAAATGAAACACAGGAGAAGAGTAACGAAAAATGAAATGAAAACAAAAAAAAAAAAGTATAAAGTATTTTTGAGATGAAATCATAAATCGTGAGAATGAAGATAAAGATAAAGATAATGATGATAATGATGATGATGAAGAACAAATATTATTAATTTTCAAAAAAAAAAAACTAAAAATAAACCGTGTATTTTTATTATTTGTCCATTTTAATGGAGCGCCAACGGAACGAAGGTTTTTAAGGGCAGGTCCTCCTGGTCCTGGTGCAGTCTCTGGTGCTGGTGCTGGTGCGGTGGCGGGTCAATGGTTGTTGTTGTTGTTGTTGTTATTTCGTGTGTATGCGTGCTACTGGCCCCCAAAAACTTTCTCCCACAACCTAGGGATGCAGTTCAACATTGTGGAATCGAGATTCCATAAAACGGACACAATAATCTCTTCTTTTTTTTTTCTTTTCTTTATTCTTTGTTTTAAGGGATCAATATTTCGATGATAACAAAAAAAAAAAGGAAAAAAAATAGTTAAAAATTTTAATTATTTTATAAAGAAAAATTAATGTTTCTCTTTGTTTTGTATTTGATTAAATTATATATATATATATATATATATATATATACATATATATATATTAGATTTTAGATGCAATATGGCATACGAGAATATTGATTCCTTAAAATATTGATCCGAAATTTCTGCATCCCCCTTCAAAATCTTTTCCAAATCTTCTTCACGTAGTCGTGTCGTTTAACCCAGATTTTGTCTGCTCCACAGACCCATTAAATATACCGCCACGTCGGGAGCAATGCTCTCGGAAGGCCAAACAGAGCAGCATGCACGCGTTACTCTTAAACTCAGCCAGTGGGGAGGGCAATGCCGTTGGGGAGCCGGATGAGTTTACCGATTCAGATACGGATCCAGTTTGGACACCGCAAGAAGAAGATGTAAGTGCCTCTGTGTGTGTGTGTGTGTGTGTGTATGTGTGTAGCAAAGATCTAATTGGTAATTTCCCCCCTCCCCAATTACGCATGCAGAGCGACGATGCCGGCAAGGGATATGGGAAACGTAAGGCAGCACGCCGCACTAAGGGTACGCCACGAAAGAACATATATGATCCGTCGCAGTTACAACAACAACAACAACAACAACAGCAACACCATCAGCACCATCAGCAATTGCAGCAGTTGCAGGCGTCCCAACAACAGGTCCAACAACTTCAATCTTCTAGTGATGGCTACAATCCCCAACAGGATCTATCGGGTGTAGGCGATGTGGGTTATGCCAGTGCCTCTGGTGGAAATTCAGGCTCAGTGGAAAACTTTAAAGTAACTATACAATAAGAGGCAGAGCTTCCAACTCTACATATATACATACTATATATATATATATATATATATATATATCGAATAGAAAGAACTTTGTGTTTCAAAATTCTTTCAATTAGCAATTTTTTATTCAGATATTTTTCTATTGTCTGTTTTTATTCCTGATATATCCAATATTTAATAATAATATTTTTAAACCCATTTATAGACGGGTGATTTCATAGTTTTACGCTCGGATCTGGTAAATGATTGGCCCACCATTTGGCAGGTGGACTCCAAGTGTATATTGCAAAAGTACGAACCATTTCGGCAGAATGGAAAGACTTTCTATCGGAATATGTCAAAGGTGAGTATATATATATACATATATAAGAGTTAAATACCATCTGTATGTTAACTTTCTCTCTGTCTCTCTCTCTCTCTCTGTCGCCCTCTCTCTCTCACACTCTCTTTGCTCTCTAGTACGCCTCGTGGAATCTCGAAACAAAAAAACTCTACCTCAAAGCTCCGGTTCGCACACAATTGCATTCTCATACGGAGACAATTGTTGAATTTATGCGTTCCGAATTGCTAGCCGATGATACGGAACAGTTTATTGAAAAAATAATGGAGGATTATTTATCATATAGGGATAATTTTGAGATCTATATACAAACGATGATCTCACAGGCACTGGATCCAAGCTTTTTCTCCGAAATAACCCGTGAAAAGGGTGAGAGGATTATTGATAAATCACAATAATTCTTGTAATTCTTAGATTATATATTCTTCTATCAGATGACTATTTTTTGAGCAGTGTACGAGTTGTGGATACCATAATGGAGAATTGTAAACGTAAACTTTTGGCCATTACACCATGGACACGTAGCACAATATCCTCTATTGAGACATGGCCCAAATGTCATGTATTTTCCGAATGGGAACAAAATAATCTGACACAGAAAAATTGTGCTGGTTGCCATCAGCCGGGTATTGCTGTACGATTTTTACTATTCGGAGAGCCGTACAATCCAAATACCATGCAAACAATACCCGTCGATCCGCGCATTGTTTATGAAAAGGTTAAAAAAAAAATTAATTATGATTATATTATGTATATTAATTTTGATTAATTATAAAATTTCTAACTAACTACTAAATACACAGGATATTGTTCTCTGTCGCATATGTGCCGCACGGGCGGATCTCTTCCATAAGATTGCCCACGAGAAGTACAATCTGTTTATTAATTGTTCGCAGCGTGTTACCGAACAGCAGCAACAATTTCCTGGAAAAACCTCAACTGAAATACTAAATGACCTGCTAGCTGAACACAATTGGATCGATGAGGCATGTTTGAAATTATTATCTAAATATTAATCGTAATAATTAATATATATATCTATCTTTTAGCTCTTCCGTAATATGCGCAACTGTTGGGCTGAGGTGGAAAGTTTGGAGAGGCAGAAACGTTTCCGGGAAGTCATGCAGTAGTCGTCAATCATTTACACTATATAGATACATAGCTAGTGCTGGACATTAGGACAAAGCCCAAGCAATTGCGTATATATATACCTTATATATATACATATATATATATATATATATATATATATATACTAAATGCTGCAATAAACTCAATGAGTTGTTATTAAATTTTGACATATACATATAAATATATACATATTTACATATATACATATATATATATATATATATATATATATATATATATTAACATGCGTACATACATACATTTATGCATACATAAATCAAAAAAAAAAACAAAAAATGTTTGTATACAGAGATGATATGTATGTTAAGTTTGTAGTCGATTTGCGTTAAAAAAAAATAAATAAATCAACGCAATATATATAAGGATTTAAGTTAGACCTACTATTAGGTTATTTTATGCATATTCCATGCTCTGTAAATATAGCCTATATTTAACTGGTTGGCCCACGAATTGAATACAAAATACAAAACATACCCCATACGAAAAAAATTCAATTTATATATAAAAACAAAAACAAAAAAATATTATCTTTTGCAATGAAGATCGGTTAACGTTACGTAATGTAATAATATATATATATATATATATATATTATACTTGCTATAATTAAATCTTCCAAACTGGACAATTAAAAATCCAAAATCACTTAATTTGGCTTAGGCAAACCAACAACAACAACATTTGTATGAGAATAGAAGTTTTTATTCAATTTAGACATTAACAAATAATTGATGATTCAATTTTTTTTTAATTGTAGAATTTTTTAAGTTTATCGATTGAACACACACGCATAAAAAAAAAGAAATTAATTGTAAAATTAATCCTCAAATTAAATAACAAAAACCACTAAAAAAATGAAAAAAAAAATATCGATGTCTACTTTATTTATTTTTTTTTTTTTTTGTTGAATTTCATATAAAGTCAGGAACGTTATATATACATACAGATATTTCAACAAAACTGAGAAGAACCAAACTTGCATGGAAAATTTGGTAAGTTAATTTTAGACTAAAATATAAATATGTATATTATATTCTGATTTAATAATTATGAACAATAATGATTTTATAGTAATTTAACGTTTTGATTTGTAAGTTATTTATTTTAATTTAATTTAAGTTACAATAAGTCGAATATTTTTAGTAATTTATTTATACCCTTGCAGAGGGTATATGAATTTTGGTTAGAAGATCGTCTGTCTGGATTAACAGCATCTCCTCCGAGATCCTTCATGGGCTTCTTTTTGCTGCAGGCATTGTATATCCCGAAATCATACCAGTCGGTTGTCTATATCATATAGTTCCCATTTGAATGATCGTTCATGAATATGATTTAAGCGATTGCCATTTGAAATTTAATATTTGTGAGCTTAAAGATAAATTCTTAACACTTTGACTTAGATTTATCAGAATCAATTGACTATATCATATAGCTGCCATAGGAAAAATCAGTATAAACAAATTTGGTTTGTTTCTCAAGCTAGGAGCTAGGAAATTTGCCATATATAGAAACATGTTTGTTGAGTTGTAACAGAATTGATCGACTGTAAGCTATAGCTTGTTCTTATTTGCTATTCCCGATATGTAAATAATTCTATTCCTAAAAATTATATTGACTCAATCTGCAAGGGTATACGAACTTCGGCACGGTGAAAGTTAGATCATCCTTTTAGATTTATTTTTTTAACTTAGCTAGTTACTTATTATCTAGTAATTTATTAAAACTTAACAATTGGAGTATTGTCATCTCATTTTTTCTACTTTTTTTTTGTTGTTTTTGTTTTAATATTTTTGTTGTTGTTGCACGTTCGCATTGCTGCCGCAGTGTCCATTTCCCAGGAAAAAACAAAACTGTTTTGCATAGCTACCAGTTACTTTGGCATTGCACGCTAACAATTGGCAAATGTTTCTACTTATATCGTGCTAGCATGCAATAGGTGTATATATATATATACATATACATACATGCATACATATATACATACATCACATACAGTTGTCTATATATGTATGTATGTGCTGGCTTTTGGTCAGTTTGGAAGGTTAAAGTTTTTACCCTTTGCAACAATTTATGGCTTGGCATGTCCAGAAATGTATTTTCAAAATTTTAAACTTTAAAATTTACCTTTAATAATTTTTTTTTTTTTTTTTTTGCGCTTTTGACTGACATTTCAATTAGTAACTATGTAATTCTTTATTTAGTTCATTGAGTTGCCTCTATTCTATTCTATTTTATTTAGCTTGTCCTTGGTTCAACTTATTGAAAGCTCAATTATTTTTAATTATGGTTTAATTGAGTACTCTTGCGTGGATAAGGGATTACATATTATCAAGCAAATTAAGGAAAAAGGGTATTGAAATGCCAATTATCCAATTTGATGGACAACAGTACAATAAATGCTATTAGTTTTCACTTAAAGCCAATAACGAGCAACCTCATTATTATATATACACACACACACATACATACACACACATACACAATTATAGACTAAGCGGTTATATTTGCTTTGGCCTTAACTACTAGAATTAAACAGTTTTAATTAATATCAACAATTAGAGAAATTAAATTTTGGTCAGTTTCAAGTTTGCTTAATTTGTAAATTAATTTACTTTATTTTTTGTTTCGTTCAAATTAAAATAATTAAAATAATTTACAAATTAAACAAACTTGATAACTTGATTTACAAAGGCTTTAATTCTTAACTGATCTGAGAATCTGCAACATTGCCAACTAAAATAATTAAACTTGAAAAATGGGTTCATTTCGGGTACTTCGTATATTGTCTATATAATTTACCAGAACCATTAAGGAAAAAGAACAGGATATAAAATTTAACAGTTATATGATATAGTCAACCGATTCTGTTGAAACTTAATTGAAGTGTTAAGAATTTTTGTTTAAACTCACAAATATTAAATTTCAAATGTCAATCGCTTAAATCATATTCATGAACGATCATTCAAATGGTACCTATATGATATAGCTGACCGATCGGGATGATTTCAGGATATACAATGCCTGCAGCAAAATGAAGTCCATGAAGGATCTCGGAAGAGATGCTGTTGATGCAGACAGACGGACAGCTCTAGATAGACTCGTCTATTCAGGCTTATCAAGAATATATATATATATATATATGCTGTACACAGTCAGAGATGCTTGCTCCTGTGCATAAAATTAATATACCCTCTGCAAGGGTATAAAAATTCAATTTTAAAAGTGATATCTTTCTATATTCTTTTGTGTCTATGGAATATACCAAAAAATATTATTCTTTTCATTTCATATTAAGAATTTCCTTGGTTTTCGTTTTTCTTTTTTTTGGTTTTTGCTTCTTTAAGTTAGTTATGCTAATTATTTGGATTTTCTGTATAAGAATGTGTCCCCATACCGCTTAGATAAATAAGAAGAGGCATCTGTTCGCCAATTGCGTCTTTCTCCTCGTTCCTTCCTCTCTTTCCTTTTTTGTGGCCTTTTTCATCATTCTAATTAAGTCCGTTTTGCATAGTGAACACTCGTAATTTGCAAAAGCCATCCGCATCGGATGTTTTTTTTTTTTTCAAAATTCCATCCTCTGGCTGAATACAGAAAACGTAATTGTTAAAAAAATAGGAAGGAGAAATGGGAGGGGGGGCATAGAGTGTGGCAGGTTGGATACACTTTTCTTTTTTCCCTTTTTTTTTTTGTCTTTTTCTTTTCTTGTTTTTATGTAAAAAGCAAAGCACGTGGCCCATATTGGTACGTGCAGAAAGGAAGCTAGAAACAAGAGTGGCTTAAGTTCTGGCTTGTTCTCTTCTTCTTCTTCTTCTGGCTCTGTTGGCTTTCATGTCTCGCGGTAATTGAATGCATAACTTTGACGTTGTCTTTGGCTGTTAGACAATGCAGATGTCGAAACTTTATTTGCCATTGCAACCTAAAAAAAAAAAAAAAAAAAAAAAAGCATAGAAAAACTTGTGCAATTTATAAGATGGCTAAAATGAAATACGGCTAACAACAACAACAACACAACATTTCGTAATTAACACACTCAAAAAGGTGAAAGGAGAGGGAGAAAGGGGTGGAGGAGGGGGGGGTCATTTCTAATCAGTTATATTTCGTACAATATTAAAGTCGCGACCTGACCCACATTTTTTTTTTTTGACTCTTCACCGTTTTGATTTCTCGTGAAAATTCAGGCCCCCCCCTAGTTCGCGATATTCCCTGACAGGGTTGTTCCAAATGTAAAAGGCCCCAAATGTTTGGAGCGACAGAAAACAAAAGAGAAGAAAATGAAAAAAGAAAAAAAAAAAAAGAAAAACTATACACATAATGCGGCGGATACCACCGAGTATTATATTGTATTGTAACTAACGCAAAGGCAAAAAAAAAAAGGTTAACAAAAATCAATAGTGAGGGTCAAAACCAACCAACCAACTAACTAACTAAAACTTTATCATGAAGGAATTAAAGACGAATAGCATGCCAAGGACCGGAGGACCTAAAGATGATGATGTCAGAAATATCAGACTGTAAAAATTTAATTTTACCCTAGGGGAACGACCCTAAGCGATTACAATTTAAGCCATTTATTATCCAACTGCAATTGTTAAGCAAATTATTTCATCATAATTCCCACAAGGAGTATATCCTTAAGTTTTCCATTATAGTTTTCATGAGATAATGAAATGAATATATTGAGATGATTTTCGATATTATTTGTCATATAATATCTGCCATATATGTAGTATCCATTTAGAGTTGGAGATTTTATATATTTACATTTTTCTCAAATTTATCTATGTATTTAATGATGTCGTCTGGGGTAGTAATATATAAAAAAAATGGTTTCGATTATTTTTTTTTAAATTTAACAAATTATATACTAAAGTTTCCTAACAATTAGATTTTCTTATAGAAACTTAATTTATGGTACTACACACTAAGTATATATTATTTTAGATAGTTCATGATGATAATCCAATTATTCAATTATTATTATGCGATTAGCTATGTGGGAGCCAGACGGTCCCTTCAGTCTCCCCATTCCACTCTAACATACTATAGTATGTCCTGTTCTGTCCTGTCCTAGCCTGTCCTGCTCGCCTTCTCTTTTAAAAATATATAGGATCGTAGACTATTGGCGATGATTATTGTCATTAAAACTAAGATAATAATTGTTTTTTTTTCTCTCTTCTTCTTGTAAAAGGATAAATATAGATAATACATATACATACATATATAATTTCTAGATCATATTTAGGAGAATTGTGCGGATTATCTTGAGTATGAGATAGTGATGAAGACTTATGATTTAAGAATAGGTACATCATTTTAATTGGCTAATGTAATGTATGTATGTATGTATGTACATACATACGTACATCATTGCATCATTGCCCCACAGTTATCCAAGCTATATCTCTAGTGCTCTGGCTTTCTCTCTCTCTCTGTCTCTCTTACTCTTTCTGTCAATTTTACTTTCTCTCTCTATCTCTATCTCTCTCGCTCATATTCATTGTGACAGTGTAGCTCGTTCTCTTTCGCTGCGATGTGACTAGGTGAGAGTGAGATTGTGTGCAAACCGCGCAGCCTCCATGACAACAACACGAATGCCATACAAAATGGCAAAAGGCAACGGCAACGGCAACGGCAACGGCAACAGCAACGACAATGGGGGAAAGGGAAAGGCAATCAGCTGATTTGGACAAACGGTTTCTTGTTTTGCTTTCAGTGCTCACATGCTGTCGGTGTCGGTGTCGGTGTCGGTGTCGGTGTCGTTGGCGGTGTCGGTGACGCGCGCCTCAGTTTGGCCAAAAAGGATTTCCGAGCTGCTGGCCTGAATCAGTTTCTAACGGAATTCCATGAAAGACGGAACGCGGAATAGCTAAAGAACGGAATGGTAAAGGCAAAACTCAAACAAAACGCACAAGCACACACGGCGTATACGTAATACTCTGCTGGTGCTAGTGCTGCTGCTGCTGCTGCTGCTACAGCGGTTGCTCTTAGCTCGGCGTGCTATTTCGGAAGCGTCGATGTGTTGCCATTCTTATTGTTGTTCTTGTTGTTGGTGTTGGTGTTGGTGTTGTTGCTGTTGCTGTTGCTGGTGGCAGTTGTCACCATACCATGAGAATATTGTGTGTGGCTTCTTTTAATGCCTTTTGCCGCTTTTTTTTTTTTTTTTTTTTTTTTTATTGTTGCTACTGCTGCTGCCTTTGTTGTTGTTGTTGTTGTTGTTTTTGTTGTTAATGTTGTTATTGTTGTTATTGTTGCTGCTGTCACTGACGAAATATTCGTGTTTATTTTACGTTATTTGTCCATGTCCTCTAATAAATGAATGTGTGTGCGTGTGTGTGTGCGTGTATGTGTGTGTGTGTGTGGGTGTGTGCGTGTGTGCATCGCGTTATAAAGCATAATAATGCTGCAGCTTATCCCAAGTCATATAGAATATATTCGTGTATTTGTATAAATACATATGTATTCTCATTCATTTTATTATATATATGTATGTACTTTTTTTTTCTTCTCTTTTACTACCGGGCAATTTGTTAGTCGCATAACAAATTCCTATAATTAAATGGGAAGCGCTTGGACAAGTGCATATACATACATACATATATACATATGTACGAAACACATTCAACAACTATACTAACAACAACAACAACAACAATAGCAACAGCAACAGCAACAACATCATCAGCTAACAGAGTGATATAAATCTATATATATCTATCTATACATGCAAAACATATGAACGTACATTCATAAGTATAGACAAATATATTTATACATATGTATACATATATGTACATATATACTTATATATATACATATATATAAAAGATAAATATATATATACATATATATATTCTGAAACATTCATAATAAATGTTTCTCAAAACCAACAGCAAAAAAGCATGCGAAAAGTAAAACGTTTTCAGTTTTAAAACCAAACAAAACAAAAAAAAAACAACAAAAATAAATAAAAGAAATATTCAAAAACCAAAAAAAAAAAAAAAAAAAAAAACACTCACACATACAATTCACAGAGTGTTGACAGGCTGAGAGGGGTCCATGAGACATGCAACATACATACATATATTTATAATATTGAAATTTAACAATATTGAATGATTGCCAATTGTTTAATTGGAAGGTAAGAGTAAGTAACAATTATCTTGCTTGAACTGCATAATTTAAATTGAAATTTCTTCTATATGTACATATATGCATATATGTATATATATGCACAATATAAATAGGAATTTAATTTTAAAATCAATTTATAACATAATTTCATTACAGTCAGTCTATTGGTTTTTGGTTTGCACGATTTTAAATTGTTTGCTTCTATTAACCGTGATTACCTCTATTATCCGTGATGACAGATTTTTTTTAATTTTCTTTAAATAAGAAAACGGGGAATTCCCTTGTTACACGACTTTTTTTTAAGAAGTTGTAAACTTTTTTGCCTCATGTTTTCAGTAGAAAATAAAATGTATAGGTACATAATTAATTATTAAAAAAAATGTGTATAAAATTTTTAAATTAAAAAAAAAAACTGTATAATCAAAATTGTTATTCGATTATACGCAATGCTTCTGGTCCCGACCATCATGGATAATCGAGGCCCGACTGTACTATCAACTAACTAAATTAACTATATCGAAAATACTTTAACATTTTTATTATGTATGTATTTGTATAAATAATTTTATTAAAATATGTATATTGTTTAAACTTAATGCCTCTCAGATCAGATCAGTTTATATATATATGTATATGTATGTATATACTATAAGAAGATGCTTTCATATGCTTGGGTTATAAAAAGAGAGAGAGAGAGAGAGAGGGGGGGGAGGATAAATAACTGATTCGACTCCAAATGTCCTTGCTTGGTATGGTACACCACAGCGTATACGTGATAAACCATTGCCTCTTAAAAGCAAACGGTATAATGGAATCTTATTTTGGATTTTTATTGCAAAGCACAAAAAAAAAATATCTTTATATTAAAGCCATTAAAATGTTGCCAGCTGAAAACCAGCTAACCAGCTAACCAGCATCAATAGCCAACTCGTTTGAGCCCTATCTTACGGTTTATCTATTATTTAGGTTAAGAGGTGAGGAGGGGAGGGGGGGCCGTATTATATTTGTTCATACCGATCGCCCTTTTAATTAAATAAATATGTATATTTATTTTTGGCACTTCACATTCATCGAATATCCAATATCGTTATTCGTTAACCAAAAAATTTGATTAAAACTGAGAGAAGTGGAAGATGAAAACGGTTTTTCTTATACCAATACATTGGCATAATTGAAGAGAGTTTGTGGGGATTGTGGGTTAAGGGGGGGGCGGTGGTTTCTGGTTGTAGTTTGGGAATTTTAATTGGTGGCCAAATTCGAGTGAGTTTAATTTTATGAATCTTAAATTACATCTCCTTTGTAATTAAAAGGTAACATGGCATCGTACATAGTATATATATATATATATATATATGTATATACTCTCGGAATGAAATACTAAATTTGCATTGGCTTTAGAAATTAAACATTAATTAACCGACGCATTAGAAGTAGAAAAGCTGACAATTTGAGGGTTTTTCCTTTCGTTTTTCCTATTCTAATTATGCAAATGAAAACCTTTATTTAGGCAGAGAAATTAGAGAGGAATGGAGCACTTGGTAATACTTAGCATATTGAGCAATATTACTCATACGACACATGGGATGACTTTTAAATATTTGTGCCTTGATTTAGAACTTAGATTCTCTTTAAGCTAGGTCTGATAATATATGTAGTAATAAAAATAATAACAATAATAATAAAAATAATAACAATAATAATATAAATAAATATTAATAATAATAATAATAATAATAATAATAATAAAAATAATAATAATAATAATAATAATAATAATAATAATAATAATAATAATAATTATAATAAAAATAATAATAATAATAATTATAATAATAATAATAATAATAATAATAATAATAATAATAATAATAATAATAATAATAATAATAATAAGAATAATATTAATAATAATAATAATAAAAATAGTAAGAAGAAGAAGAAGAAAAAGAATAATAAGAAGAAGATGAAGAGAAAGTGGAAGAATAATAGAAAGCAGAGGAATGAGAACAATAATTAATATAGAAATAAGAATAATAAGAAGAATAATAGGAAGAATAATAGAAAGAATAATAGAAAGAATAATAAGAAGAATAGTAAGAAGAATAATAATATGAATAATAATTATTTTTAATTTTTATTAACTTTCTTAGGAATTAATATTAAATCTTTTAACTTGTGCAATAATAATTACTTTTCAAGCGAAAGTATTATTAAATTTTCTTTTATATATAATTATTATTGAATTATCAAATATTGTTATACATATATGTCGCTTTTTTTTTTAAGTGCCCGAATTTCTCATTCATAAAATAATCCTCATTTGCATTTTCTGCTTTTATGCCATTGAGATGAAATGTTGATTGAGAGTTTATAAACAATTTTGAGACTTGAAAGTGTTACAATATTTGCATTGCTCTTGAAATCTACTTAAACATTCCAAAATTAAGGCAATGCCATGGTAACGCCTCGAATCGCCTACTACTTCCTTTTCCCTATCCATAAAACATAATGCCAACAAAACAAAACAATGAAAGAAACAGAAAAAAAAAGAATGAAAGATAAAGAAAATAGGGAAAAGTGAAAATCCAAAAAACACTGAAAGTGGCCCGTTTTGGCACCAATTCTTAAATACAATCATGCATATATATATATATTTGGATATATATATATATGTACATATATGTATATACATGTGTATTTACACATGCATACATGAATAATAAAAGTTGCTGCCAACAACAACAACAACAACACAATAGAGGCAAAGCAACAAAGAAAACGCAAAGCAACAAAAAAAAGAGCGTGCCATGCGTGAAGTTGAAGCAACGATTTTGGCATACCCTATACTTGCCATGAAACGATATTTATTTAAATTGATCACCAATTCTTTGCTTTGGCAAACATTTCCTCTAAATGTATATATATGTATCTTATCGGATCAAAGTATTGGACATATATGCATACATAACACATTTAAGTGGCATCATCTGTTGTAGAGTTGCATGACGTCCTTGCATGTTTCATACATTTAAAATTGACCTTTATATACCCTTTTAACCTCTATAGTAGGATACAGGGTATAAAAAAACAAAAAAAAACGAAAAAAAAAATGCCTAAACATGGCAAACCCCAAGGAATTCGTGCGAAAAAATCTGAAAATTACCCGAATTGTAGGCGGAATAAACGAAATCAGGCAAATTACTAAAATCTTCAAGTTTGATAGAGTGAGACCGAGTGAGATTTAAGGAGAGTGAAAGAGATGGCAAATGCAATAAAAAAATAAACAAAAAAAAAAAAAAACAAATTCAAACAAACAAACAAAAAAAAATCAAATGGCAAAAGGTCAATGTAACTGAAAATGGTTGGTTGAATTTTTGATAAATGAAATTTACTCAAAAGGACGAAGATGAACGCATGTAAAATCCTTTTTATGACAGCCATGAAAAAGGGAATAAAAGCAAATACTCACGCACATATACATAAGCATACACACATGCACATACACACACACACATGCACATACACACACACATGTATGTACATAAAATAGACTCGAGTGGGCAACAACGCTTCAGGATATATTAGAATAATTCACATTTGAAATGAAAAAAAAAAAGAAAGGAAACAAACACAAACATATTTTCTTTATTTTTTTCTTTTTTTTTTTGACTATTTAAAGAACCTATCAAAATTCTCTCATATAATTTTTATAATAATTGCCAATTTAAATACAATATTTTCGATATATGATATGATATGTTATTAAATTTCAATCCAATTCAATCCAATTCAATTCACTCCAATAAAGTGTTGAAATGGCCGATACACACACACAAACACACATATATATACAAACAGATGTCATAATTTGTAATGTATTTTAAATTGTTAAAACTTATTCAAAACTTTGCCACATTATTTTATAATTAAAAAACAATTTGCCATCCATCTATATACATATATCCATATCAAACAATTCTGCTGTAAGTGGATAGTTCTATATGTAACATATATATACTAAGATATTGAAATTTATGGCAAAATGAATTAAAAAGTTAAAGAATAAATTGAGAAAAAGGATATATAGCATAGACTGAATAATAAAAATTGTCCATCTCTTTGAATCTAGCCTGTCCGAAACACACATACACACACCCACACCCACACATACACAGACACAAGCATTTATCCCGCATATTTAATTATAATCAGATAAGAAAATTTTTTTAAAGCTTTTTTTTCGTAAATCGATTAATTTAAGCAGTTTAAACCTACAATTTCCGACACTCTCCTTTTTGCCTGTGACGGCCGCCGCCATCACTAAACTCTGCCTTCGCCTTCGCCTCCGCCTCCGCCTCCATTTCCCATTTCCACCACCCAGCTCCATAATTTTCACGCTTGATTTGTCAACCAAAACGTGGGGACCCATGAAATGGTGGGATTCGAGAATCCAAATAGCAACCCGCAGACTTTGGCAACAGTGTGAAACACAAGTATTTTACAATTTTTGTAGCCGATTTGGGGGGCCCCGATGTCTAAAAGAGCCTTTGGCAAATCACGTGAATAAATCAAAGCCACCGCCACAATTCTCTAGGCTTATGGCACTCGGGACTCCATGCCGTGTGCGTTAAATACAAACGCAAAAAAAAAAAAAAAAAATTAAAATCCTTAGCCATATGGTTTGTTAAAAACGCTGTCAATGCAGGTTTTTTAAGATGTCAACTCGGCGGGCTGTTCCCGCTCGACGCCCAATTTCCTTTCGTTAATTCGTAATTTGGTTTCAACATATAAATGAAATTAAGTACCCATGTATATACATATATACATACATATATATACGTATATATATATATATATATATACATGTATATAAATATGTATATGTATAAAATATATTGTACCTATCTAACCGTCTGACATCATTTCAAAGTCGTTAGCAAAGAACGAAAGTCGTCAGTGACTTAAAGCCGTAAACTGTGAAATTGAACGGTAAATTTTTATAGTCCCTACGTGATCAGGTGCTAATGATATACATATATACATACACATATATATATATATAAATTTATATATATATATATATATGTGTGTGCATATACAGGGTGCAAGTTGTAAATACTTGTTTCTACCTGTGTCTACCTGTACGTGCCTGCCAATCAAATCGACTGCGTTGGCCGAACTCAATTAAAAGTGTAAGGAAACTAAATTACCTGTCAGTGAATATGAATTCACACAGTTTGGCTGACTGATGTGATGTGATAAGTATTTATATACATATATACATATGTATATACATATATACATATGTATATACATATATACATACTTATGCGTATGTATGTATATTCAAGGATGTCAAAGGAATCGTCATCTACTTGAGCAACAGCCCTGGGGAGTTTCCTTTTATTAACTTAATTAACATTTTGTTCTTTTACATGGAACATTTTTTTTCTTGCACGAACGACTGTGTAGAAAAAAGAAAGCACATCGAACTATTACTACATACTTATACATATGGATATACATATATAGCCCATGAATACAACTATACACACATTATATAGCCATTCAAGTCAACACCTCGATATATAGCGAAGTGCTTAATTTTCCTAGGCTCTTGATTGGTTATTTTCGAGTCTAATTTATTGTAAGTTAATCAAAAATTTCCCCCTTTTTAAAGTATTTTGACAGCAAATACTGTGAAAATAATGTTGCCAAAGTATTTTTTAGATTAACGTAGGCTTACCAGTAGTAGTCCAACAATAGAAGCGTTTAATTGGGATAAACTAAGATTATTGCACTGCTTTTTAGGTTAGAATATCACAAGCAAAAAAAAAAGAAAAAAAACACCAACTAGATCAATCTCCTTTAATTTTTCTATTCTTCTTTTCCTCCATTTTTCACATCGCTAAATTGGCTTTTTACTTCTCTCTGTCTCTCTCTTTCGCATTAAAATTTTTTTATGCTATGAAAGAAGTTGAGAGCCAACGGTAAAATTTTTCTTCACTACTTTTCACAAGCACTTTCGAGACCGCTATTTTTCTTATTATACCCTTGCAGAGGGTATAATAAAATTGGTCAGATGTTTGTAACGCATAGAAATAATCGTTTCCGACCCCATAAAGTATATATGTACATATATTCTTGATCAGCATCGAAAGCCGAGTCGATATGACCATGTCCGTCTGTCCGTTTGTCTGTTTCTTCGCGCTTTTTCGAATTTAAATTTTGAGCTACGTGAATAAAAGTCATATCATTCTGTCCGTTGATGATGCAAGCAAATCAAGTTTAAAGATTGGTAGGATCGGACAACTATAAGTTATAGAAAAATAGGAAAGATTAGAGGTACCTCGGTCAAAATGTGAGTTGTTCAAAACAGTTCTTGTGAGAAAAACTTTTGTTTTTTGAGATATCTCAACCAAATTTGGCACACAGATGAGAATTTTACTTTTACACCTTACCAGCAAGTTTGATTTAGATCGGATAATAAACACCGACACAAATCAATAAAATCAATGAATCGACCCCCATCAGCATCAGTATGTGCATATGCAGCCAATTAAATACATACATACATATGTACGTTTATATTTGCTTTTATATATGCATACACAAACAACATACATGGAAACATACAAACATGCATACATACATACATATATGCGAACACGTGCTTGAAAAAACTACAAGCTGAGTGCGAAACAGAAAGAGATAGAAAACTATTTGTATTGTGTTGTTGTTTTCTAGAATTCGTGAGAAAATTTTGGGAGCGAGAAGCTGGACGCTTGCAATGTATGTATACCGAAATAGCGAAACCTTGAATTTTAAGTTTGGTAGCGCAATAGGTAGAGATCGATTCTAGAAAGGTCGTGAGCGGAGGTTCAACTCCAGCCGTTGTCAAACTCGAATTTTTTCTTGCTGATTCTTTTTTTGGTTCAAATTTTTTTAAAATTTTATATTTCCAAGTTTTAAAATATCTTGAATCCGATATGACGGATAATGTAATCAATTAATCTGCAAGGGTATACAAACTTCGGCACGGCCGAAGTTAGCTTCTTTGATATTTTTTATTTTATTTTTAAAGACAAAATAAAGCACACGCGGGCCAAGGTAAAGCACTTACGGGTAAAAAAAAGCGATCAAAACAGACTTTAGCTAGGTTTTTCATCCGACTTTTAACCCTTTTCTTACCTTAGCGGCGATTTTATATTGGCGAGCGGTCAACCGCACACTCGAACTCGCCTTTTTCAACTGATCTTAATTTGTCCTAAAAGTTGCGGTCGGTTGTGAAGAGAGTTCACTGCATCAAAATTTCTCTGAAATTTTTAATGTACTCTTAGAAGTAGTCGTACGGTTTGTGCTCTTCGATTTAACTGCTTTGGCTGATTTAAAAAAAAAAATCCAAGTTGATGGTAAAGCAGTATGCAATTAGTAATAGGTAACATTAGAAGTACACAGCACTTAAGATCTCTTTTTTCTACTGGAATACATAAAAATTTAAATTCAATTAATAATATCTTTTATTCTTTCTACTATCTATTATACTTTTTGGCAGATCATTTATTTTGGGGGATTATCGATCAAGTAAAAATAACTAATCTTATTTCAGTACACATAATTTTTACACTTTAAAAATTTAATAAATCAGTTTCATCAATGAGAATTCTTCTTAAATCATATAATTTGCTTACCTAATGATAATGTAATTAATTAAGTTTTGGTTTTAAGTACAAATTTTTTATTATCAAAGGTTGCAAAAGATAAAATGGCCAAAAGGAACGCTCAGCTGAAAAGTAGGCAACAAAATTGTCAAAAGAAATTTTTTTAAGTAGGTTTGATTAGGTTAATGATAAGAATGCAGCTATATCAACATGCCAAAAAGGTTCAAGGTTTATTTTGTAATGGATTTTCAGAATTTTCTCTCTTTTTTTTTTTGTCTTTGCCTACCCCAAGCATTCGTCAGTCTCTCTGTTTGCTGCCAGGACATCAATTGGTAGCTCAAACTCTATTTATTTCAATTACCCACATCGTTGGGGTCAATTTCCGGTTGTCTTTGGGTTGCCATGAGAATGACGATAATGATGATGGCGATGATGCCTTGGGTCAGGACATAATGAGATTATCCGCCAGCACATTTACGGCCGGGAATACGTTATATATATACATATATATATTTTTTTCTTCTTTTCGTATTAATCCAACAACAAAGAGGAAAGATAGGTCAGCCAGCGGCAGCTGCAATCTGCCCGTTTAACGGACATTGACGATAATAGGCCTTGTCCGCTGTCCGCCAAGGAATTGGACACTCACATGAAAGTCATCTCTATGTCTCTCTTTGTCTATCTATACATACATACATACATATAAGTATATATTTATACTATATACATATACATACACATACTTATACATATACATATTTGTGCGTGGGTGTGCGAGACAAAAAATGATTGCTGTTGGCTTGACTCAATTACGATAAATTGCATGTCACAGGGCTCTGTGTGACAATCAGCAAATTTGCCAGCTAAAATGCTCAACAAACAGTTGACTTCTGCCCCCCAACTAAGGCAAGTGACGAAGTCTTCTACTTCTTCTTGTACTTTCGCACATTCGCAACACCCGGTACCCCATCCATCCTTCATTCCCCACAAGGCAGCAATTAAGTTAATATTTACACTAGATGAAGTTTCAAGTCATGGCCATCGTGAAAATGAATTAAAATAATACAAAATTCGAACTAATGCGTATCAGGAATGAAACTAAGAGTTAAATAAATTTCTATATTTTCTTTTAATAAACTTCATATAATTAATCTGTAATAAATTATTAACATAATTAAGTACCTATATATTTTTTGGAGTATTAAAATTTGAGGGAAAAAATTGTTGCCAGTTTTAAAGTTAAATTTCATAAATTGCTATTTGTTGTTTTTTTTTTATTTTTTTTTTTTCTGTGAAGTAACTTTTTACTTAAATCCAATGAAAATTCATAAACTTTTATATACATGTACATGCCATACATATATGTAAGCATATATTGTATGGCTTTGTAACTTTTTGACAGATTTTAAATTAGATTTTTAACAACAACATTTAAAGCCAAGTCATGTATAGTATACATACATATGTACATATATACATAGATGGCTATACACACATGTATGTATGTATGTATATATATTTTTTAATAAATTTTTGATATATAATGAAATGTATCAATGTATGTATGTATGTATATGTATTTAAGTTGAGCATAAACAGTTTTCACTTTGCACAAATTGCATTTCGATAAAAGCTTTGTGCCCGCATTTAACTTTTACTCTCGTTTTATTGTTTTTTGTGTTAACGAAATTTGCCTCTCTCGAAAAGTGGCAAAAGTGGGTGATGACAAAGTGGTTGACAGCATCACCTTCATTCAACCAACCACCATGCCTGACCCTCTCCCTGGAGGTGGTGACACCAGCTTCTCCTCCAGCTCCAAACTCTGACTCTCTGTCTGGTAGCTCCAGCAGCATCCCTAGTCAGCAGAGAGCTGCTTATTTTATTTTTATGGCAGGCAAAAAAAAAAAAAAAAAAAAAAAAAAAGGAAAAGGTGAAGATAAGTGAATATTTTACAGGTAACTAAGCGAATTTTCACTTGCTGGAAATTATTGAAAGAGAAATGAACAATTTCTCTTTTAATGGAATAGTTAAATGATGATGTTTATAATGATGAAGATGATGATGATGTCGATGATTATGTTAATGTAGGTATTTATATTTTCCCTTTAGCAATTTTTGTTTACGTTATGTTAATAATTGAATTTGATTTACTTATTTACGTGAAAACTTTATATTATTTTTTTTATATATTTTTTTTTTCTGTTGCCACATCCATCAACAATTTCGTTAAAGAGCTTAAGCGATTAATCAATATTACCTGATGCTTGCCTTTATATTTAGGTTATGCTATGCCTTAGCCTTCTTTTTCACTCGACGACCCCAAAAACGTAAGCCCCGAGATGTCCTCTTCCCTTCTCCAATTCAACATTGTTCCAATTCGAAACCCAAACCCAAACCCAAAACCGAAACTCAAACCTAAACCCTATCCGTAAAACCGAGCCTCACCTCGTCATGTCTTTGTGTTAGCATTTTAATTTCACACTTTGTGGTTCTTCACACTGATTCACAGTCTCAATCTGAGTTTGTATTTGTGTATCTGTGTGTCTGTATATGTGTGTGTGTGTGAGAGAGAGAGAGAGAGAGCGAGTGTGTGTATAAGTGTATAGGTGTGTGGATATATGTATGTATGTATATATCTGTGTTGTGTTTGTGTTTTTATAGCTCAATTGCTAAAAATTGGTTTGTTTGTTTGGAGCCACTCAAGAGGATACTATTGACAGGGCAGGTCCTGGTTCTGTCCGGACAGAACAGAACAGAACAGAGCAGAACAGGCAACACAAAGGAACAGAGACATAGCTGGAGCTAGAGTGATGGCCGGAGCCCTTTCACTGACATTCACAAAATAGTGAAATGGCAACCGGTTCAACGGTTTTGTTAAGATTATATTTCGTTTCGTTTCCCCCCTCTCCCTACCACCAAACTTTCACACACCCATCCTCTATCCTCCACCCTCCACTCTTTATATTTGTTTTCTTTCTTTCTTTTGCTTTGGCATTCTCTCTGTCTGTTTTTCTGTTATGCTTCTCTTCTTTCTGTTGAACAAAATTATTTTACACTGATCCATTTAGTGCCTGGCGGTGTGTAGAACTATGAGGAAAAACCATGAAAGCAGCCATTGGATGGGCACTGAATGATTGATACAGATACATACATATACAGATCCAGATACAAATACAAATACAAATACAAATACATAAAGCTGCGGGCACATGTAAAGGATGTAGGAATAACAGTTTATCCAAGCACAAACTATTAAGGATTTGTGTGTCAGTGAAACTTTAATGACTTCCCTCGTCTGTTGCTGTAAGAATATCTAAGTATGTATGTTCAGGCAAACATATATATACACACATATACATATATATATATATGTATATATAATGTCTGTTTGTGACTGATGTAGTCTGTTATTCATTTGACTATATAAATCCTTTACTGTCAGTTCAGAAATTTTGCTTCCCTTTTTTGTTTTTTTTTCTTTCTTGTTTTTTTTTTTTACATTTAAATAAATAAACATTCCACATAACCCTTGAATGTTAAAAGAATCTCGCAAATAACTGTTAACCGTTTCACACTGTCGCGAAATAAGTGTTCTTCACTGTGACTTTGAGCAAAAGGAGCAACCGATTGGATTGTTCGTAAATAAATTTTGATCGCGCTCAGTCGAAGATCATAGAAAAATCTGTTTTCTTTTGCTCTGCTCATTCCGGGACCGTTTGCTTCTGAACGTCGCGACGATTCAAAAAGTCTTTTGCGCATGTATGTGTGTATGTGAAGTTTCGTGGGTTTTACACGTCAATTTGCTTTGTGAGTTTCGATTGTGGTTTTAACAAAATGGGACGTGAAACTAATAAAAAAGTGCATCAATTTTTTAAATTTGATGCAGTAAGCAAAAAATCAGTGTGTAAAATATGCGACGTGAAATTAGCTGGCATTCATACTACAAATTTGAAATTTAATGTCGCAATTTTACACAACGTACCACTGTGCATCGAAAAGAAGACAAATAGTTGAAAAGACCGTTTGCGTTGAGTTTTTCAGTCAATCGGTCTGTTGGTGAGCCTCACTGTGTGATCGTGAATCGTTTCACTCTTTACGCGCTGTTAACTCAAAGACCGATAAGCAAATTGCTCAACTGTTAGCGCTCCACCGAAAACCTGATCGAAAACAACCAGAGCTCAGAGCGAGAGCGAGAAAGTATGATTTCTTTCGGTTGTTCTCGCAAACAGAGCGTAAGGAAAACTAGAAAGATGGACTAACTTCGGCCGTGCCGAAGTTCGTATACCCTTGCAGATTTTCTCTATATAATTCACCAGAAGCATTATTGTAAATTAAACATACCAAATTTACAAATTCAAAATTTTGAGCTTGAGGAAAAAAATTTTTCATACAAAATTTTTTTGGTACCGATTGTTCCTATAGCAGCTATATGATATAGCCAACCGATTCTGATAAAACTTGATTGAAGTATTAAGAAGTTTATTAAACTCACAAATATCAAATTTCGTGGCATTCGGTTGAAAAACAACAGAGTTATTGAGGATAAACCTTATTCATGACCGATCGTTCCTATGGGAGCTATATGATATAGTCGTCCGATTCAGATCAAACTTGGTTGAAGTATCAAGAAGCATATTAACCTCATAAATATCAAATTTCGTGGCATTCGGTTGAAAAACAAACTATATGATGTAGTCGTCCGATGATGATTCCGAGATATACAATGATGATTCCGAGATATACAGCAAAAAGGAGCCTATGCTGAAAATCAGCTCTGTAGCTCTTATGGTCTCGGAGGAGAAGCTGTTGATCCAGACAGATGGACAGACGGTCAGACGGACAGACGGACATGGTCATATCGACTCGGCTATTTATGCTGATCAAGAATATATATACTTTATATAGTCGGAGATGCTTCCTTCTGTGCGTTGCAAACTTCTGACCAAAATTAATATACCCTCTGCAAGGGTATAAAAACGGTTAACAGTTATTTGCAAGCTATGCTTTTAAAAAGATAACCAAATGACGATATCTATACATAAAGAAATGTCTATACAGGATTGTTCAAAGAATTTTAAATAAATTTATTATTTTAATAAAATAAATATTATAATACTAGTATAAGAGAAATAAATTGAAATGTTTGGGAATTTTAATTACAATTCTAACATTGGTAATTTCCATTTCAAATATCAATTAATCATAATAAATATTTTACTAATTAATTTTTGTTGTTTATTTATTTATTTATTTTGTGTTGTTGTTGTTGTTTTTTTTTTGCAGAATGAAAGAATCTCCAAGGGACTTGTCATCCAGTTGAATGTCAATAGGAAACTTGCCAACATAGAAATGAATAAATTATATGACAACAAAATCAATTTGCATTAAAACCAGCCAGTAAACAAATCGTCAAACCTAGACAAACACCCGGCCAGTCATCCACCCAATCCACCCATCCAGTTGCCCATGCAACGCACTTTCCCCTATAAGGAACTGAATGGTAGGGCGGATACGCAGGCAATAGTGGCAGCGGCAGTGGGATCGGTAGCGGGAGCAGCAGGTGGGCGAGTCTAGCAAATTATATTACCTTGTCAGGCGAGTGACATAAAGCAGAGGCTATACACACACACATACACACATACACACATACATTCACATACATACACTTATACATATGTGGATCCGGATCTGGGCGGTGCGTTCGTGGTTTTTGTGTATGTGCGGAGCTGCAATTAAGCACTAAGGAGAAGGCGAGACGAGGCCAACAAACGTCTGGTGGGGTTGGTGGGGGGCGTGGGGAGGTTGTGGGCTTTGGTCCGGCACAGGGCTTGTGGGTGACCGCGAACCACAGTCTCAGGTTACGCAAAAGTGACAGGCTGACATTTTGACAACGCCAACAGCGACGCCCAAAGCAGCGGTAACATCAACAATAGCAACAACAACAACAACAACAACAATAAGAGGAACAACAACAACAACATGTTACGCAGCTGTGTCTGCCTGCGCAGCGAAAGCGGCAGCGGCGGAAAGCGACGCAGCTCATCCGTAGAAGACGCTTCATCGTGCCGCTCATCGGAAATAGAGCGTGTGGGTGCCAGCATGCAGACACTGGGACCCAATGGTCAGCCACAATCGGGTGGCGCCCAAACAACGACGCGCGCCTCCAGTCTGTTGCAGTTATTTCAAAGGAAAGGTTGGTGCAAACACTTCCGAAAACCGTTGCGTGGCATGAGCGCCTCCCGGGCCGAGAAGAGTAAGTATCATCACCATTTATTTATATTATCCACTAAACCAATTCAATCCTCTTTCCTATTTCCTCTACCATCTGCCCTTTAGTCCTAATATATTTTGTAGGCCAACAAGACCTAATGAAAATTTTGTTAATTTCATATAAGCCCTGAAGATATAGAAGGTCCTAACCAAAAGCAAAGATGTTAGCAACAATATGAGAAATTATGTCTAATTAGATATGGCAATAAACTAAATCCAATTAAGCCAATCAAAGATCTCCGTCACTTGTAATCATTTCCGTTTGATTGGAGAAAAAGAAAAACAAGAAGTTGTAGCACCTTGTTTTTTTTTTTTTTTACTTTCTAAATGAACAGAAATAAATAAAATAAACATACCAATTAATTAGGTCGACTACAGTCAATTTGTTTCGTGAATATGTTTAATTAATTGTCTACTTAAACATTTGGTAAATCAATTGGTCGTTAAACTAAACCAAATCAATCCAATACGCAATCAGCACTTTACCCATTAGCATACAATCAATGAATGGAATCACGCAACAAAGAATTCAATGGGAATAAGTTTGTTAACTAAATTATCATATCTGTTTATAGATACAGTGTGAAGTAGGGAGGGGTGTGTGAGTGTGTGTGTGTGTGTGTGTATGTGTGTGTGTGGTGTTAATCCAACACACTTACCTTCGAAAGCACCTCAAATATACTAACTAGTTGCAAATGCAAATATATTCAAAACAAAATTAATCAAATTGATCGCAAAGAGCAAAAACTGTAGCATACTTTAAAGAGCAAGATTTTATTTTATGACATCCATCACAATTTTATTCAATGGAACCAAAAAAAAAAAAAAACAAATCTTGATAATGGCGCTTGCGCTAACAATAGAATATTTATTATAACAATTTGTCCTTTTAGCCATTTTGAAACGGTCTTAGATAGATGGACTCTATATAGACCATGGGAGTAGCTACAAAAGGAAAATAAATTGTTAGTTGACCATAAGTATATGTACTTCTAACTTTGTCCTGGTTTCCTTTTTTGTTTTTTTTTTTTTGTTGGTTTTGTAAAATATTTCAATACATATATCAAGAGGCTTAAGCTTATTTTTGATACACTCACGGGACGGGTAAATGTAAAGTGATAAAAGGTCCTTTTGCAATAACCATAGTATGCCCATGGTGGCAAAAAAGGCAAAGGCCAAAGACATAGTGGACTAGCAGCTACTACTATTAAAACAAATGGAGAAACAAACAAACATGCAGACGGACAGACGGACAGACAGACAGGCAGGCAGATAGACACACTCACTAAACACTCACATTAAGACACAACTAGTCACGCAGACAGAAGAAGTGAAACCGCAAAATACAGTGAGCGGACACAAACGCAAGACAAGAATAGGAAAAACAAAACTTTGGTCGACATGGCCGACATTTGGATAATTAGGGCATTGGACAATGGGACAAAAATTTTAATTCAATAAATTAATTTTAAGAAAATAGATCAGAAGCTATTAAAAAAATAAAAAAAAAAAACTCTATAGAATTGATTGATACAATCATTTAGATTTCCAACATAGGAAAACTTATTATTTATTTTTTTAATGGAAATTACTCAATATTTCAACTTGTCGCAGCCCACAGTGCCTCGTCGACATCAACGGTAAGAAAAATCGAAAACCAAAACCATTAACATAGAACCAACTAAAGGCGAAACAGTCGCAGTTGCATTGAGCCCTTCCAGGTTTAGTTAGGCGTCTAGTATCAAGTGTACGGCAGTAAAAAAGAGCAATAAATTAATGAAAAAGAAAAATAAATAAATAAATAATAGAGAACTCTATTGATTAAAGTATTAGATAATGTTCCATGACAAACATATGAAAAAGATAGTTGTAAAGATATAAAGACATATAGAAAGTCTCAGTCGTGATTCAATCATCATTTCAAGAACATGCATTGTGGTGTGATTAAAAGATAATCAACTAAATCTATTTCATAATCAATTTTACTACAAATATACATATTGTTATTAATACTAGTGTTTAGTGTTACACCGCTTTAAATGTCATACAAATAGTTCTTTTTTTACTTTTTTTTTTCTTCTTCCGATATATAAAATAGAAATTTCATGTGCAAACAAACCAAAGAAATAGCATTGCCAAGTCAATGATAGATTAATGTCAATTGAATCTGGTACCCGAATCCCTTTTTAACGTATCCTATGTGCATTTTTTATTTGAGGACTCATAAGCGAAAAGAACCGGAAAAGAAATTTAGCATTGAAACAAGTTCGTAACTAAATACTGCCATCATAATCATATAATACACATTACATATAATTATACCTATATATATATACACATACATACATATGTGTATATTCGAGTCTGAATATTTTTATACGGAAATGTAAAATGTCATTAGATCGATCCCCCCAACCCTTCTACCTGCAACTCTGTTTCTGTTTTCAGAAAAATAAAATTAGCATAAAAATGGATGAGAACGGCAAGTAATACAAAATGTTAAAAACTTGACCACAATTCAAACTATAATTTCACAGTTTACTCCGTTTTCATTATGCCCGCCCCCCACCCCATCCTCCCCTCCCATTTATATTTTCCTAAGCAATTATTTCTATATATTAAGATTTCTGCTTTATGGTTCTTTGGTTTGATTCTTTTTTTTTTTTTTTTTTTTATTTTTTTAGCTATTAGAGCGGCAATATTGATTCAAAAATGGTATCGACGCCATCAGGCACATCGCGAAATGAAGAAACGTTGCAATTGGCAAATATTTCAGAATCTCGAATATGCCAGCGAACAGGACCAAGCTGAGGTAAGTTCTATTTTCAATTCTTTTATATATAGCTATACATAAGTGTAAATACATACATGTGTACGAATTGATATATGTATATGTATATAGGTACATACTATATAGTATATAAGTTAGCTACCGGCTTAAGAGGTCACCACGTCACATCGACTGTATGCATTTGTAAAGTTTCAAAAGTCAATAATTGTCATTGTTGTTTTTTACGTACTTAGTTCAAACTACGTTGATTTGTGCATGTTTATTTCAAAACATACAATTAAATATTATTATTGAATGACCTATAATTTACCAGATTTTAATTAATACTTATAGAAGTTTTACTCCACAATTTCTGATTCAGTTAACTTTTTCAGTTTTGAAAAAAAAAAAAATCAAATTAAATTTAATTCAGTTTTTGTACTCGCATTATTTAAAAGTTGATAAAATCTTTCATATTTACCTATGTCTTAATATAAATCACTTTCATTTTATAAAAAATATAAGAAAATTTTTAATTTTACTTTATATATTTAAAAATCAGAAATAGTATAAGCAGATTTTTTCGATTTTATATTATTAGGTCGCCTTTAGTTGTTAGATGAATTGTTTGATTGACTTTCATTAAGACAATTTTAATAAATTATTATGAAGAATATAAATCTTAATCACTAATATTATTATTTTTTTTTTGTTTGAAATTTAAACTCATTTAATATATTCTTTTTAATTTACTTTTCACTTAGCTATACAAATTCTTTAATGATCTGATCAAACATATGCCTCAAGCTGCTGGCACAAAAAACCAACATCATTCATCATCGATAAGTAAGTAGATTTATGTGATATATAGTATATATATTCTTAATTATACATATATATTTAATTGGAATTATCAATTTATATACATACAATAATAATGATAGCTTCAGTTTTGGAAGAACGCGATGAAATTTTAGAAGAAGTTGGTGATGTTGTGCGCACCAAAATGGATTTGCCTCTTAAAAAGAGTCACGTTGAATTCCTAATCGATGTCTTCCGCAAGAAGAGGGTATTTATTATTATATAAGTATATACCAATAATATTTTCAATTTAAAATGTGAATATTTTTTTGTTTTTTTGGTTTTATTAATATCCATCCGTGCAGGGCAATCGATTGCAACCACAATTGGTGGCAATGATATTGCGTGAGGCAGCCAAATCTCTTAAACAAATGCCAAATATTGTTATGGTATCCACAGCTGTATCATTACAAGTTACCGTCTGTGGTGACTTACATGGTAAATTGGATGATCTTCTGGTCGTATTACATAAGGTAAATTATCAATTAAATTTGATTGATTTTTTATATATATGTATATATACTTCGTTTCATTCAATTAATTGATTATTTCATTTTCTATTTATTTATAGAATGGTCTACCCTCTGCTTCCAATCCTTATGTTTTTAATGGTGATTTTGTTGATAGAGGCAAAAAAGGATTAGAAGTATTACTTTTACTATTATCCTTATATTTGGCATTTCCCAATGCGGTTTTCTTGAATCGCGGCAATCATGAAGATAGCATAATGAATGCACGTTATGGTTTTATACGTGAAGTAGAGGGAAAATATCCTGTAAGTGCTGAGATATATGTACATACTTATATGTACATATACTTAGTAAACTAATACATCAATTATAATTAATTAATATATATGTATTATTATTTTTCATTTAATGCAGCGCAATCATAAGCGCCTGTTAAGGTTAATTGATGAGGTCTATCGCTGGCTTCCCTTGGGTTCTGTTCTAAATAATCGAGTACTCATTGTCCATGGTGGTTTTTCGGATAGCACAAGTTTAGATCTAATTAAAAGCATTGACAGGGGCAAGGTATGTATAATTAACTGTTAACTATATTGATCGATTTATATTGATTATAACAATTGTTTGTTTTCTTTGCTTAGTATGTGTCCATTTTGCGTCCGCCCATAACTGATGGTGAACCTTTAGATAAAACTGAATGGCAACAGGTAAACTGAATCAGAAATTTTCATTGTTAATCAGTAAATGAATATTTATTTTATTATTACATTTTCTCATCTTTTTTCTTAGATTTTCGATATAATGTGGAGTGATCCACAGGCGGCACAGGGTTGTGTACCAAATACTCTACGTGGTGCTGGTTGTTGGTTTGGTCCGGATACAACTGAATTATTTTTAAAACGTCATCGTTTGAGCTATGTCATACGATCCCATGAATGCAAACCAAATGGTCATGAGTTTATGCATGATAATAAGGTAAAATAAAAAAAAACATATATATAAATATAGAATATATGTATGCTATATTTGGAATTTTTCTGTTTCTATATAATTTTTATATATACATATATATATTTTCTTTTAATAACGACTACAGGTTATAACAATATTTTCGGCATCCAATTATTATGCTATGGGCTCCAATAAAGGCGCTTATATGCGTTTAAATAATCAATTAAATCCCTATTTCGTTCAATATATATCGGCTGCATCGCAGACGAAAAAACTATCGTTTAGACAACGTATGGGCATGGTGGAGAGTTCGGCCCTAAAAGAACTTGCTGTACGATTGCGCGAACATCGTGATGAATTGGAAACGGAGTTTAAAAAATATGATCCAGACGATACTGGTCATATATCGATAAGCAAATGGTGTTTTGTCATGGAGGAGGTAACCAAATTGGGTCTTCCTTGGCGGTTATTACGCGATAGATTGGCACCGGGTACAGATAGCCAAAAAGTCAACTATATTACCACATTGGATCTTCTGGATACGGATGTAATTGTAAGTCATTCTATATTCTTTCTATTGGTTTTTAAGCTAATTATCATTATATGTTTGATATATCTTTCTAGTTGGAAGCCGAAGCCGATGGTACAACGGTTATGGATGCACTCTATGCCAATAAGGCCAGTCTTGAGGCCATTTTTAATATAATAGATGCTGACAATTCGGGTAATAATTATAAATAAATTTAAAAACACTGCTAAATGATTTTTTTCGTATTAATCATATTTCTTAGGTGAAATAACTTTGGATGAATTTGAGACAGCTATCGATTTACTTGTAGCCCATATGCCTGGCGCTTATTCAAAGGAGGAAATGCTCGAAAAATGCCGTATGATGGATCTTAATGGTGATGGTAAAGTGGATCTAAATGAGTTCCTTGAGGCATTTAGGTTAAGCGATATGCACAGGAAACAGCAACAGGAGGCTGATATGCGTAAACGTACAGCAACCAGAAGTAGTGTGAATCAACCACATTCAGAATCGGTTGCCGAATTGGCAAATGCAATATCAAAAAATACTTTGGTAATTGAACAAGATATTGATCCCACTGATTGTGAGGCAAAAGTAATTGATCCAAAGTAATTATTAGTGCACACATACATACATACATATATTTTAATAGTAATAACACTGACATATTTCCATATAAGTTGTAGTTATACAAAATTGTATTAAGACAGGTGGATAATCTCTTAAGTAGTAGTTGTATTGGCTATAACAACAACAACCGAAAAACAAATGGATACCAAAAATGAAATATCATCCAAAATGAAGTTATGCTTTAAACAAAAAAACAACAAAAAATCAGCCAAGTATTTTATTTTAGTATTACCAAAACAAAAAAAAAAAAAATGTTTTCATTTTCATTATCGTATGTTTTTTTTTTTTGAATTGCCAAAAATAAAAGTCAACCATTTGGATCTTATTTCATACTGCCAATTTTTACATACATACAGACGGAAGACAGATACATACATACATATAAGTAGTGCGAACGAACGATCCGTCAGCCGTTCATGATAATATCCACGAATCTGAAAACGTTACACAAATTATTCTTATTTTTCACATTCATCAATTAGTTGTACTAAATAACTATAATTTTTTTTTTTAATATTTAGAATAAACATTTCTGAAGATATATGCAGATCATGTTATATTAAGACGATTATCAAGATCTCCACGATTGCAAGATATTCTATTAATAGCGAAATCAATATAAGTTTCTTATAGTCATTCCTGTCGGCTTTTTTATTATAATTTCAATATATAATTATCAATATGTAGGCAAATTGAATATATATATATAAACTATAACACTAACTAAAGTACAAGAAATCAAAGAAAAAAATAATGATATAATATAATATATTGATATATGTATCCATCGATACGTTATCTGAAAAACTTGCTTTACTATGCTTGCATACCTAACAGAAAAAAAATATTTAACCAAGGGATCAAAAATATACATATTTTAAATCAATCAATATTATTATAACATAATCAATTTTTTTTAGCAAGCATTATAATATTCGTATGTATATCTGAAATATATAGTTTTCTCTACTTAAAAATTAAAACCAAAGAAAAAATTCCATATAAAATATATAAAAATTATTTCTGTCGAATGAAAATTATGATGGACATTTTTGATAATGCATATTAGCGATATTTTTGATCTGAACTATGAGGAGCATTTAAATCAACGATTAACTCCAAGAAAACAAAAAAGAAAAAACTATAAACCAAATGCTGGCTTATATCCTTAATGTCTTACTCAATTATATCTGTAATACATATAGCTAACTACCTACTTATTATATGATATTGTAAGAGGTGGTTCTTTGCAAATATATAGATCCATCTATTGCTTTAATCGTAATTTTGTACCTTTAAAACATAAACCAAATACAACAAAAAAAAAAAAAAAAAAACGCTTCGCAACAGGACCAAGTAAATCCAGTCAGTCTGGCTAACATTTGAACAAAACACTGTTAATGATCAACAAATATACATACACATCTTATCTATATATATATAAAATATATAATATATATAAATAAGTACAGTAGTACCTTTCACACATTAAAATACCAATAATCTATTTGTGTTTTTTTTTGTTGTATTTTAAGCCACATTCAAATGATAAGCGAAATATTTTTCTGAATTAATAAAAGTTAAAATACGTTAACATAATTAACCAGTCATGCGCATTAAGAATTTTATTTGAATCACGCGGACTTCATATCGATATACCACCCACGCAATAAGCCATTTAGTTATCGATAGATAGCGAGGGAAATTTGAATCGACAACAAAAGAGTAAGCGACTTTTTCTTTTCATTTTTGTTTTGTGTTTTCTATTAAAAATAAATCGAATACGCCCACTTCTTTTATAGTTTAATTGGCAACACACTTTCATTAATAATAATCCAAATTCCAAATTTATAAAATATTAAATCACAATATGGGAACATTTTCCAATGGGATTCGTACGTGTGTAAATCCAAAAGCCAAATACCTATGCAATACACTCGATAATGTATTATACAATATTGAGAAATCTGATCGTAGTTTATTAGCTTGGCAAACATGTCGAGCAAATATTAAAAATTTAAATAATAGAAAAAGCAATTCTCAACACGATGTCCCACTAACTAGGAGAGTATCGAGCATATTGAATGTGCCATGCGGCGAAGAAACAAAAAAGGATGAATCACTTAAAGCGGAGCGTAGAAAAAATACGTTTTATCAGTTACTTAAAGCCAGTGAAGATGTAATGGGGGATAATAGAACAAGATCATATACACGACCGTTCTGCACCACAAGGCAGTCTGGGGGAAACGATAATAAGGATTTGAATGATGATAGATTATTTAATGATATCTATGGTATTGTCAAGGCTTATTTAGATAAGCCAACTAATGTGGACAAGAATCCATTTTTGCTAATTGATCAGGATTCAAAGAATAAACTTCAACTTTGTCAAACACCTTTTAAGCAAAATGAAAAGCCTTTTTATCCAACAATACCCATATATAAGGTATACCAAAATAATAAATCATCAGCGACCAATACGAAAATCAGTGAACAAAAACCAAAGAAACCCGATATAAAGGACTCTTCTACAAAATCAAAAAGTAAATATGGTGAAAAAACCTTTTCGAACCCAAAGAATTCAACAAAGAAACAAAGATCACAAAAATATAATGCTAAAATCAAACATGGAAAACCTTTAGAGAATACACAAAGAGAATCGGGATTCAAATTAGCAAATATCCTTGATGCAGAAAATGGAGATAAAATTAAAACAGATCCCGATATGAAGAAACAGAGACCGAACAATAATCAAGATACAAAACAGCGGCCGAGCAATAAACGAGTTTCAGTTGAATCAGATTACGATATAAATAAAAAGAGACGGAGTAATAATCGAAATACAATTGAGACAGATTACGAAATAAATATGCCGAAACCCAGTAACAAACGAATTACTGTTGATTCACAGTACGATACAAATAAACAAAGACCCATCAAATATCGAGGTACACTTGAGACAGATTACGATATAAGTAAACGGGAATCGAGTAAAAGTAGAGGTATAGTTGAGACAGATTACGATATAAATAGACGGGAGTCGAGCAAAAATCGAGATACAGTTGACACAGTTTACGATATTCGTAAACAGAGACTAAGCAAAAACCGAGGTACAAAACAAAGACAGAGCAAATATCGAGGTTCAGTTAAAAGAGATGGCGATATTATTAAGCTGAGACTGAGCCAAAATCGAGGTACTAAACAGAGACAGAGCCAAAATCGAGGTACAGTGAAGACACATAACAATGCGAATAAACAGAAACTGGCTAATTTGGGAAATTCATTTCTACATCAATGGAATTCACAGGATACCATTTTTTCAATGCCAGAACGACCAAAAAAATTAAAGGATGTCAGTTTAGACGCGTCGATAAACACGACTTTAATGTCCCCGCGTCGATCAACCGAAAATAGTTCACTTGGAGCACCTAATTTTTGGTCACAGCAGGGATACAACGAGTGGTCAAGAAGAAATACTACTTTAGAGCGTTCGCAGGGCACAAATGAAAAGCGAAAGACCTCACAGAAAGGTCCATCAACTTCTGCAGACTTAAATCGTTTATTAAATACGAAAGGTCAAACCAACGACAAGCGTCAAAATTCTGACTCAAAACTATCCTCAGATAATCGATCAACACAAGGGCAATCGTTTGGATCCCATCGAAAAATTGATAGATTAATGGAAGATGGCAGCTCACTGCTCGTAAATCGTCGACAGGCAAGTCAATCGAAAAAATATGAAAAGAATAAATCTCATTCAATTTCGAACCGTTCCTCAGCCCCAAGTAAAATCCGGAAAATTGCTAAAAAGACTCGTATACCACGTATACAGCTTACAATTGGTTTAAAAAAAAAATTGGATAAAGATATTGAATTATTCCTTAGGAAAAGGAAAATGTTTTCTATTCTTCCGAATGATGCATTTGTTCATGGTAATAAAAGACATATGAATCATTTGGAAAACATTGAAGATAACCAAACTATCGAGACATACGAAGAACGTTACGCTAAATTAAAGCATTATCTTGATTGTGGAAATTGTGATGAGGAACTTGAAAATCTAAATCTTGATGGTATTAGTATTGAGGAACTATTGCTCTATCCAGACTCATATCCGGATAATGATACACTAAAACAACACCAAGACGAAAACGAAAACGAAAACGAAAATCAACACAAACACAAACAACAAGAACTAATCCCCGATACACGACCAGTGAAAAAAAAGAATGTTAGGAGAAGGAAGACGCAAGAAATTAAACATCTTGTTAAAAGTTTACCAACTTCCCAACCATGTTGTATATGTGAACAAATCCATCGAAAGCATGATCAAGAGGATGCCCCATTTATAGCGGAAATGAAAAAAGAATCAAAACGTCAAGAATTGAAAGCATATCTTAATCAAATGAATAATATAGCCGAACAACGAAAATTACAAAATTATAAAGATAATGAAATAATACGGCAAACGGTTACAGTCTGCAATGGAGTGCCGCATTGTAAAATGGTTAAATATATGCCAAAGAAGCCCATATTATTAATGGATTAAATTAATGTTCTTTATAGACGATAATAGCAGATCGATCGAGTGTAAAGAATCTTAATTTATTTCAAATGATTTTTCTGCTTTTATAACATATTAATTGTAACCATAAAGAAATTGTTCACATATCTTCATTCCCTATTGATGTTGATGTGATTAAACTTTTTTCAGTTATTATATATATCTATATATATATCTTTATTTATACTCGTATCATAGCACAGAGATTAGTTTAACAAAAATATTTGATCAAATCATAAATTGAGAATTATTTAGTATATAATAACATTGACAGTTTATATCCAATTAGTATTTATTTATTTTCTTTATTTTTGATTCATCAAATTTTGACTAGAAATAGTAATTTTGACTAGAAAATGTTCAAATATAAATCATAATTAAAATGCATCACAAAAAGGCCATAATTTGAATTTACTAAATTTTAAATAAAAAAAAACTGATTGAAAATAAATTACTAAGACTATCTTTAGAAACTAGAAACTAATTATTTGGTTAATAAAACTCAGCACTCCAAAAAAAGGAAAAAAAACAACAAAAAAAACTGCCTATGGTTATTTAAAAATAATTCCTAAGTTAATTAGTTTTTGTTTTTTTAATTATTTACAATTATAATTACCCTCTATACATGGGAGAAGGTAAATTTCTTAAAGGTTTTATTAAATCGAAATGAATTTCTTAGACTCATTTAACAATTATTAATATTAAGAAAAAAAACACCTTTAATCCATTTTTAAGTATAATGATGATAAATATATATATATATATATATATGTATATATATATAATACAACTAGTATAACTACACATACTTATTATTTGCATATACATATATGTTTAATTTCTGATTTGTGCTGTACTTATATACATCCCCCTCCACCCTTTTCCACTCATCAACTGTCATAAATAGATTTTTATACGGCAACCTCTTTGCATTTCCCTTGGGATTCGTTCTCTACTGGTATTCCCTTCAGTGTGGCTGTCTCATAATCGCTTCCACTCTCATCGGCAAATTGTATATCATCAAGTTCCAAGAATTCTTGCAATTTTCTAGAGGATTTATCCTTTTCAACAGCTGTTTCCTTTTCCACATAAGAACCGTTCATTGATGCCTCACTAAGATCTATATCCTTAACCAATTTCTGATGTACTGGTACTATATCAGAATCTAATCCTGCTGCAGCCTCCAGAGATTGAGTCGATTTGAATTGCTGTCTGGCCTGTTTCCGTTGCTTCCGGGACATATAAGGTGTTGGCTGTTTCGATACATGACTTTTCACAGATTTTTCTTCCTTAACATCACTACTCTTGGTTGAGGTGGCCTTGGACTGTACTTCACTAGTTATTGGTGAACGATCTTCCGGACTGGGCGTATTATCTGCTGTTGTGGATTTACTAGATTCTGTATTGCTTGCCGGGCTTAAATAGTGACCATATTTGGGCATTTGAATCTCTTCATAGAGGGGTTCGGTCTCATCTCTTACTGGTTCGGGTGTTTTATCGTCATCTTCTCTTTGTTCGGCCACCTCTTCGAATGGTGGTATCCAAACCAAATAAGCTGGATCCATGCCCAAATAGGAGCCGGGTGCTGCTCCAGCATTGATCACATTATAATCATAATAATCCATTTCAAGTTCCTCTTGATTACCCAATGAGAACTCGGATCCAGGACGAGCTAACAGTTTCTTTAGATTCTGTTTCTCCTTTGACTCTTTCGGATTGCTGGTAGTCCGTATAGTGGCCGTGCTGACCACACTCGCTGCCGGTGAATAGCAACCCTGAAATGGTAAAACAAAAATATATATCTTAAATTGATCCACTATCATAGAGAAATTGTAATGAATATAAGTTAAGAAATTCGCCTTTTCAATTGATAATTCAGTTTTGTTTTCACCAACTCACATTTGTCAGCGATGAGCTGACACTCCGTGAACCCATTCGTGCCAATGGAAGGGAACCACATGTCGAATTTAAGGAACTGGCATCGTGTAAACTCTCATCCAATCGTGATGTCAGTAGCTTAAGTGTCACAGCATCATATCGATCTGAATATTTACTCAAACGTTTACTATTCATCGGTGGGCTATGGCACAGAGAACTCATTCCTGACGAAATTATTGATTCCGAATCCTTAGCACTATCTTTACAGCTACCCAGATGATTTTCTTGTGATACATCTATGGGGCTGTCTTCTGTTGGTATCGTCTCACTGGGATTTGCATCACCAGATGATAGGGGAGAACCCACAAAGCTACCACTACCTGTGGATCTTGATGGCGATGTGCGTTCATTGCGTAAGGTTAACATGGATGCTGAGCTACCAAATTCTGGTATTTTCTCACATTTGACCATTTCACCTGGCGAATCGGACTCTTGGAATTCGGTTTCATGTGCCAAATTTTCAGCATCGACACTCTCCCGTAAAATGGAATGACGCAGCTGATGTTTGGGTCTCATCTTAACCAGATATATGACTTCCGATAGCAATGTAGTTGTTGAAATGGCCCTCGATGGCGGTCCTTGCAATGAGCTAAGCGATGCTCTCGGTGTATGCAAACGGGAACCTTCATCCTGTCTACGTGCCACTGCCAAATGATATTTACGATAACGCACCACATATTGAGCACCTAAATTTAATAGATACAAATAGATTAATATATCAGATTAGATGAAAGATACTATTGATAATTAACTTACCCAACAATGCACTTATTAATATAATAATACTGGCAAAAATCATTGCACTTAAATGCACTAAAGTGAAACGTATTCTTGATTTTGGCTTCTGTGAAATGGCTCGACTCTTGGCCGATAGACGAGTGGAGGCCAAAAGTGTAGTACTCACATTCTTTGGTAAAACTAAAAATGTTTTCATTTATTATACATAAATATTCTCTCTCAATCTAAATCTCAATTTTAATCTCTCTCAAGTTATACAACTTACCCAATTGTTGTTGTACATTTGCCATAAAACCACCGGTACAGGCTGTTGTTGTTGTTGTTGTTGCTGCTGCTGCTGTCTCTTCTATTCCGCCATTTTCAAGATGAGTTGTTGAATTTGAAATTTCACCTGCATAAAATTCAACCAAAAGTTGTCCACCGCTTGATTCGACATAAATTTTGCCAGACTCTGCAACAGGCCCATTGAGATTTGCACCACCATTTACTTCCACAAGCAATGTAGATGAAAGTGAAGGACCATCACGCACTTTAATATATTGTATACCACAGGGCAAACGAAGAAAGCTGAGTCCTAAAGAGATAGTTTCCTCACCATCCACCTGAGAATAAACACAAACAATAAACACATACGGTTAGAGATATTATTTGTCTATATAATAATCCATAATTAAAATAAATGACTCCTATATAAAAGAATATTTCGATAAAAAAAAATGTCATGTGAAGTTGAGTTTTGATTTCATTGCATATTTAGCATCTTCTTTTATATATGTATATACATATATACTACATAGTTCCTTCAATTGGCCGGACTAATCAATCCATAAAAATGCCTGGTCAGGTCAATGTGCTCGGGCTGCATTGACCCACTACACGATAATAGTTTTGGGTGGCTATATATACATACATAAGTATATATATACGAATAGAAAGGCGAACATTTATTATGCATGAATTAGGTTCAACCCTCGAGCTATGGCACATTCAATTCACTTTCAGCACTTTTATCCTGACATTTCTGTGGCATGGTACATTAACCGAAGGTCCTCTCTATACATATACATACATATTTCTATATGTGCTTGTGTGTGTGTGTGTGTGTGTAAGTATTTGGTTATTCGTGTATGGAAGTAAGGCTCAGCATCATCATCATCATTATCATCTTTAGCCAAAGCGTGCGGAATTTTTATTCATGGACACACTTCCAAAATGTTTGGCATTGTTCATTTTTATGGTTATTACTGACCGTTGACGCCAAAAAAAAAAAAACAAAAAAAAAATATATATATAAGCAAAAAAAAAAAAGAGCAGAAACAAAAATGAGACAAAAGTTAGTCACCCAACTTTCACTGAATGACCAACATGGACAAACAGGATAACTTTGATATAGTTAGTTTCATCCATTCATTCACATTTACCTGCACAAGCCAAAAGGAGCGTCCCGGACAACTTTGCGTGGCACCGGCTATTATACGTTTGGGCTTGGACGCGCCCAAATGGACAATACAGCCACAACGACAGCCGGGTCCAATTTCCTGACTGACCTCCGTGTTATTTGATTTATTTTGTGTTGTCCCGGACGTTTCGTAAATACAATCCCAGGTATCGGCAATGCTTTTTCCACATTTCTCCGTCTCAACCGATGGGCCCTAAAAAGAAAATGACAATGGAGAGAAGAGGGAGAGAGAGAGAGAGAGAGAGAGAGAAATTAAAAACTTTTCGTTCTTGGAGTTAAAGGTAAAATAATACAATAATTATTTATTTGGTCGAGTCGAAATTTTATTTATACATGCATATATAATTATGTATCAATATAAGTGTGTAAATAAATAAATTAATAGAACAAATTTATATCAAAGTCTTCTTCCTCTTCAATAGCCGCCTTCTCATCACCCGATTGAGCATTGACCTGAGTATGAGGGGCACCAACAGTGCGCAAGGATTTGATATCGCTAACATCCTTGTTGACATCGATCTTAGGTAGAGAAGCTGGTGCTGCTGCTGCTGCTGTTGATGGTGATGATGATGATGGTACACTACCCTCACTGGTCACTTTTTTAGCAGCCTCTGCTTCTTCTTGAGCCTCATCCTCCATTTCCACAAATTCTTCTTCGCGAGATGTGGACACATACAGAGTGGCACCGAGTTCCACATCGATAATAGAATACTGATCAACAAGCCGCGGTCTCTCCTGTTCCTTAACCGGCATTTCTTCCTCTTGCAAATTATCGGATGATCGGATCTTATCGATATTATTACTTCGGCATATCTCATTGGATATAGGTTTCGATTTCTGAGGCATAAAACCCATTTTTCCTGGAGTGTATAATGCAGATGTGACACTGCCAACGGAGGTAGTTGGCGGCAACTCCACCGAGTGAGAGCTAACAAGATTCATCAGTTCGGAGAGCAGGTCAAGGCGTGTCAATTTGCAAAGAGCTTTTGTATCCTCACGAACCTCTTCAATTACCTCCGGTGGATCTACATTGGCAATGATCAAACGCTCTGGGAACAATTTGGCACTCTGTTCGGCAATAATGGCATCACGTACTGTTATCTTAATCTCATGAAGGATATTCCATAATCTTAATAATTCCCTTTGATTATGTTCTTGTATAATCACTAAATGTTTATTTTCCAATGTCAGTATCTCCAGTCTTTGATTAAGTGACTCCAATTTGACAGCTGCATCCATTTGTTTGACCTGATCCGATTGTTCGGCCTGCTGTTGTGCTTCGTATTTCTTTCGGTAACGTAAATTCTCCATATATTTTGTCTTCAGCTTTTCATAATTTGTTGTCAATCCTTCGATTATTTTTATTTTGCTTACCGAATTGCGTACTAATTCATTTTTGATTTGATTTAGTGCACTATATTGCTCTTCCATCTCCTTATGTTTAACCCTTTCATCGGTAAATTGTTGTTGCAATTTAATTTGGGATGTCACCAGCAAATCAATTTCTCTTTGAAGTGCTATATTCTCGCGTATTAAACGACGAGTATATCCTGCATTCCGTATCTCACTGGAGCGTGTAAAATCTTCAGATACTTGAAGAAGTTTCTGTTCGACTTCCTTTTTAAGAGCATCCTTTTCTACCACCGCCTTCTGTTCCATATTATAGAGAGCCTCCTTTTGCTCTTTTTCTTTCTCTTTGAGATCGGCCTCCTGACTATCAAATTTGGCCAATAATACATCGCGCTGTATACGAAACTCATCTAATGAATTTAATTTACCATTAAGCAACTTGATCTCTGAGCTCAATTGATCGTGCATGGCTTTATATTTGGCCTCAAAATCCGTTATTATCTCCTTGGCAGTACGATTCTCTTCCTCTCGTACTTTAGATATTTCCACTAAACGCTCTTCCAACTCTGTTATTGTATTATTCCGATCGGCTAACATGCGTTCCAAATGGGCTGCAACATCGATGCGATCACCCTCAACTTCGCGCAATTTTTCCGATAATCCAACATTCGATTCATCTAATCCAGCCACATGGGAACGGAGGCGGGCTAACTTTTGATTCAAATCGGTTATACTAAGCTCATAAAAGGTGCGGTCCACTGTAGTCAATTTATTTGGATCCTTTTTATCCTTCTTTTTGCCCTTGCCCTTTTTCTTTGGTGGCATTTTGTTATGGTATAATGGTTTATGTATATATATTTATATATCTATTAGTATTAAATTTATATTAAAAGTGATGTTACAATGTCTGACAATGTTTACAATGAAGTGAGATATATGAAAATTACAAAATTCTTATACTAACTTGCCGTTGTTCTGAATAAACAAATAAACTGTTGTCTAGGCAATAAGCTTTTGCATCAATTAATTATGAGCTTTTCTATATAGAAATAAAACAAACCAAGGATCGACTTTGAACATACCCTGTACCAAATAATGAAATCGCTTTCGAAATCGTTAACAATTTAATAAAATAGATTTCAAATAAAATTTTCTTAACATGCCGCAGCAGCAAGTATATAATTCCAACTTATACTGCTTGCAGAAAATTATACTGCTTGCAAAAATGTATACTGCTTGGAGAAAACTGTTGGCTGTTAAATACATATTGGCAACTGTAATAAGAGTGCATATACCTGTTAACCCTATGAGTACAGGGTATAAAAACAAAAAGCTAACCTAGTGTTTGGCAAAAGACTTGTTAACAATATTGTCAGTGGTAACCCAATAGACAAAATATCACTACAAAGGGAAATGTTCCTAAACCATTTTAACCTAATAAGGTCAAAAGGAGGATAAGCTCATTAATTTAATTTTATGCGATTTCTTTTGTTACCCCCTTCAAAGTAAATATTTAAACATAATCTTCTGGTGGGTAAAACCATCTAAATACATAGAATTGAATTAAATTATATCCTCTAAGTTGTTAAGTCCGCAACATCAATTATATAGATAGTCAAAAAGAATAAGAACAATATTTACATTACATTAAAAATATCTCATTTCTCCCATTCACTTCACAATGAATTGAAAATAGTAAAAGTATTATTTGCCTAGAGAATAGCACCATTTAATTTAACTCGTGACGCCTTTGAATGATATTTGATTAATTATCCATGACAGTAAAATTCGTATTTGTGTCTATACCCGAATAGAGTCAAATGATTATAAGTAAGTCTTTGGCTTCAATACTCATCATATTGCAAATGCAAATTTCACGCCAAAGGATTCACTTTGTCATTGTTTCAGCTTCCGCAATGACATACTTACACATGTAAGTATAGACACACACATTTTACAGGATTCATTCACACAAAGATAGACATACATACATACATATACATACATACATATGTACATACATATAGATAAAGAGATAGGTGGCAGGGCTAGGCACATTTAAAAACTTTTCTTGTAATTGTTCTCAACAAGTTTCACAAACTATGAACAAATGTGCCCCTATCACTTGATGTTGATGCCGGAAGTTTTTGGATAATGAAATGCGTTGCGTTGCTTTGCATTTGGGTGGCACTTTGGGTGGCCAGCGAAACATACAAAAACCAACAACAAACAGCAAAAATAACAAAGAATGAGAAAGAAACGATGAAGAAGATGAGGAGGAAGAAGAAGAAGAAGAAGAAAAATGAAGTGTGCCGCCATACAATTGTCGGAAGCATCGTAAATTCCCCACGCAATCTGGAGCAAGTGTCGCAATGTTGATACACAACTCGAAGGACCCGCCATCTCTACACCACACAAAACTCCCTTCAACACCTCCATCCACCATGGGTTTTCTCCAACCCCTAGGCAGAAATAACAGCAAACAATGAAATAGTTCTGCTCTAGCGGTATATATATATACATATATATATATATATATGTGTGTGTGTGTGTGTGTGTATGTGTGTGTGGTGAAGCAATGGTTGAGCTATAGCGAGAGTGGGCGTGAGCGAGTCCTACAAAGTGAAACATGAACTCAACTGAAAGCCTCGAGGACAACTGGCAAAAGACAAGGCTGGCAGAGTCAAAAGCTGTTGGAAGTATTAAGCGAAAGGACTCTCTCATATATATATACTTACAATATATTCAATAGGAGTTGGTTAGTTGAACAGGCAGTAAAACGATGGAATAGTAAATGAGTATACTCGTCGAGGGATTTCTTAAAAGTTTGCCATCGAAAAAAAAAAAAAATAACAGATAACAAAATAATAGTTTTTCTTATCTTCAAATATTTAAACCATAGCCCATATAAACTATTTCTTAACTTACTATATATTTGAATTCATTTATAAGAAGGAATATGACAAATATTTTATATTATCATTCAATTTATTTTTAAAGCATCCTTCGTTTGTTTGCTATTACTATATCTAGTAAAGAAATTCAGAAATTCGTTTGGTCTACACTCATAAATCAATAGAATTATGTATAGAAATAGGAGGGGGAATATATATACATATACTTATACTTATATACATAGATTTTAATACAATACCAACCTCGCAAAATTTGGCACCATAGCGTGGCGGTGGTGAATCACAGAATCGGTAACGATTTCGTGTACCACCAAGGCAATTGGTTGAGCATGGTGTCCATTCGCTCCATTCACCCCATCCACCAGTATCAGAATCTAAAAATAAAATAATCAATGTCTACTTTAAGTGGGAACGTACATCTACTTACACAACAAAAAAAAAAAAAAAAAAATTTTAATTTTATTTAATCTATATATGTACCTTTGTATATATAATGATTTTGAATTATTTATATCTTGAAATATTTTTGTATGAACTTACCACTAACTGGCAAAGCTGGAACACAATCCATACGTACATCGGCCACAGCACCGGATATCGCTTGACTGACATATACAAAACAGTATTCCACATATTTCTCGGAGAATAGATCGCAGGCAAAGTATAGGGAATGTTGACTTTTTATTACCCGCTGTTCGGCCACATAATGTAATGATGTTGGCGGTTTTAAGGATGCAACATCAGCTCGTAGTTTTGCATAAAGTCTAACACGATCACCTTGCTCAAGAATACATCCAGGATATTCGTAAAGTACACCAATACCAGTATGGGGATCACATGGAAATATACTGCGTGCATACACATTGAACACAAATTCATCGCTCCAATCCACACTGATCATACGACGTGTTGTTGGCACATTTAAACTGGTTACCATCGGACGCAATTGTACAGCATAATTACCAGCCAGACCAAATAGTTCACATCCAAGATGGACAATCTTCAGCTTGGGAAAGCCACGAATTTGTTCAGCAAATAGTGTGCTCGATCTCAATAGATTTGGACCATTGCATGTCCGATTTTTACCACAATAGATTAATTCTAACCAAAATTCGGGTAGACTGCTGCCCAATGCCCGATCGCAGTTAACTTCGGGAAATCGTAATGTTACCTCAACTGGTTTATTTGGATAAGTGCGTAGACGTACTGGATTGACAATCATTTCGGCACTTGGCCATCGAACATCCAATGTTTGAAATAATCGCTCATCCTGTGTTGGCATTAATGTGGTTGTTGTACTCACATCAGATTGATTATGCGATATTATAGTTGTTGTCTTTAAATTACTGATCACTTGCATTTCATAAAGACCGCCACGTACAAAGGTCTGACATGGCACTGTCACTTGAGTGACATTATAGCGTGGATCGGGAAAAAGTGGTATATTCTGAACAATCTCTTTGCGACGACGTTGCAACAATACCTGTGTAGCATTGCCGTAGGAGGTGTTGTTGTCAGTGTCAAGATGCTGTTGCTTTTGCTGCACTTGCTCCTGTTTCTGCTCCTGCTGCTGCTGCTGCTGCTGCTGCTGCTGTTCCTCCTGAATATCATCAATGATTTTGCTAATGACTAAAGTGCTCATTATGGTATTCTTGTTCCCAACATTCTGCCTGTCAGTGCTCAAGTGGCTAGAAGTTGTCGTTGTTGTTGCCGTTGCTGTTGCCGTTGCTGTTGCTGTTGCCGTTGCTGTTGCTGATGTTACCGACTCTGACTCCGACACCGCTTCATTACCATTGAACTGAATCTGTACATGCAGGTCGCCGCTGAGTGCTGTAAATGTGCTTGGAGACATCAGTCGACCCTTTCGCAACGCCAGCACGTGACCTTTTGTTCAAATAAAGAATGAAAAGAACACATCGAGTGAGAGAACGATGAAGATGCAGAGCCAACAGCAAAATGTATAGGTGGTACGATGCCCACCATTTCAAAAAGATAAAAAATTATAAATCCTTGTAATTTATTTCTTACTCTCCCCCTCTCTCTCTCTCTCTCTCTCTCTCTCTTTTAACCCAACAATAGTCACCATTCGCCATTCATAAAAAGCATCCATTGTGAACGGTTTTCTGTGTCGTATATATATTTATACATGTATGTACGTACGCATAAGAGACACAAGAAAATGAAGAAATAAATAAAAAAAAAAAACAAAGCCACACCGATATAATAGGAACAAGAGCTTTACATTTCCGTTTATTAATTGAGGCAAAACAATGGCATAAAATTTGATGGAAGATTGACGAAGATTGACGGTTTTGGCATGGCCAAAGAACAAAATGAATTCCATGAGATGAAAGAGTCTGGTTAATTGCAACAATGGTAGCAATTAATTTAAAAGTTATCAATAAATGAAAAATCAAATTTTAATCAATCATCTTATTTAAATCAAATTAGTTCAATTAGAATATGGAAGAAGAATATGTAATTTTAAATTAACTAAACTATTAAGTATATAGAAAATGAAAGTTCCAATCATTAAATGTTAAATAACATTATTTAAGCATTAATAAAACCCGTACTGATATATGTAGGGGTATATTAAATATTGATATACATATCTACTATGACAATATTAAGTGACACATTGCTATATATAATAGTTATATACTTGTGCATATATTTACTAATCAGCCTAATTGAAATATGACTGTCAAATACACTCGCAAATCAGCTTATATATATATATATATGTAGGTTGTCGTGTAGATGAATAGATGTTTGTACTGTACTCACTTGTTCCACTTAATAGGAGCAACATTATTGATGATAGAATTATTTTCCACTTGACTACTGATTTCAGGCCTGATGTTAACATGCCGATTGTCTTCTTTCGCTTTCGATTCGCAGTCATCTTTTTTGTGCTCATCCTTGTTTTGCCTTGTCTTGCTTTTCCTTTTACTTCACTTTCCTTACCCTTTGCCTTTCGTTTTGCGTGTCCTTTTTTATTGCAAATGGCGTCTGAGTAAACCCAATTGAGATGTTGCTGCTGTTGGTGTTGCTGTTGCTGTTGCTATTGCTATTGTTGCTGCTAACATGGCTGACAACAAATGGAGCGTTGCCCCTCCAAGAGATTACCTTATTCCAGAAACGTCAATAGCATGGCCATATGGGTTATACTCATCGTTATTTTTGTTGGAAATTGAATGGATGTTGGTGAAGCGGCAATCGCATTTCTGAAAATCGAAAAAGTTTTAACTTAGAAACTGATAACAACATTTATCCTTAAATTTATTTCTAAATTTATGCACAATTTATTCTAAACCTGAAATTTATACACACACACACACCCATGTATACATGGCACACATACATAAGCAAAACTCACACATACATACATACATAGATAAAGCAAAATGCTTTAAAATTCATTCAAAATTCTGTTCAATAAAATATATATATGAAATTCAATACTGATTTAATTATTGATGAGTATAATATAATTCTTTTATGTTGCATATATTAATTGCAAAATTTATTTATTTAACCAATTAAATTCCTTCAATAAAGACCATTACAATAACCTTTGTTATTATTCAACATGGGCTCTAACCAACAATTCAAACAATGGATAGCCTAGCAGTCAACAAAAATGAAAAAAAAAATAAGAAAAGAAAAACACATACCCGAATGCAATCAGCCCAACTCCCCCCCCCCCCCTTCCCCATCATGACAGTCACCCCCTCACTCACTCTTACATACATGTGTATATACCTTACTACCCCATAAAATATACATGTCCAATACACAATGTGTGTGTCTTGCAAGAAACAAAAACCCCGACAAAAACTGAAGATAGGGGGAGGAGGTGAGGGGCAGAAAACAGAACAGAATCGAATCGAATCGAATATACATAGTACAATCAACCCTCATAAATTCTTAAACCAATTACAAGTCGTGCACAAAACATTTTTATGGCGATTATTTTCACAATTCAATACAATTTTGGCCAAAAAGCAAAAGTTATAGACCAAATGTCGTATCAATAAAATAAACAACCAAATGAAATAATGAAAAAAGAGTTCAGCTATAAACAGATTATGGACCTCACAATCTTTTCAAACTATTCATGATGGGAGAGAGAAAGAAGAGATTCAAAAAACAAAACTGATCTAAAAGAAGAAATAAAACAATAAATAAAATTTAAAATTAAAATTTTATCATTTTACAAATTGAACAAATAAAGAATGTTTTTGACTACCAACCTATGTATATACATATAGATGTAAGTCTTAAAAACAATATTAAACAGAAATTGATGAGAATTTTGATATTACATTATGATTGAAAAGAAAAATTTATGAAATTTATATGAATTTATATTATTTTTTTATGTAAAAGGGAACTTTGTACAAACCGTGTAAGATTTTCGCAGATAGCCGCAGTGATAGGGGGAGGGGAGAGCTAATAAAATCTGTATATACATATTTCAACTTTTTTTCCCGCAAACACCACAAAAAAAAAAAAAAACAAAAGTAAAAGATACTTACATTATCTATTAATAAACGAAGACAAATGGAATGTGTATTTGAACATTTTTCATCTAAATTTCTTACAATCGAAAAATGATAAGTGGAAAGAAGTCTTACAATTCCGCACAATAGCCGAAAAGTTGTGACGTTCAATTTAAAAAAATTTTTTTTTTCATTAAAATAAACTGCGTCATCTGTATAATTCTCTGATTAAATTTCGTTTTGTACACCCCTCGGTACTCCATTCGCCCTCTACTTTTATATAGAAGACATACATACCATACATACATATATACATAATTATACAATCTAGATGAAAACATTATAGCAACCCCAGGTGAGGCAATACATCACCAGCTGACACACACACACACACACACACACACACACATACACACAAACACACACTGGAGAACTAAAGGCCGTTGGCTGCTGACAGCCTCAACATGTTTATTTTAGGTTTTTTGGTATTCTCCTCTGAATTTTCTGTTAGTTTTTCCCCATTTTTCCTTTAGTTTTTTTTTTTTGTTTTTCAACACTTTTACAAGCATGAGTCTTAATAACCAACTGGCTAGCACATCAACCCCCTTAGCATATATACATATATATATAAAATATATATATATATGTACAAATGTGTATATATATCTATACCCAACTTATCCGTGTGTGTGTCATTAGCGAAATCTGCCGGCGTCATTGCGTGTAGCCACCTTTATACCACCTACATCCAATCGTGATAACTTTAATTACAAACGTGCAAGGATCACACCGATTCAGCCTGTGGGCCACTTTGAGTTGGTTGGCCGCTAATGAGTTAGCCAATGTCGACATCGACATCAATACACACACGTGCGCCACAGTTCTGCAAACACTTTTGTAATTTAAGGTGAGAAAGGACAGGACGGGACAGAACAGGACACGACTGGCTAGGATAGGATAGGATAGGATACGATACGATACGATAGGATGGAACGTACTACAGACAACTGTACAACAGTTGGTTGCCACCAATTACAAAAGAACAAGAAACGTGGCTAACAAACAAACTACATAGATAACAGTTTCATCTAGCCAAGAGAATACTAGGACAATAGCAAATCTGGCTAAAATGAAGTTTGCCTTTTGTTGATGACTTATCCTTAAAAAAACAACAACAAAAAAAACAATTAAACTAAGTATATAAATTGTGTAGACAAAACTAACTAAGTACACACTAGTAAAAGAAAATTAAAATGTTAGTTTAGTATTAAGTATTTTATACAATTGTTCGATGCAAATTTTTCTATTTTGCTTGTATTAATAAATATGTGTTAATTTACCAATTTTATCAGTTGATCAATTCTTCTTCTTTATTAATTAGCATATGTGACTCTTTTTTTTTTTTTTTGATGGTGGAAGGCGAGGAATAAAAAGGGTGTGGGGAGGGTTTGTTATTTCTGCTTTATTTAATAAGCCAAGAAATTGTGTACTCAGGCTGAAAGGAACGAAGCGTCATTGATAAGGCTTCAGTTGAATGCACACAGTCAGAGGACGATTCTGAAATTACAATGGCAATTAGAAAGGACTTTGTCACGCATACATATATATACATTATATATATATGTACATATATATATATGTGGTATGGGTAAGGTGTGGATAATAGAGATAGAAATAGAAAGAAAGAAAGAGAGAGAGGAGCTAAAGACAAATCAGCCTCAAGCAATGACACTCTGCCTTAAGGGCAAATGCTAGTTTCGACTAACTGGCGAAGACAGGAGGCGGTACGTCTACTGACAATGTAGATGTTGCTGACTGATTTAAGTGCACAGTTTAGAGGCAGGCGAAGGCGGATGCCAGACTAATACACACACACACACACACACACACATCATACTACACCACACCCACCGCACTTAAGACTCCTCTAAGCTGCTGCCAGTCTTAGTTTGTGGTCTCCAGTTTAGTCAGTCTAAGTTTCCTGTTCAGACGTCGCAGACGTTTATTAAAATGAAGTCAGAATCAGAGGCAGACGAGGAGGACGAGTCACACAATCATAGGACCTGAGTCTGGTCCTGGCTGGGCAAAGTTTATGGCAGTGCCAACGTTTCGGGGTCGTCAATTATTAAGTAGCACTTACTGCGGTGAGACGATGACGGTGACGGTGACGGTGACGGTGACGATGCCGTCCACTTGCATGCAATTCAACCATTTGCCTAGGGGCGAAATGTTGGAGTTATTCTCTGCACGCCATTCCTGCCATCTATGTCTATATGTATATACATATATATATGCTACTCTTTAACTTTGACGGTGTCTAGAGCCCCCAGGAATGAACTACACTTGAACAAAAATAAACAAAATAAATTAGGATAACGGTAAAGCTATAAACTAAACAATAGCTTTATAAATTTTTAATCTGTTAATATTCCCTTTATCAGACTATTCAAATAGTTTGGCTTTAACTGACTTCAATTTCTATTTACAGCTACCAATTTTTGATCTGTAAGAGTTAAATATGTAGCCATATATAAGTATATGTAAGTACATATATTAAAACATAGGAATAATGTGAAATTAATTTTCGTTAATACATCTAAAATGTATATATTTTTCAAGTGTAAAGGAACCACAGTTCAAGCTTTCGTTCCCATAGCTGTCTGAGTATATATACATATATACTTATATATGCCTCTATATATATCTGCATATGTGTCTGTGTGTGTGTGTGTGTGTGTGTGTATGTGTATGTGTGTCTGTATGTCTCCTTGTGTGCATCGAAATAGCATTACATTCATCACACCTTTATGTCTCCTGCCAGGAAAGTCGCGGAATGCTACTGCAAATGTTAGCGGATAAACCTTATCCGCTGTCAGGCAAGAACTTGGCTTTTCCTTTTTTTTTTGTTTTTTTGTTTTTACCTTTAATATGCATACTCATACATTTTGTTTACTTTTTAGCTTTCATGTTAGTCGACTATATATATGAATGTTTTATATATATATGTATATGTTTGTATGCATGCATGTGTATACATATATATATATATATATATATACAGGAAGTAAGACCCCTTAGTTATGATGAAAGAGTTACGGTTAAATAGAAGGAGAAGAGGTTGAGGTAGTCTCCTACACGGCGCCATCGTCAATGTCAATTGCACTGGGCACGCAAGTTGCGGTTGAGTTTATTGTTGTGGAAAATGCAATATAGTGAACATAAAAGAAGGAGTGTCTATCTGTGTGTGTGTGTGTGTGTGTGTGTGAGGAAAGTGGAGTTGATAATTTCCCATGATGTGACAAATTGATGGTACGTCAATCTCATATAAGCACCCATTCCCACAATAGATCAGATGCAAATTGTCATAACTTTTGTATGCATTCAGAATATAATGACAATTGAATTTGTAAGCATTAGCTTTAAAAATTATAGAAAGGATAAGGGATGAGACCAAACGGAATTGTATTCACATTGTTACAAAATTTCTAAAATAAAAATTTTTGTTTTACTGGAAAAACGTTTTACGTCCCGTATACGTAATATTTTCCGCCTTTATTCTGCTGAATTAACAGCTCTGCATAACATCTGTTTGGGTAACTCCTTCTCAGTTGGTCCACCATAGTTTCTATTGCCACTGTTGTTCCCGTTGCCGTTGTCACAGTCATTATGTGGTTTTTGTGGTTTTGATGTCAAGTGCAACCAACGACAGCATGCTATCCTCCACCCCCCCCCTCCCCATCCCCATCCCTCTCTCTCCATATACTTTCTCTTCCTCTTTCCCACACTGACTATATTCACCATTTAGTTTGTTGCTTGTTTTACTTTTTCCAGTTTCTGTTTCAGTTTCTTTTCTTTATTTTTATTTTTTTTTTCCTTTTTGAGGACACTGTGAGACCAAACGCCCTTCTTTTTCTACCAATTCAGCTTGATGTTGTTGCAGCTGTCGCCAGTTCAGGTCAGGTCAGCATATTTATAAAGTCGTCTAAAAAAAAAAAAAACAAAAAAAAAAAAAAAGAAATAAAAGCGGAGATTGCTTTTTAAGGTAAGCCTCAAACAACAAATGACTAAGATTTCGAATTTCATAACTTTCATATTAAAGCCATGGATTTTTGTCAATAAAAATATAATTTAATTTAATTGAAACAAAGCATACACACCTGGTTTCTAGATTGCCAGGTCCAGGACACATGTAAAACTTAAATTGTTTAAGTGTTTGTACATTTATAGTTTAACATTTCATTTTTGAAGCAAAAAAAAAAAAGCAATAAAATGTTTAAGTAACAAAATGCAAATAACGAATTCTTCAATTACCATTTTATGAATGAATTTCAACCATAGTTTTCCTACTGCACAATTATTATGACATATTTGGTTACAAATTAAATTAAACTTTTCTTAAAGTGCCGACCGAAAGTCAATTAAATAAGCAAAAACAGAAAACATAATTGAAGTTTTACATCAAATTTTATTTAAAAGTAAGAGAAATTAATTACATTTTCCACACAAGAATACACAAAAATATATATATATGTTTACTTATATATATATATATGTGTGTGTGTGTGTCATCTACCTGCAATGCGGTTAAAGTTTTTAAGGCAATTTGTAAACCTCAAACAACATTTTGAAAAAATATTGAAAGGGACAATGTGAAAGGTTACCGCATGTAGATGCGGGCAAGGAAAAATGGACATTTAAGTGCAAACTCAGCTGAATCCCTTAGCGCCATGTCCACTGATTAACAGTAAACAGAGCGTGTAAATGTTTGAATATTCAAACCGAGCATTCGTTTTGTCCTTTTTACACCAGTCACCTCCATTTTCATCTCCATTTCCATCTCCATCTCCATCAACAACTGCTACTTCCCCACCACACATCTGTTTATCCTTCTCTACTATTTCCCTTTGTGTTTGCAATTTTTGCACATTTTTTAAGTTGTGTGAAATCGTGGAAAAGTCACCACCGAAAAGTTGTGGGAGTTTTGAAAAATTTTTGTATGAAAATGGGCAAAAGTCGAAGCAGAATTTGCCCACAAAAGGATAATGAATAACAAGCACACACCGATGGGGGTGACAGGACATAGGCAAGAACGAGCACAACGGGCAAGAAGTAAAAGGAGCAAAATAGAGGCGAGGGTGGAAAATGGAAAATAGAAAATAGAATGGCAGAAAGGCAGAAATACAGACAGGGGCATTGACATTTTGTCTATCACACTGGCCCTTAGCTCAGCGGTAGAGTGTAGGAGTGCAATACACACACACACACACACACACACACACATATACACATACAAGCCGACATAGATGGCGATAGGTAGCTTGGGAGAGGGAGACGAATTGCCGGGTGAGTGGTGGGGTTGCCGTATTGGTGGGTCATAGAGTAATTGTGTAAGCGTAAGGCCGATAATTCTCTGCCGCAATCGCTTTGATTTTCCATACTGCGACAATTTTCCCGGCCTAACAGTTGGACATACTGGGCAAATTAGTACGCAATGGCAACGTTCGAGCTGGTCAATGTCCATCCTCATCAGCAGGATAATGGTGCATTGAAGGGACCACATCAGTGCGCCGCCTCCGGTTCGTGCAGTTAATAGTTTTTTGATGTCCAACCCTCCCACCTAGACCAATGCCTTCGACATCGATAATCCTGATGAGGGTCTGGCCCACAACTGCATTCATTGTTAAGCGACGATGGCAGAGGCCAGGCCATGGGCGCGATTGTTGGCTTCCCCACCCTCCATTTATAGCCAAAATTTTCAATTTTGTGTGTTTTCCCTTGTCGCTTCTCAACTGTTCTCTTCTCTTCTCTACTCTTCTATTCCCACCCGCAGAGCAATTTGTTAAGCTGCATTTGAAATTGATCGTAAAAATGCAATGTATGGTACACTATTACAGACAATGAATTTGTATTCGAATAATGGTGTAAATTGTGTGACAAGTTTAACAATTTATAAAAAAGATTTCAATACTTAAATTTAAATTTCTTAATAAACTGAAATAGAAATTTTTGTTTAAAATGTTTTTGCCACATTTCAATGAATTTATGTTTAAAGTTGAAATCTTGTCAACCCCTAAGCTATCAATTGCTATAGTCTCTCTATACGAGTATCTGCACAAATTGATATATGTAGCTTCTCTTATCGCTCACACTCCAACAATTTGACGATATAAAAACCTCAAAGTGTAATTACAATTTATGTTTATCTTTGAGCGCAATGCCAAAAAAAAAAAACAAGCAGACAAAAAATTGCCATCAATTTAGATTTGACCCAAATTCATAATGTTCTCATTTCTTGGATTCAATCCGTACCCACCCACCATATACACACATATCAGACAATGTAGCCGATAAATAAACCCCGAAATCAGCAAAAAAAAAAAACGAGAGGGCAGGACCAAATTGCGGTTATGCCAACTTGCCAATACCCTACATACATATGTATGCATATATATTTGGAATCCATTAAAGCAAAGAACTTTAGTTTTGCTGTCATAACTCTAGAAGCTATATTACTTATGTATACGATAATCAACTGATGTAAATTATTATATTACATACATATGCATATCTGATTTTACAATTATTATTTACCAACTGGACAAACTATAAAAAAAAAACCTTATGGATGTGCTGCTACAGTTCGGTAACTTAAAACAAAACAAACACCAAATGAAAACAAAGAGAAGAGAGTGAGAGAGCAAGTAAATGAGAGCAGAGCTCGGTTTCAATATCAGAGACGATGCAAGGAGAAAGCAAGAGCATAAATATAACGGATTTTTCCACCTGCTTAAACGTAGTTTAACAATAGTTCAAAAGTAAATTTCAAAACAGTAAATTTGAACAATTTTGTTATTATAATGTTTGCATAGGAAAACAACTAGTTAATAATACGAGTATACCCCATTTTAAAAGAGCATAAAAAAAAACTGAACAAATCGTTTTGGAGTGAGTTATGCGGGTCTATGATGGGGAAATAAGAAATCAGTGGAGTTGATTGTCGGAAGCGTTGGGAAAAATGTTGGCAAAAATATTTCATATTTGCATAACGATTACATTAAGTCCCGTGGAGCATCAAGGATCAAGCCAGACGGATGGGTTCACTGTGTACGTCTATATGTTTGTTCAAATATGTGTGTGTGTGTGATGTCGTTTGACGCCAAAGCAGCTGGAAGTTGATTTGTCAATTTTTATCACAGTCATTCGGGCGCCAAAGCAAACTGACAGCAAGATACAAATACAAAGAAGAACGCAAAAAAAGGGAATGAAAAAGAAAAAGGCAAATGCAAAGAAAAAGAAAAAGTTTCTAATATATAGAACATGAAATGGCATATACATACATACTTGCAACTGCTATATATATATATATGCTATATGTACATACATATGTGCATACTTATGTATGTGTATTTATGCTAAATACTTATAATACCAATTCAATTAACTCTCATTTGTTCATTAACTGGTAAAGTGTCTGCAATTTCAATGTGCGTGCGAGTGAAATGTGAAAATGTTGCTTTTGCAACCAAAAATGATAAAGCAAATAACAATAATTACTGCAAATTTGCAATTGTTTGTAACCACAAATAACCATTGGCACGAACAAAAGCAAATATGTATGTATGGATGTGGGGGCCACTTGTACAAATAGCAATCAACCCTCGAGATACAAAATGGACGAATTTGTAGTTTTAGCTACACTCGAAATATTTGTGATCATTTGACTTACAAATCACTTAACAAGTTGTATAATAAAAATTGTAAATTTTGCCATTTTTAAACATATTTAATGAACTAAGCCCAAGGGTCTGGTACTCTTTATTAGAAAATCAAAGCTCAAAGTTTTTAATATTAAAAAAAAAATAAAAATAAAGCTATTTACTGTATAGGTGAACTAAATAACTTAAATTGATAAAACTAAAGTGCTAAAAGTGATACACAATCACTATCATATCTCACTTATCGTTTTAGCATTTCATTTTACTAAACATAATTCACCGATAATTCTTAGTGTGAAATAGCAATAATTTACTTTTGGTCGACAAAGCAAAGGACCAATTCAATTCAATTACCCCAGGATGTTTACTCAACCATTGCTTGGGACCATGATAAACGAGTATGTATGTATGTATGTATGTGTGTGTGGGTGTGTCTATGTCTCATATGGATGTCTGTATCCGCCTATGTATATCCACTCATAATTACCCATCGTCTTTACGGCTTTAATGCCCTAACATAAATTTACAACGTCAACTTAAGCGATAAACGGTTTTTGAGAATTAATTCTCCGATAACGGGTCTGCTTTAGTTCCAACATTGTCGAATGAAAAATGCTTAAGGATTGAAATTTTAAACGAGGAGGGCCCATGAATTGCGCATTTGCCTCTCGCCTCATTTGTTGTTGATTTTGTGGTTATGTTTCATGGTTTGGTCCTGCGAGCTGTTATAATGCCGTTGGCCATGATTAATGGAATGCGCACTCCCCCCACCCAAAAAAAAAAAAAAAAAAAAGGGGAAAAAAACAACACCAACACGAACCCCATCCTATGTATAGCTTCACCCGAAAATGGGCCAAAAACTTCCATTACGATAATGAGATTGAAGCTTCTAAATTTGTTTTTCTGTTAAGCAATATGGATGCGAAATAAGTTGCTACTCAAAATTCCTGTTAAGGACATGAATGTGAAGTGAATCAGTTATGTGGTATATACATATATACGACTGCTCACCATTAACAAAAAAAAAAAAAAGGAAAACTAATAAGGTTTTTCTAAGGTGTTTTATGTAAAAGTTTAAATGAGTTTTCCTTTCTCTCGTTCAGCAGTGCTTCAATTAATTTTTTTTTTTTGCTTTTTTTTGCATTTTTTTCTTGTATTTTTATTTTTTTGCTTTTATGTGCAACTCTTTCTCATTCTCACATACTTCATTGTGATTAAGTTTTCCTTTTTGTTTTTTTTTTTTATTTTTTTTACTATAGAAAACCAAAATGGCGGATTAATGCATTTCACTCACATTTCATGATGTGAACACTGCAAAATGGCAAACACTTTACAACAGTAAAACGACAAGGAAAGAGGAGTTTACCCAGGATTACCTTTTTGCCATGTAATTTCCATTTTGCATCCGTCAAGAAATGTGAATGCTAAAGGGATGGGTATGGTTGGTATGGGGGATTGAGGAGGTAAAAGTATTTAAAACAGCAACACACAACTATTTCTGTGGTTGGCTAAACTAAGAACTATTAAAAAGTGTGGAGAATTCTTTACAAAAACTAAGCCAAGCCATGACTGAGAGCCGTTTGGCAAATGGAAGGACGAGTTGAGGTGAAAGGAAGTTTTAGATGGATGGATGGATGGATGGATGAGTGGGTGGTGGAACATGCTATTGCTGTTGCTGTTGCTTGGACTGGTGGTTGGCATGATTATCCAAACTTTCGTCCCGCCAGCAGCACAAAGCGCAAGCAAGCAAGCGCATAGTAAGTTGTGGCAAAAGTCTTTTAATTAATTTTTAACTAATTTTCCCTCTAGCTAAGCGAAATGACCTTTTTTTCCCTCATATGCATGCTAACGTACATATATCCAAGAACCTTGAAATAACTTTTAAGACAAAGCTAAAAAGAATCACTCAATTAAACAAAAATTATTTAAATTCTAGTTTTTTTTTTGAAACGCAAAATAAAAACCAAAAAGAATTAATTAATGACTTAATTAATTTAAAATATCTAAACTCTGGTTTTTATTCCCTGTACCCATAGGGTAAAAGGGTATATTAAAGTCGCTAAAATGTATGTAACAGGCAGAAGGAAAATTTTCCGACCCCATAAAGTATATATATTTTTGATCAGCATCAACAGTCGAGTCGAGTTTGAACACCTAGATCTCAGAGACTATAAGAGCTGGAGTAACCAAACTTGGTGCCAACATCCGTCTAGTGTCTACGCAGAAGGAGTTTGTTTCAAATATTTGCCACGCCCATTTCCGCCTCCGCAAAATAGAAAAAACTATAACTAGAGTTGTATTAAAGCTACGATATTTCTTACCATGGGCAGCAGAGCCTATAGAACATTGGTAAAATCCTTCAAAAGAAGGACAATGGACAAATCCTTCGAAGGATCCTTTACTTCAGAGGGCTCTAATTCAGTCAAATCTCGTCTGATTTTGAAAAACTATGTCTTTATTTGCTTTTTAGGAACGCCATTTTTAAGTAGCATAAAAATCTGGAAAACTAATTTTCAACTCGATTTTCGCAAATTTTAACGATGGTTACACTGCAAAAATTTACGAAAATCCGGTGAAAATTTTTTTTCCAATTTTTTTCAACTTTTAATGCAGTTTTTTAATTCGGAAATTATCCAGAAGTTCGATGTAAAACTTTTCGAAATCGGCCAAAAGATGGCCAACTTATAGCCTATAGAACATTGGTAAAATTCTTCAAAAGAAGGACAACGGACAAATCCTTCGAAGGATCCTTTACTTCAGAGAGCTCTAATTCAGTCAAATCTCGTCTGATTTTGAAAAACTATGTCTTTATTTGCTTTTTACAATCGCAATTTTTAATTAGCATAAGAATCTGGAAAACTAATTTTCAAATCGGCCAAAAAGATGGCCAAATTAGAGCCTACAGAACATTGGTAAAATCCTCCAAAATAAGGACAGCGCACAAATCCTTCAAAGGAACCTCTACTTCAGAGCGCTCCAACTCGGTCAAATCTCGTCTGATTTTGAAAAACTATGTCTTTATTTGCTTTTTAGAATCGCCATTTTTAATTAGCATAAAAATCTGGAAAACTAATTTTCAACTCGATTTTCGCAAATTTTATCGATGGTTACACTGCAAAAATTTACGAAAATCCGGTCAACATTTTTTTTCCAACTTTTTTCAACTTTTAATGCAGTTTTTTAATACGGAAATTAACCAGAAGATTGATGTAAAACTTTTCCGAATCGGCCAAAAGATGGCCAACTTATAGCCTATAGAACATTGGTAAAATCCTTCAAAAGAAGGACAACGGACAAATCCTTCGAAGGATCCTTTACTTCAGAGGGCTCTAATTCAGTCTAAAATCTTCTGATTTTGAAAAACTATGTCTTTATTTGCTTTTTAGAATCGCCATTTTTAAGTAGCATAAAAATCTGGAAAACTAATTTAAATATAAGAAAATGAATTTAATATAAAGAAAATTTATACTCAATTAATGAGACTTTCGACAGAGTCTGATTTTATGAAATACATACTATCTCTAATTGGTAGAGGGTATACTCCGAGTTGGCAGGGACAACTTGCTTACTTCATTTCATTATATATAAAATCAATTTCAACTATGTATATGAAATGTGATTGTAATTAAATGCGGCCAATTGTGACTGATTCAGTTGTGATGCAAGTGTTAAGCTCAGTTTTTGCAGCATTTTAAGGGATTTATTTAACAGATTTATGATAATGCGCCTGAATTGATTATTTAATATTGTGAAAGTTAATTACCTCAACTATTATAGTTTTTAAATCAATTTAAATTTACTTAAACGATTTACAGTCATTCATTACCCTGCACTGGCATCTGGAGGTTTCGTTTTCAATATATATTATTCTGGACTTGCTGAACTTTCTGTGTTCTCGACTTCCACATCGCCAAGTGGAAGTGGATTAGCAATTTGTTAAGCCAACAATTTACTTTGCTTAACGCATTTCATAGGGCTTCGTTCGGTAAGTTGTTTGCATTTCGCATGAACGGGAACTGGAACGAAGCAGGAGTTAAGGAGTGCAGTGCAAGATGTGAAGATGTGGGGACGTGGGAACGTGGCGGCGTGGGTGTAGGACAGGAGTATTGCTGGCCATTTCCATTTTCATTTTCATTTCCTTACTGCACTTGGTAAAGGATATCGAATATCACAACGACTGGGCCCAACTTTTTAGACGGCTTCGTTGTTGTCGTTTTATACTAACGGTAACAGTGAGTGCTGTGTGCCCTTCCCTGGCACTGGCTGGTGGCAACACTCCGCTGACTGTACTTTTTTGTGTTTAATTGTAATTTTAACTTTTGCCATTTAAATGTACTTTACGTGCAGACTGAGAAAAAGGACTGAAAGTTAAAGATAGAGATAGAGGCAGAGAGAGAGAGAGAGAGAGAGAGAGAAAGAGCACGGGAGAGAAAGCTGCATAACACTGGCAAAAGGAACTCCTAGGAGATGCGGTTGCATACCTCTTCAACATGGTCTTGGTATTTACCTATGGCAAACAATTTTAGTTTGGTTTAAATCAAATTGTAGAGTTACTTTTCGCCACTTTATTTTTATTTTTATTTATTTTTTTTTTTCTTGCTCATTTGCATTTGCATTTGCTTAATGGAAATTGAATGGGTATCTCATAGTCGGTCAAAAGTTCATTTTGTCACGAAGACAGAGAACGAATAAGAAGAAAAGTTTCTGTCAGTTGAATTTAATTGCACAAGTTGTGACTTTGACTCTTTTTCTTAAAATTATATTAAATGCTCTAAGCATTTTTGTATAATAAAGTCAATGGAAAATATCATTTAAATATTTTAATTTCAATATCATTTCATTGACAATTTAATTCTCAAAATGTCAAAAGTCGTTAAAAAAGAAGAAGAAAAGGCAATAAAAATATAACTTTGATTTAGAAAAAATTGTTAACAACGGATGTGCATATATAGAATATAGATTTCTAAGACTCTAAAAAATAGCAATTTTTATATAAAGTAATCCATTAATTTCTGATTAACGACTTCAAAAAATCTTTTGATATGAGATTATTCATTTATCCAGTATTTAGTTTAATAAAGTATTGAAATATACTTATGTATATGTATGCATATGCATTTATATATTTTTATATTTAAAATGTTGGATACTTTTTTTTATTGTATGTCATTTGTCTGTCACAGCAAATATAAATTCCAGACATTTCATACACATTAATTGCAATACCTTTAGAAATTAATTAGAACTTTATACAATTCGTGATGCTTGTTTGAAAATATCCTCCATTCAAACAAAAATTCCCAACTTCGTGGGCGCTTATTTATTTTAAACAGAAAAAAAAAATATACAAATAATCAAGAGTAAGAATTGTGCTGACAACAAAAACCGAAGAGATTCCACATGACATACAAAACACCTCATTACAAACATCGTTTCCCCTTCCACAAGAAATTCAAAATTTACCTAAGGCAGACACAAACACGCATTCAAGCACACACACACACACATACACACACACACGTTTGGCATTCAACAGCCATACGATTAAATAAAATAAAATATTTCGTAAAAAACAAAAAAAAAAAAAAAAGCAGGAAATTCAAATTTCATTTACTTTTTGGTGGCTGTCGGCGCGTGCCAGACATAAATCGAAGTCAGCATCTCTCCCCTTTTAATAAGAGCAGAAGCAAGGAAAAGGGAAGGATGATGGCACCTCCAATGACTCCTCTCATTATGCTTCCGCTTCCGGGATGTGAAAGGCAAAGTTAAGCATGGGGCGTCATAAGTCAGTCTCAAGCGCCACCCAATACCAAAGCTACAAAACCCTCCTCCCTCCCCATGCCACCATCCAGGAGACCCCACTCAACTCCCCCAAAACAATTTTCTTGTTTCGTTTTTTTTTTTACGACATTTTGTTTATGAGCCTTGAGGAAGATTGGAATGGAAGGCTCGGTGGTTTACCACCGCTCCTTCTTCCCGACAGTCTAAGCATGTGTTCCTAAGGTGCCATCCTTGTGACACACACACACAAACATACATACATACACACACACACACCATATTTTGAGTTACCTGGCGCTCTGGCCAGGACCAAACGGTAGGCAATTCGTGTTGTTGCACATAAATGAGTCCAATTTTTATTCAAATTAGATTCATTCTCAGCCATTTGCCATAATTATGAGTGGCCATTGGCATCGCAAGCAGCAACAGCAACAGCAGCAACAACATCTGGCAACAGCTAAAATAGAAATAGCCCTCTGGCCTATTTGTTACGGATCCATCTCGTAGATAAATTTCCAGACATTTTCCGTTGATTACATTTTTTTTTTTTGTATGCAGAAGCATTAATTGCAAAATTTTACGAAAAATTTATTCATAAAAAGACTCTATTTATAGAGAAGAGAGTATAGTCATAATTTTACTTAAATAATCATATAGAACTATATATTAATAAGCATTTCTTTATGACGCTTCAATTTCAAGGTATAGAAAAAATTAATAATAAGTTAAAATCTGAAATTTAATTAAAAGTATATGTAAGAAGATTTTTGACCAAAATTTCATATTTAACATAAACTATCTCCAGTTTGAATTTATTTTAAAAAATATTCCCGTTTCATTATTACATTTTTTAGAACAAATTTTTGTTTATTTATTTATATAAAATTATGAGTAAAGAGCGATTTGTTTTAAATAAATTATGCGATAGACTCTTATTGTGGATTACTTTTCATTTTTATTGCATATATATTTTATGATCTAAACGGTTGCTTTCATATTTTCTGTTCTCTTTGTTAAAAAATACAAAAAATAAGCATCGAAAATGGTTTGGTTTCCCTTCAACTTAATATAATTAAGATAATTATCTCTTTTTAATGTTTTAGCAACTCATTCTTCCTTTTAAAGACCTATTAAATAAACACAAAAGAAAAGAAACCATAGAGAAAATGTACACAATGAGAAGGGACAATCGCTTTAAAACTTCCTTATCGGTATATGAGTAAGTTACCCCGGACGTAAAAATGCCAGCAATAGAGTGGTTTGGCTGGTGATGGCAAATGCCTATGTGGGTGAGCGGGTGAGCGGGTAAGTGGATGAGCAGTGGAGTATAGAAATGGTGAAGTCGAGGAGTTAGTGTGGTAAGGTGGGGTGCGTACTGGGTTGGATGTTAAGCGTTTTTGGCCATCAGCTGTTTATATCGTGCATAAACCACCAATGCCAACCTTTTCATCCCCCTACAACATTGCACAAGGATAGAAAAATACGGCGCATTTTCAACTTAAACCAACATTTTTATTGTATTTATTTTTTTTTTTTTGGCTCTGACTCTATAGATGTGACATTGGGTGGTAATGGGAATGTGGATATGGATCAATGTCTGTCTGTTAAACTGCACAGAGCGCTGGTGTGGAAAATATACTAATAGTTAACACTTTAAAATCTGTAAAAAATAATCTTATAAACATTCAAAATGCGATACAAATACTGTTGCATACATCTATGCTGATTGAAAGATATCTTACACGTATGTATGGTTGGCTATTAACTCATATTAAGTCCAAGGAGGCCATGAAAAACAAACAAGCTTTCTTCGTCCGAACAATGAAGTGAAGTTGGAGTTGTTCTCTTTAGCCGCCATTCACCATATGTTCATACACACACACACACACACACAAACACACTCACACATAGACACATGTGTGTGCAGTCATACCTTTAGGGGTTTATTTGGGGTAGTATTCTTAATACAGAGGGCCACCCTCTCGGAAGTCTGCGCAATCCAATCGTTACCGTTACCTGGTCCTGAACGGACGCTTATTCATTACGTTTTTCACTTCACTTTGTTTTCATATCAGGTGGATGTACACCCACAGGGTACAAATTGCATATGCTTGTCTCCTTCATACAGTATGATGTTTTGGTAGAAAATGAATGTCCTGGTCCAGTACAGCGACGGCCACCTAGATGATGACAGAGATAGTCTAGTTGAACCAGCACAATCTGAACTCTTTTCCGTTTATACATACATATGCTTACGCATACATGCACACATACATATATACATAAATGTCAACGTTTCCTGATTTTGAATTTCAACCTGTGAATGAAGTTTTTGTATCTTCTGCATACATGGATTTTCATGACAAAAAAAAAAAAAAGTTCCAGTCATTTATTTAATGTTAATTATGAATGTATCGAAAGAAAATGAACTATTTTGAACACTTACTGTGTTATTTATGTTTACATTCTGAATACAAGCCATTATAATAATCCACTAAAATGTTATCTATAAAATAAAACCTTTAATAGATTTTATTTGGCTTTAAAAATAAAATGGCTTCCAAACAAATTGTACGAAAAACCATCAGATTTCAACTCTTTGTCTGATTATCCGTTTCAATCTGTCTTTTGAGTGACTTCGTTTCGTTCTGCTCCGATTCCTTTCCTTCTTTCATTCTTTATTTCTTTCTTTCTTTCTGTCTTTCTCCTTTACAATGAACAAAAGACAGCACAAAAGGCAAATTGAAAAGGAAAACGTTTGGGTTCTGTCAAAGTAAATGTACAATTCAATTTATAATACATATTTTTAACCAAAGAATTTTCAAGATTTTTTTTATTGCCAATTGGTGGTTTTCAACAATTTAAAGGTATGCACTGCTTTAAAACAGATTTAAACATATTCCGATTGATCAATTTGATAGGAATGGAAAATGAAAACTTACAATTAAAGTATGAATCAAATTATTTGTAAATTCCTAGATGAAGTCAAAATATGGAATTAGATTAAAAATCGTATGCCCCGACATCTTTAGATGTCGTGCGTTCCGATAATTGGAATTTAATTTGGTGTATTATACATACAATATACTTTATGTAAAACAAAAGCTGACCCCATTATGTCAGAGATGAAGCGATCAGCGGAAAAGAACATCAGTAGCATATTTTTAAAAAAAAGATCCTAAGTAGTACTTGTTTTAAAAGTGATTCGCATAAATGCCTTAAATAGACCAGAAGTTTCGGTTTTGAATCTTTATTATTTGCCTGGTGTGGTTTCATTGTGGTCAATAATAACCGAACTGAACCTCGATCTAATTAATTAAGATAACATGCTAGGGAATTTTCACAATAAGTATATATAAATAAATCAATCGCTGTCCCAAAGAGAAAAAAAATGTAGCCACCACATACACGTAAGCCCTCATAATATTAATGATATGTGACCGCTGCAGGTTAACGACAAGATCATGGAAGATTGTCCAGGTACTTGCTCAGGCATTCCCACATGGAATTACCCTAACAGTTGTCCAATCACTTTTTCTAGCGCTTGACCAGCCACATCCGGTTACGGCGACGTGGATATCCCTACTTCACAAAATCCAATCAGTGCATATTTATTAATTCTCCCTCGATTCCTAGAATTTGAAGCAATTGGCGCTTGCCTTGCCCACACCGCAGTACTAACGAAATAAACTTTCTTTGGATGAGGATTGGTCATTCATAATATTCTTAATTCATAATATTCTCGTATATTTAACTTATATCTGTTGATCTCGTATCGGTCGGCTGGCTCCTACTATTTGTTGCGAATTGAAATTGGAATTCATCTCCAAAAAATTCGTCATTTCTCATTTTATAGAAAGTAACAATATCGACTTGTTCAGTGGATTGACATAGACAAATCGTAAGATTAAAATTTATACAAATTATATGATTCATATTCTATCCTATATGCATTATATGGTAGACTAACACATTTTGATACCATTTCAAAAAGAGATATCTTTTTCATAAAACACTTTCTTTGAAAATTGATTAACCCATACCTGTCCACACGGCATTTCAAAAAAACACACCCTCAAAAATTGCTGGCAAATCCTGAGAACACCACCAAACAAACAATAATGTTTAAGTACGAGTATTACAGCCGCCAGACAGTTTTGATTTCTTTTTTTGTTCCACCATTATGATGACTATGTGGAAAATCTTAAAAATGTACAAAAATATATACATATATAATATACATAAGTGATCGCTTACCAAATTGCAAGTCCACTTTTTAAATATTGTTGCTTTTTGCGTTTATATTTAGATAATAAAGTTTTGGAGAACACTTTAGAAAATGGTTTCAATTTCCCAGGCAAACGAACGTCATGATGATTTGAAGAACCATTGTTCACTTTGTTGGCTATTCTCCAACTGTTCACAAATTAAATTTTGACAAAATTTCGAGTGCCACTTCACAATAGTACAATTGAGTTTCACTCTTAAAAAAAATATTTGAAACGCGGACCCGGCATTTCCAATTCATATGTACATATACGGTATGAAGTATGCGACAGTTAAAGTGGACTTTCACCCACGTACGGCGACGACAACAAACTGACAGGCACGCGACTTAAATCCCACAGCCACAGCAAATGAAACTAGCCACGAGCGCACAGAAATGAGCACGAACATGAGCACGAGACAGTTTATCCTGTCGGTTGTGAAAAGCGAAAGGCGCACAGGCACACTGGTGTGAGGAGTGCGCAGTGAGTAAGATAAGAAGAGACAGAGAGGAAGAGAGAAACTGGAGCGAACGCAAATGGTGGTTGTTTACCGTTGCCAACAACTAACAGCAGCAACAGCAATAACAATATGGGACCACATACAGGGGGTGGCTTGGGTGGTTCGTGTTATGACGCGACGTCTGTAGGAGCACGACAAAAAGGGTGGTGGAAAAGATTGCCGGACATTTGCTAATATAAACTATCAACTGATTGAAAAACGAATCCTTTTAGACAAATAACAAAACGTTATATGATTAATAACCTTATATTACGCTAGCTACTTATTTCAGTTGTTTTAGTTCTTCTTGATTCTTGAATAAATTGAAGCCCCAGACACGCGCAATCTTGCACCATCATAACTTTCTATAACTATTTTATTTAATTATTTAAATATTAAATCAATCGTTCCGTGAAAAATTTGATAGTTTTATTGTAGCGGTTCTGCGAATTGCATCAATCCTTGTCTATTAACTATCGTTTGCTTCATTTGTCTATTTACAGTAACGATCTGCCTTCATTTTACTACGTCTGTCCAATAAAGTTTCATGTAAGGATCCATCTGCTTTGGCACTTTCCAGCTCTTTAATCCCATTCTGGTTGATACGCATCCTTTTGTCCTGAAACTTTTGAAACTTTTTCCTAAAAATGTTGAAAATTGTAATAGAATATAACGAATTTTATCTTATTTTCTAAACTTACACATAATTTTTTTCCACCTCAACCAAGTCTCCCTTCTCCTCTTTGGGTTCTTCATCGATAACGATGTCGCGAGCGGCATTACTACGCACTATACAGATCTCATGTTCCCCCACCTTTTTACGCAGGGCCACACAAGCATCATCCTCGGGATCAATAGACATAAAGTGACCCGTTTCGGAAAGCAGCGCCATTCGTTGACCCTTTTAACAAAAAAAAATCAAACAGGAAACAAAATAAATATTTAACATGCAGTAGAATTTGGAATACCTGCCTCAAACACTGGTTCCCATTGTTCCATGCTTCCAACAGCCTCAGATCGACCTGTCACCATCCCATCCTTTTCAATTTTCAAATATTTACCATAACCCGACTTAAAGGACACTTTCTGTTCATTGATGGGAAAAGCGGTGAAAATTTCTTCAGGATCTGGTCCTTCACCTTGATTATGTGGAGCTCCCAGAGTGAATAAACTGAATAATTTGTGGAATTCAACATGAGCATGAATTTAAGATGACTTTCTAGGACTGAAAAACAATCGTTTTTCTCAATTTACCCATTGTCCAGAGCCTTGAGATAACAGCGATCACCAAACTCAATAGCCACAGTTCCGGTTATGTCCACTGCTGTCTTTGTTCGCCACCAACCGTCATGATCGACTGCATCTTGGTCTATATGGACCTTCGGTTTTTTTCTTCCATCTGCTTTTTCCTTGTGCTCTCTGTCTCTCTTGTGTTTCTTGCTTTTTCTTTAACAAATAGCCATATTTTAGGTACATTTAAATAAATGAAAAAGCATAAACAAGATTTTAATTAAATTACTTGTGCTTTTCGCCTTTTAAGACCAATTTTTTAATGCGAATGTTATCATAGTCTGACATTTCTAAAAATTTGTTTAATTAGAAAAAAATTATCAAAATCTGCCAATTTTAAGCAAATTATATTTATATTATGGTCTAGTGTGACCATAAAACTAAATCTAAAAATCCAAAATAATGCATTTACTGAGGAAGAACTAGTTCACCTGTAGGCTGCTCCTTTCGATAATCCATCCAGCTAATCCATTACTTAACTACAGAGTAGCCTAAATATAAAGACCCATAGTACAAATTTTAAATGGCAGATGAAATTGTTAACAGCAACTTCATCCTTAGATTACAATGTGACAAAAGTAAAATTTGAACTAGTTCACAAATAACTGCCAACATATTTAAAAGCAACGCTCCAGCATTTAATTTAGATTTATAAATATATTTTATTTCGTACACTTTGGAATGACAAATGGAAATTATAAACTTAAATAAAGCTTAAATTAGACAAATATTGTAAATAAATTGGCAAGCTTATGACTGAATTATCAGCATGACTCAGCAAAAAATGACAATCGTTAATATAAATTAGAATAAGAGACTTGAGTTCTGATTAGATCAATAGGGAATAAGCCCCTTACAATATTCATAAACCAAATTAATTACACTTATTACATAGATAGACAATCGTACAATGGAATACAAGAAAATAATTACGCTAATATGTCTTAAGCATATTGTGCATACCAGAAATTGGAGATATATATATAAATATATGTATACATATATGCATGGCAATAATACTAATAGATAATGAATACAAAATCAGCACAAAATAACTAGGAAACATATATAGAGGACACAAGATACGTTTTACAAATAACCTTCAACGGATACATGTTGCCACTGGCCCTGGAAATAAAGGAAACCAAATGAAAATGAAGTCGAACTAATTAAGTACTTCACTTACCGCTATACCCAGATTCCAGCCCACACCAGCCGGATTCTCCTTTGTGATGCCGCATCGTCTGCATATAATACCATTTAGGGAGACAGCCCACACCTCTTTGCCCACTGATACAGATCGAAAACCGCAATGGGTCTCTGTATGTGGTGGAATGTTAACAGCATTTTGTAGGAATTGCCAATGGGAGCCTTCAGGAAAAGTTCGTGTTATTTCCTTACGCACGACTAGCCTTTGTTGGTTGTCGATTGCCCAAATGCCAGATCTGCCCACACTTATTGACTTGAAAGTAACACCAGGTGGTGCCTCAACCTGTTGCCAAGCATCGCCACAAGGATTCTGCCGACTTATACCATATCGAAAGAAGACCATGCCATTACGAGCTACTGTCCATACCTGACCCGATGGTCCCACACTTATGGCAATTAATGGCTGATCGCTGGCAATATGCTCCCAAGCATCGCCTCGTGGATTAAGAGTACTTACACCATGACGGATCAGTACATCGCCATTGGAGGCTATAGCCCATGCAGTTACTGGAGCATCATCTACATTATACACGCTATCCACATCTGCGTCTAATACTTGAAGTGCAGCATCTAAGATTTTCGATTGGCTTAACTCCTGCCAAGGACCACTGCTGCTCAATCGGCATTTTTTCATCCAACGGCGACGACGCACACAATCTGTTAGCTTTTTGTGGGCATGATATGCAGCAGGGAAATCAATGGCATATTGCCAGCCCTCTTTATCCGCTCCGCCTGGTATGTTGTAATCTATTGACCAATCGGAAATCCATTCACAATGGGTAGATAATAATTTGGTATGCTCTTTGCTGCGCTTTTGCCGTCCACTGGCATCACTCCACAAATGACGATCGGTGGGCAGACTTTTACCTGTGAATCCACTGATTGGATTCCATCTTTGATTCTCATACACATAATAGGTGTGCGTATCGATCATTGGATTTATTTTGCCCGAGCCCTCCAATCCCTTTAGGAACATACCGCCCCATCCGCCATTATAGACCCAGGCGGTATTATCGCACGATATGCCCCAGATCACATCCACTCCGCTGTTATAAACACGTTTCACATGTCCACCCATTTGACGCCAATGCATTTGCTCCATGGACACAATGAGCGATGGACAACGATACAATATATTAAACAATTTCACCCGTCCACTCACATACAAGCGAGCGACCCCTTCCGGATCTGTACGGTATTTATAATCCGCATATGCAACATTATTCACTTTGATCTCATAATGATTTTGCAATGCCCTACAAGTAACAAATAATAATAAATGATACGGATTCAATGTGTGCTAATAGTAAATAGCAGAGTGATATTACCTGATCTTCAATATAAATGTGGCACCCGGCGCAAATGCCATCTTATCATTGCGTATCTCTTCCAACCACTCCGAATCCTTCATAGAATTAAGCACAGTTGTGCGTTCATTAAATCGTGGATTCAGATGCATGGCAATCATACGATTTTTCTCCACACGATGCGGCAAAACACGCAACGTCGAATGGCACTGCAAATCGAAACGGATTTGATCAGCATCATCATAGACGCATCCGGCAATTTCCAATTCGGTGCCGCATGGCATACTGATAGATAATCATATATAATTCAATCAATTATGTTAGTCATGGTATCTCATATTATTTCTTACCCATTATAAAGTGTATTATAGTAGGGCGTCTCACAGGTGGATACATCCATTCTTTCAATATAACCGCCTCCACTTTTGTCCATTTGCTGGGATTTCATATTGGCCGCATCAAATACAAAAACATCGCCCAAATCGCTGGTTAACCAAATTGAATTACTTGCCGGTTTGCCTACAAGCGTATTAATTTGACTACACACGGATGATAAGTGTGATAGCCAATCTTCCATTTCAGCATCACTGGGAAATTGCAGTTTCACTGGCGTACAATTAACTGGTAAATGTGGCGCATGAATAGCCAGACGCGGAGCTCCGGCTTCACTACAACACTGCACACAAGTGATGTCAGAAAGTGGAAATTGAATTTTGGTCGATGAACCATCGGGACTAAGGACAGTAAATGTACCAGAGTCATTGGAGTCGGCGGCGCTGGAACTGCCACTTCCACTTCCACTACTAACCCATTCCAATTCAATTATGCAGTCTTCGTAATCGCAGGTTGGCCGCTGATATCGTGCATCCGCCGATTTGATCCATGATGACAATTCGACAGCCTTTTCAAATTTGGCCAACTCCTGCATCTTAGCCAGCCTGTGCTGACGTATTTGTAATTTACTAAGGAGATCCTTGCGCCAATTGGCATTCACATCAACTTGACTATCATTGGATGATTGCTCATTAAACCAATTGGGCAAATTAGAGACATCCAAACAGACAGCTCCAGTTGCCACACAACTCCAAAGTATACCACATTCGGTCCAGAATTGGGAACCCGTATGATCATCATCCTCCCCTAGAAAAACATCCGAACCATTATGTGCCGAATCGGATTCAAAGACAGCTGAATCACTTTCCGGATGGGCCTCAGTGCCCACCACTGAACCCACACTCCGAACTGGTGACCATGCTCGTGGATTTTTCAATTGTGTCTCGAATTTGCCAGTGACCTCGGCCACATCAGCAGCTGGAGCACTAGAAGCATGCCCAGTTGAGGAATCTCTCAAAGCAGCAGCTGTCCGATGCTTATGGCGATCATTTAGATTCAAGCTGCCAATGGTCGGTGGGGAATCGGCACTTAACTTCCAACGCTCATGCTTTGGACGACCATTACTAGAGCTACCAACACAACCGCCAGGACTTGGCAATACCGTCTCAATCAGAGCACATGTCTCAACTACTCCTTTCTCTTTCTCTTTCGAATAGAGATTGGAAAAACTTTGATGCTTGGAGCCAGGTGTAGAACTGCTGCCCCCACTCCGTCGTGAAACAATTGACATGGAACTGGAAGTACGACTAATTTGCATGGGACATTGAATTTGACGCCATTTTTTGCCCGTAGGATCAACGGAAGTAACACCCGACCTATAATATAGAGCTCGATCGGCTGCGCCTACAGCAAAAACCTAAAGAAACAAACAAACAAACAAAGGTGAAGGAAAATAAAATCCAATAAAAATGAAAGACATTTATTCCAAATATAAAAACATTTACCTGATCATTGGGCGCCACAGAGATCATAGATATATTACCAACCATTTCCACCCAGCCCTTGCCTATGGCCGAGTCCTCGCTTATGCCGGCGGCCTCTCCCTTAATGCCACGCCGAAACCAGGCATGATGATCATTAGTCACACACCAAACGGCATCTGTACCCACAGAGACGTGGACAATTCGCGGCCCTGGTGTCTTAACATCCAACCAAGCCTCACCAGAAAGATTATCCCGATTAACACCCGTACGGACGATGACACGACCATTGTACAAGACAGCCCAGACAAGACCAGTCGCTCCGACACTTATCTGAGCCAGCTCACTTCCAGTCGGCGTAGCTATGGCTGTCCAACGCAAACCTTCGGGTGATGTGGCTGTTACACCTGTACGAAACATGGCCCTTCCGTGCGCTGTAATAGCCCATACGCAAAGTGTACCGGCTGGAGCATTTGGCACATTGGCTCCTCCAATCGCAACATCAATAAAGGGCTCCTGGGTGGGATCCTTGTGCAGAGGAGCCACAGCACACCAACTATTAAGCGCTGCATAGCGTCGAAACCGTATCCACTTTCGTCGACGAACATACGAATTCCATGATTTTTTTGCGGAATATGAAGCTGGAAAGTCCAGTGCATACATCCAGCCATCCTCGCCCAATTGCTGGCCATCAAGCTCTAAATCCAAATGCCAATCTCCATCCCACTGCCAGGCCATTGAGGGTAAACGTATCTTATCCACACTTCTCTCTACATTTCCATCTGCCGAGGAGTATCTATATCGATCGGTGGGCAACAGTGTCTTTGAAAATCCTTCGATGGGCAGCCAGCGTTCATTCTCATAAGATTCCTCACGTACCCGTATAGGCACATCAAGGCCATGTACATGCACATACACCTGTCTATCACCCCCAATAGCCCACATATAATTGGTCACGGCGCAAATCTTCTTGAACTCCAGTCCCAGGTAAGGAAATTCGCGCCATGCTGCCGAACTGGTTGAGAGCGTGTAAACACGTCCCTCGCTGCTCGTGGCAAATAAATAACTGCAAGGCATAGTCCAATCTTGCCTTTAGTTGTCTAGTTAGTTGATGTCATTATCAAGCCATTTATAAAGAAAAAAAAATAGAGGTAGAATAAGAATAAGAAACTTGATCAATTTGCCTTTTTTGATCGTGTCAAATACCATCTCCAAAACTATAATAATTCTCAATTGATAAATAAAAAGCAAATTAAGTTCTAATGTGTTTGAAACGTTAAACGTCTTTTTGTTTGTTGGTTTTTCAGTTATATCCTAAATTTGGACGCATCACGCGTCTCTTCAGTAGCCGGAGTAAACGGCATACTCTTGTTTTAATATATTCTCTTCCGGTTAGATTTCTATGTATACTTAATGCGCCTTACCAACCTTTGCTGCTACTGCCACTACCGCTGCTTGTTGTTCTTTGTTTATTTCATGGCGTTTTCGGTATACAACGATATTATTACAAATAATTGATTTATCCACTCAGGTACGTTGCAAATTTTAGCCTACCACCCACTCAGCCGTATCAACATCAAACAGCTGCTTGCGTACAACAGCACATTTCTTATAAAAAAAGTGGAACAACAGAATGTTTGCGGTTAACAGTTTGATTATCATTTTCCTTAACCGTTTCAACTGCAAAGTGAACCTTAAGTTTAATGCTTATTGTAAAGCAATCGGCAATATGAAGTCGCCGCTATCACAGAAGGTCAGCGACTGTAAGCAAAAAGTAGGAATGAACCGCCGAGTTTCCCTGTTATTTAAACATGAATTGCAATTCCAGAAGCATTCACGTACAACCAAATTAGATTAGTGGTAAATCCATTAGTAATTAACACGCATGCGGAAGGAACTTCCATAACCCCTAAGTGACTATGCTACATAAATACTGGGATAAATATTACCCAGAGTTTGTTATAATTAGCAAGGAGAAAATTGCACTTTGGTTCCCAAAATTGCTACGGGTTTTCGTAAAACAAAATGCAAACTTAAGACCTAAGGAAATTCGAAATTTTTTTACGGACTCTCAAGCGGAACAAATATTCGATAGCTATTCATCTTCAGCAAAGACACAAACCACCATCTCCGCACCTTATATTCGATTGTATGATGTATTTATACAAAGTACCGCGTTTTTCAACACTATTGAGACATCGAAACATTCACATGGCAATCAAAGAAGAAAATTCAAGTAGCTACCAACAAATAATTGAATTTATTGCCGAAAGCAAAATAATACTATAAGATCCAAACATAAGCACAACAGACAACTCTAAATAGCTGCCTTGGCATCTTCCCAGCATATCGACGGGGGTGGCCGAATAACTGCACGGTACCAATGGGTCCCGTGGTAACATAGATCTCAAAAAAAAAAAAAAATACGGAAACTATAATAAGAAAAAATTTTGTGCAAATATTAGTGGCGAATTACAATAACTTTATCCACAAATGCTGTAAAACGGCACAGTCAACGGCAAAATTGTACGGCGTGGCGTCGTAAAGAAAAAAAAAACGGGCACGCGCAGGCTAGTCATATCAGCTGGCTCCACGAAGTGCACCGCCGACACCGACAGCGACGTCAACCCAAACCCCAAAAGGCTCTACAAAAAAAATTGAGGAAAAACCGACTACCCCAGCCGGTATTTCATACATAGAAATAGTAAAACTTTTAGACATACATATATACATATGCGAGTATAGTTGTTGTTGTTGTTGTTTTTATACTACATGAATGCACACACAGACACAAACAAACAAACATATGTGTTGTGTGTGCACATACGTAGATACAATATCCTGTGCATCCCGTGCAATTTCTTAACCGCTTTTGTGGAAAAAATCATTTCGAGCAATAGGCTCCAGGCCCCCAGTTCCAGATGTGAGTTTTGGGTGATCTGAGCTTTGCCGAAAATACATACATACATACATATGTGCATATATGTATGTATGTATAAAAAAAAAAAAAAAAAAAAGAGAAGCGAACCAATGATACAAGAAATCTTAAATTAACAAAATTTACTCACAACAAAAGTGCGACAAATAACGATTTTTTTCCTAATTTGCCTCGTCTTTTCATTTTTCTCATTGACAGTAAAAATAAATTAAATAGTTAAATGAAGCTGCGACCATAAAAACAAAATAAAACGAAAATACGGCAGGTGAGTGTTAATTGAAAGAAAAAATTCTATATAATTCAAATACTAAATAATTCTTTTTCATTCAACAGCTAAAAAATAATTTTGTTTGACAAAAGAAGATATAGAAATAGAGTAAAAGGTCTCAACTCTCTTCCTCCTCCTCCTCCTCCATTTTTGTGTGTGTCGTCTCCCTATCCGTGTATGTGTGACGCTTTTTGAAGAAGTTATATATATATATATATATACATATATAAAAAAAAAAAAAAAAAAAAAAAGAAAACACCATCTACATCACAATAAAGTCATGCCACGGGGTAAACGTCGAGCTCCTGAAATCGGTGACAATATGGACAACCAATCAAAGAGAGCCCGCACCAGTTACACCAATATACCGACACAACAAGGCAGCAGGTAAGATCATTAAATAAATAGGATCGAACCTGTCTATATCTATATACCACCCAACCATCGTTTGTAAATATGGAACAAACCTTTAATACTTACATCTTGTGATTATACTTTCAATAGCTCTTGTGAATAGAGATAGCTATGTTGGAACAATATTCTATTCAACTATTTTAATCGGATTTTCCATCAAATTCGTTCAATAAGATAAAATAACAACTCACTATCATCAGCACATGATGATTATTTCATAAATGTATGTAATTTGTATGCATACTCCTAGAATAGAAAATACGTACGTTCAAAATATATATATATATATATATATATATATATATCAAATATATACATATTGTCCAATTTGCTTTGCTCATCGTTTTTCAAATCAGATCGACACTGATACATGATTCACAGCTTTTAAGGGTTTCTCTTGCGCATTTGTGAAATATTTATATATAATTTACAACATACATATTTTAAGACATTTCTATTAAATGGTATAAGAGTAATGAAATATCGATATTGATATCGGTTTCTCCTATAATTATAATTCACGATCAACTAGTCATTCAATTGAATTCTCCATATGAGATCCATATAACATCCTTCACATTTTTCCAATATACAAGTAATTATCCACATTTATTATCCATTTTCGACATTTAAGGCATTTAAGAATATCGAATTAGACTTCTATATATGGATATTATAGATAATGTTTGTTTTCTGATAACTGCATTTATTGAAAGTATAAGTTCCGACAGCAATCGACGGAGCATAAGTACGATTAGTTAATCTCTTTTTGATGGGCATATATTGGCAAACAGTTTGAATTATAAATAGATAATATAATATCGTGTTTTTTTTTTTTGTGAGATTTCATTAAAAAAATTTAGGTGCAGAGTAAAATTTTTGGATTTACAATGTATTTGTAGTGTATCTATGTGTGTGTGTGTGTGTGTGTGTGTGTTTGGGAGTGTGAAAGTTTGTGTATGATTTATATAATAAAATTTTCATTGGCATCTTTATGTTGTTGGAAACTTGAACATTAACATTTGGAACCAATATAAAAGAGATCAGCTAACATTGATCTATATGATATGACAATCGGTTTCCTTTTCCTTTCTCTTGGTTAACCATTGATATATATGTATATATATATGTTTATATGTTTATAAATACATATATATAATATATATATATATACGTTATGTGTATATATAATTTAATAATTTTATATACGATTTTGCTATAATTTGCTTGTTTTGTTTTTTTTTTTAGTTTTATACATTAACGATATGGAAGACATTTTGCAATTCTCATATATGTATATAGTATATGTATCTTAAGTTGCATTCAATTAATCGCTGGTACACAATATTATCATAATACAATAATAATAATCATAATCTAGCTTAGATCGATCCAACACCAGGATAGAAAGAAACAGAAACAGAAAGACAGAGAGTTTGCGTGACATATGATTGGGTATGAGGGTAGAGGCAAAGATACATATGATAAAACTAAATTGAAAATAAACGAAAGCTCCTCTTCGTTTTACTTAGTTCCTTTTGTTTTAGTTTTTTTGTTTTGGTTTTTCTTTTTATTTAATTTGGTTTGGTTTTGTTGATTCATATTTGTCCTTACTCCATGGAACCATATTGGACCTTCTTGATTTTAAAGTAACTGTGTCAATATATATATATGAAAGAAAAAAAAGAAGAGACACATTTTAGTATATAGATTATGGGATGATACATATATGTACATAAATAGTTTTGTAACTTACCGCCAACCACCATAACCGGAAATGGTCAATAGAACTGCAATAGCCAGGGCTGTGCCCACAGCTAATGGAGCAGTCTCATCTCGATACGATCCAGTGGCACTGCAATGGAACGATGGACCCCATTTGCCACTCTCCTTGAACATGAAGCTTTGCATATGCAAATCCCTTAAATAAAGCCGAGCTATATGCCCAGACTGATCACCCGAATCTTGTGGGGCATACATAACGACATTTTGCTCTTTGTCACAAACATAGGATTTGCCCACGGGAGTTGGGAAAAACATCGGTTGATGTGCAGGCGAAGTTAATTTAACATTTAAGTCAGGACGATCGGGATGCTCAAAAAGTGGATTTGATGATGAATATGTCAACTCAAATAGATTTATATACCAGCCTTCGCCGCCAGATGACTGAAAAAAGTACAAAAAAAAACCAAAATGGAAATCCGAAATGAAATGTCAACTAATGACCTTTCCACAAAATAGATAGAAAAGGAGCAAAACAGGGTGGTGGTGGGGAATGGCGAGAGACACACAAAGAGTAAGAGAGAGCAGGCGACACCCACACATACACACACCTATGAGATAGATATATATGTATATATATACATATATGTATGATTCATACCTTTTTGAATGTCATAGAAAGACGGAAACCTTTGAAATCCATTGATAAAATTTCCATATTTGATTCGACACATTCACCAGACAATTGTGGATTATCGGGCATATATAAATCGGCCTCGACATCCTCATTTAGCTTATTCCGATACTTGATACCAATTAATCCGTCTACTTGCATTAAAATGCATGTAATCCCATTTGTAGCATTAAACCGATAAATGGATGTGGTCGCATCATGATTCATTGAAGATGCCTTTTATTCCGATTGGATTGAAAACACATTACACACATATTTTAAATTTAATTCAATTCAATGGCAGAGCACTTACCGATGGACCCTTGGTTGTAAATTTGGTGACCCTCGGAGTTTTTGTTGTAAATGCGCTCAATTGTAATCCCTGAGTCGCTGTTACTGTAACAATTAGGAAAAATAGCAAAATCAATTGCACAATATTCAGTCGAAAAAGTCAGTGTGTCACTCAGTCAGTCAGCCAATCAGCCAGTCATCCAGTAGCCTAGTCCCGTTTACCTTATGTCCTCGGCGGTATTGATTTTTTATATAGAAGAATACCATTCCCCAAGCTACTTACCCATAACCATCAATGCCAAAATGATAGCAAATAGCCCACTTACATTGGGGCTACATCGGAATGGATTTAAGACAAATGAAGATAGCTTTCGATTTGGATTAATTTCAGAAAGCAATTTCAGCATTTTCATATATTTATCCTTTGATTTTTGTAAGGATAAAACAATTTTTTATTTTTTTCTTTCTTTCCTTCCCTTTCCTCTTCTCTCCTTAGACGCGCAGCAGTTGTGGAATAACCAATTCTATTTCAATTTATTAGCCAACACGACGTGTGTTTCGTTTGGAGTCCTGCGCACAACTGTGCCCAGCTTATACGGTCGTATGTTAGTTCAACGTACAACCTACGAACCCCTACTGCTTTCATCGTTGACCGTCGTCGTCGTCAAATCTCGTCCCCAATATCCCTTATCCTCCGTCATATAAATTCGATTTTTTACTCTCGATTTTGTTGTGCGCAATCGCACTTAAGATTAATAATTTTCTACACTGAAGAAAAGGGAAATTAAACGAATATTAGATAATATTTTGGGTTAAACTCAGTAATCAACTGATATAAGTTTATTTAACATTCAAAATAAATAATTTCAATTCAATTCTTATTAATTTATAGTTGAATAATGGATTCAATTTTTTTTTTTTTTTGAACTAAGCAAGTAAACAATCAAAAATGGGTCGTGCGTGTGTTCTCCTTTCTCCTTTTCCACTTTCACTATATTAAAAATCCCATTAGAATATACATAAATTAGAAATTCAAAATTTGATTGAAAAAACCGCAAATACAGGGTAACGAAAATTATTCGAATTGTTGCATCTTAAATTAATTACTAAACTTTTTATTTATACAACAATATTTGAGTTTTTACCTGTATTAAATGTCATTAATTTCAATATTTATATATAAATATATAATATATAAGTATAAGTATATATGTATATATAAATATAAACAAGTGTGTTTTCTCGTGCTTGTTTTGTCATATCTTTAGGGTTGGCATTATATTTTCTTAGTTTGCCACGATTTTTGCTGCTCTTGGCTGGCATTGGCCTTGTCGTCCCCGTTCATGTTTACTATAGCTATTTTTAGATTTCCCACAACAATATATAGCAAGAGAATTGAAAATCAAACAACAACACAACAATAGGCTACAGCAATTTAGGAACACAGAATTTCAATAAAAAAAAAAAAAAAAAAACAAATAATAAAAAATAACAAAATACACGCACATACATATACGAAAAATTTGAGAAAAACGGTTAAAAATAACAAAAACAGAAATTTAACGATAAAAGTAAAATAAAATTATAATTAAAATTTAAATCAGTGCAGTTTTTATTTTTGTTTTTGTTTTTTTTTTTTTGTTTTATTTTAGAAATCACACATTTTGGGAAGAGAAAGAAATGGCAGAGTGCGTTGATAAATAAATTTCGATAAATTTCTAATATTTCGAATATCGTTCAAATAATATATTACAGACGCCATATCAGAGCAGAAGATGGCTTCAGCCAGAAACGTTGTCTGACATGGTTCCAAGAATACACAACACCCGATGAGCCAGAAACATTGGGCCCCGATGGCATGGAAAAATTCTGCGAGGATGTTGGCGTTGAGCCCGAAAATATTGTGATGCTGGTTCTCGCCTATAAAATGGGTGCCACCCAAATGGGCTTTTTTAGCCAAAGGGAATGGTTAAAGGGACTCACAGAGCTCGAGTGTGACTCGGCAGCGAAAATGGTTGTGAAACTGGACTATCTGCGCAGCATACTCAACGATCCCAATTCATTTAAGAGTATCTACAGATATGCCTACGATTTTGCCAAGGTGAGTAATCGATCTAATTAATTAATTATTTAATTCAATTATCTCATCATGTCCTTGGTAAAAATTTGGTTGATTTTTAAAATGTATGCATGTATATCATTTTATTTTTGGTTTTTGGCATCTTAAAATAATATCGTATCGTTTAGTTGGCATTACAATAATCTGGAAAATTTGAAAATTTCTTTTTATTTAATTTTAAGTTTTTAATAGTTGAAAAAAAAAAAAATAAAAGAAAGCAAGCATCAGTAGCTCGACCACCGACCTATAGTTTAAATAAAAATATAAAGTTTTGAAGTCGTGTAGGAAATGACAAAAGTATACGATATAATTTCGATTTTAATGCACTAAAATGATCATCTGACAATTCATCTTTTGAATCTTTGTAGGATTCAGATCAACGTAGTATGGACATTATGACGGCCAAGGCCATGCTACAGTTGCTATTGGGTAAACATTGGCCATTGTATCCACAGTTCGCCCAATTCCTAGAGCAATCAAAGTACAAGGTTATTAATAAGGATCAATGGTGTAATATACTGGAATTCTCTCGCACTATTTGCATTGATTTATCAAATTACGATATTGATGGAGCATGTGAGTGCGGACTGGGCAATTAGAAAAAGAGTTTCCAGTTAATTCTATTCATTATTTTATAGGGCCTGTTATGCTGGACGAGTTTGTGGAATGGCAGCGCTTGCAGCGAAGCATGACCATTGCCAGTTCAAGCTCCAGCTGAGAGTTCCTGCATCGAGTCGCCTATTTCTAGTTCAACTTTAGAAGAAGAACTCAGTTGAGTTCACCATAAAGATTATGATTCGACGATCGAAATACGATACAGAGACCGAGACCAGCCGAACTAAGAGACACAGATAACATACACAAACACCTATACACCCACACACACACAAACCTATACACCCACACACACACACACCTATACACCCACACACACTCACACCTATACACCCACATACACCCACATACACACACCCCTATACACCCACACACACACACCTATACACCCACACACACACATCTACACCCACACACACACACCTGCACACACCCATACACACACCTATACACCCACAAACACACCTATACACCCTCACACACACCCACACCCACAGACACACGACGCACACACCCACAGACACACACACATACACACCCACAGACACATACATAAACACACACACCCAGAGACACATACATACACACACACACCCACAGACACATACATACACACACACACCCACAGACACATACACACAGCCACAGACGCACACACACCTAACACACACAACTACACCCACACCCACACACCTACACTTTCAGACACCTACAGAAATACCTTTACTCCCCCGCCCCCCACATACCTGCACCCCCTAAATCCCTAATGCATACACAATCCTCCCTACAACCCTAATCCAACATAAAAACACACACACAGAGAATAAAGGCATTTGGAGAGACTGGCATTAACTGGCAAAGCAAAAACCAACTATAAAAAAGAAAGATGAAAAAAAAACTACAATATTGATAATATATTTAATGTAATAATTTATATATTAACTAAAACTAAACAAAAGAAAAAAACAAAAACTACAATTTTATATTTTCTACTTCTAAGGCGACAAAACAAGAGCAGGAAGTATATTTTCTGTGGGCAATTTATGAAAATATTAAGTGCAATAACCAGAAAATGAGGAACTTATTTAAACACACAGTTTACGCAAAACTTCAGTCAAACGAAAAGAATTATCGACTGTATATATACACAGACATACATATGTACATATGTATATGTATTTGAGTCAGCCGTAATCTATAAAAAATGTAGAAAAGTCGATAAATCGATATTTTTACGCTATAGTTTAAATATATATAAAGTCCCCCAAAAAATACAAATTATATAAACTGGAAATTGGGAACAGAACATTCATTGAATGTTTTTCCATAGTTAGATTTAATATATATTTTCATTTTACTCATCGAAATATAGTAAACGATTTAAATGAGATTCAATTAAATTAATATTCACTGTAAATTTAAATATTGTCAATTGAGGGTGAGACTTCTACCACTGATCGGAAGGCCACTGGCTTCTGTTGACGAATTTTGTTGACATCTCCGCAACCTAGAAACTTATTTAGAATCTTATCAAATCCACTTTCCAAAGATATAGAGGAACGATTTTGCATTACATTCAACACATAATCCCTTATAGCAAATCCCAGTAACTGCATATAACATGTTATATAGTCTATATAGGAGTGAAATGGTATTTTTTTTTAAGCATACTTGCACATGAGCCTTCGGGACCCAGTGATCCGTGTGGACACCGGCACAATCATGAGTCATCATATGAAACGATGTTAAATCATCAAGTCCTTTATTTACCACCATATGCAGCGTACGCATCATGGTCAGAGCGTGTCTATGTAAAGAGCTCAAATTAATTTTTTCGTCGGGATTACCGTCCTCACGAAATATTTCAATTACATCTTCATTTTGCACCAAATACGTATATAATATATCCTTGCCAAAGTTTCGACGAAATGGATTAATCTGATCAAAGGCTTGCCGCAAAGCCACCTGTGAATATAATATAAATATCTCATTAATTACTGATTGATTAGCTGATCGACGATGCAATCCAAACCTTCTCGCTAAGCGTAAAACCAAGATCATCGATCAAGGCTCCTGGTATAACATCAGGTAGGTTTTTTGGAAATGTGGGTGCTATTATCTCAAGCTGCTTCCGTGATTCATCGTCGCCCTCATTGTCATACATGTCTTTCAATTAAATACTTCTTGCCCTTTTTTTTTTCTTTTTTATTATGTATTTTTTATTTTTATTTTATTTCTAACTCATTTCACACAGATAATTCGATAAAATGTTTAAGTCATTTGATTTTCTAAATGCTACAAAAAATAATCTTATGATTTTGATATCATTTTATATTGAATCTGTACTGGTATCATGAATAGTATAATACAAGTTTTCAATCAATCGGGTGAGCGATCGGGCGATCTGTGACACAAAAATAACATATAAAACTTGAAGATTTGCTTAACAGAACATACATATACATACATAATTATTTATGATGATTGCTAAATGTATATACCGGTCTTTCGCTTAAATCCAATTGTTTATTTATGATATAGCTTAAAAATTGGTAATTCATATTACAGACTTCGCAAAATAAATGGCATAGTCTTACCAGTCAGTCGTATAGGTGGGTGGGACCAGTGTCCCAAGTTCCATTGGAATATCTTAATAATGTAGTAACCAAAATCGTGGCTCAGAATTGAACCCAATTCTACATAAGTTTTTAACTTATTTTATGTGAAATAATATGCCGTCAGATTCATTTATGTTTTTTTTTCCACTGTTCTATTTAGTTTACAATCATTTATAATTTTATTTGCATTTAATAGATCTTTTCGAAAACATAAAACCGACATATATGTGTATAGATAAAACGAATTGTATTTATAAAAGAAAATTTGCTGAATAAACATTTCCGCATCTTCTCTCGAGATAATAAAAAAAAAAGTTATGAAATTAAAAGGTGAAAGTGAAAGCGGCGGCAGTGGACGTGTACTATATATTCCTTAGATGAACATCTTTTCAAGCATTTTTCTAAGTTTCTCTTGAGCATAACGGATTTTCTGATATAAATCCTTAGAGACACCATTCTGCGCAATGGTGGAAAAGCGATATGTGCGGAAATTCTTCTCATGATCCATATAAGTAATGGCACTCATTCGTGGACATAAAATGATCTTCATGTGATCGGAGAAATTTAGCTATAAAGGCGAAAAACTCTTAGTATGATGGCATATATAATTGGGTCAATTAAAAACTTACCTGTACCGATCCATTGGTTAGATGCATGACCACGGCACATGTGGTACGGAACCAGGAATGCAAATGCGGCATACGCGAGATCTGATCACCCTCGATGTTGACATTATTAGCACCGGCCTTAACCAGATGCTCGGTCATGTAGCGTTTGAAATAGGACATCAGTTTCATTTTCTTATCAAGAGTCTTGCAATAGTCCGTGGTGGTCATATAGGTCTCCTTCCCATCTCTGTCAATGAAATGTACATTGATCTCATTTGGCAAAAGGATTAGTTTGGTGGTGTCGTTAAACATAACGCCGATGCCCTCATCACAAAGCTGATAACCAAAACCATATTTGTCACTATAATCAACCCATTTGGAGATCCAGAAGAGAGGTTGAGCGGCCGGATCTGTATTCTCATCACCCAGATTGCCTTGCAGAAGTCGAGGCTAAGAAAGATTCAAAAGAAATTGATTACCAAGTTTGCCATATTAAGCGCCAAGAGACACACCTTCCCATTAATAAGATTGGTCAATTGCTGATGCAAACTTTCGATATCGCTGCGATAATCCTCATTATGGCGGCACACTTGGGCCGATGCTGTAATGGCATCATGCAAATTGTTTTTCAAGAATGTGGATTCCAAACGTGTATCATCCCTCGGTCCATTGACTTCGCCCAATGGCTTGCGATGATTGATATCCTCAATAATGTCATTGGCGCCCAAACGTGGAGCCATGGTCAAGCAAGAGCTGGGTAAAAACATGGGCACCGGCGTGGCCTTGAGAAATTCGAAATGCAATAAATCGCCAATTAATGGACGACTTTCTGGATTAGGCTGCAGCATGGCAATAACCATATCCGCAGCTGGCTTCCTTAAGTAATTTGGTACACGATATTCACAATTCTTGATCTTCGAATAAGTATCCTTAAGGGTTTTTGTTTCAAACGGCGGTTGACCCACAAGCAGAGTGTACATAACACATCCAATTGACCAGATGTCCACCTCAAAGGAATGCCCCTTTTTGGTAAGAATCTCTGGTGCTATATAATTGGGAGTGCCGCACAATGTTTTCTTGCGCTCGCCGTCATACTCAATACGTGTAGCTAGGCCAAAATCACCAATTTTCACATGCAACATGTCATCAAGGAAGAGATTGCCGAGCTTCAGATCACGATGGATAATACGACTATCGTGCAAATATTTGACACCCTGTATAATCTGATATATATAGTAACGGCACTCAAATTCTGTAATGCTCTTGCGTCTTTTGTGCAGCTCCATCATTGACTAAAGGATGCCAAATGTAATTGGGTAAGATTAAAGATCTATATCCTGGACATAAGACTTACCCGCTTCTTGCATAGCTCAAGTACTATATAAATATTTTGTGGATCCTCAAAATAGCTATGAAACTTGACAATATTCGGATGATTAAGACTACGATGTATGGTTATCTCCTGGGCAGTCTTCTCCTTTTGATTGTGCTTCATCATTAACTTTTTGGACACAATTTTACCGGCAAAAACATCGTTCGTCTCGACGTCAATAATTTCATAGCATTTAGCAAAGCCACCCTAAGGGAAATTGTAGAACGTACGGAAAATTAAACGATATGGTACAAAAAACTATTACTATTATTTAAATGCATCCCGCCAAAATATCTAAAAGGCTAGTGGTCGCGTCGTTTATGCACACACATATATATATATGTATATATATAAATACAAGTTTACTCTGTTGGCACGTGCATCTGTATGTGTTTGTAAGCCTGTGTGCAATAAATGACAAAAAAAATGAAAGAGGAACCTGGCTTGGAATCTTGACAGCTCCCTAGCATTTTTTACTCTCTCTCTCTCTCTTTCGATTACATCTGCACCATCCGGAGGACTCACCTTGCCAAAGAAGCGCATTCTGTTGTAAGTCTTGCGTTGATTGGAATCATATAGACGATCTGGTATATCCGTCGTCCTGTCCTCGGATTTTGCGGCCATCTTTTTTACTTTTGCTTGAATTACCTTTGCGCCTATGTTTCTGTTTCCAAACCGAAATAAAAAAAATTGCTGGCCTTTGCTTACGTGCTTCCCTTTGGGCCTAACCACTCGATTTAATTACTATCAATTAAATAAGCACAATCTTAAATTAACATATAACAATTTACACATTAAAACTCCTTAGCTCTATAAAGCTGAACGACCAGCAGGAGGAAAAACTACTACGAAAAATAGGCACAAAGCAGACAACGCGCCGAAACCGTTCGGTTTATTTGAAAAAAGAAATAATTTAGGGATGGTAGTGATTTAGAAGTATCTGCTTTTAGTCACGGTTACTGTTACCAAAAAAGTACATTTCGAGGTAAGTAAAAATTTTCTGTCATAATGGCTACAAAATTATTGAGTTGTAGGCACATGGGTTTTAGCAAAAATTAAATTGTTTTAAATTCGTATTCAGCAATAAATTTAAAATCAGAATGGTTTAAAATATCGAAGCCCAGAGTTGTTACCTAGGGAATATTATCGGTAACGAGTCAAAACTATTATTAACGGAAATATTGATTTAAAATTGTTAAATGATTTGATAGCATTATCAAAGGCAAGTTAATTTGCCGCATATTTTAAAGTGGTTAGCATTTTATAACGAAAATACTTATATAAATATATTAGATATTAACACATTTATATAAGGAAAATAGATGAAACGTAAACTGTATTAAAGGCCATTCGGTGAGCAATGAAGCTAATAAGTGTACATCAATAAAAACAAACAATGCTACACAATTAACGGATCATCAATAAAGTAAGATTCAATTTATCAGTTGGCCTCAAAAAAGAAATATATACATATATGTATATTATTCTTATTCAAATTCAATTCTTATAAGAACGGTCTATCGATTATTACCATCTGGTTCCACCATCAACTACGACTACAAGTATAAATATAATATGGCATAAGCTAACACTAACTTAACTAATTAATTGTGCTAGTCGGATTTGTGAGTACTAGAGCTGGGAAACTATCGATGGGACCATCGATAATATCGATGGTTCTTATGATTTGCGATATATCGATGGATCTTTGCCAATATCGATATATCGCCGCTTTACTGTGAGCGACAAAACAACCGCGTGTAAGTGTCAAAATTTTCGTTGAAAACATTCAATTTTTTATTTTTGTTTGTTTGTCTCTATGAAGCGAAAATGGATCTCTGAGATATAATTATAAGTGTATTTTTAAGATTCTTCTGTTGGACATTTAAAGTATTGGTGAACGAAATTTAGTAAAAGAATACATTTTTATAATTTCCATAAATTTGTTTATATTATTTATTCTTTAAAAAGGTGCAAAGAAAGGTATAAAATTTTTAGAGCTTTTTTTTTTAATTTATTTCTATTATAAAAACTACCTTTTTTTTACAATAAAGGTTAAAAATTTCAAAGGCAAAAATTTTTGACGGAACCTTCGATATTATCGATGGTTTTAACCATCGATGGACGGCACTATCGATGGTTTCCCAGCTCTAGTGAGTACTTTATGCTTTTACTTCTTTACTACTAAACATTCCAAGTATTCCACAATTCCTCACCATGTCAACTATCGTTCGTCGATATTTTGACGAATATAAAAACATCTAAACATCGATAATGCTATCGACATTTTCTCCAACTCTAATATTGATTTTAAGTATTTTTCTTGAAAGTCAAGACGAAGTCGAATAAAACTTACTATACACACGAAGCTAAATAAAATAGAAAGTAGACTTTCTTCTGCATATATTTAAATGCAAGTTGTGAAGAAGAGGTCAACCTAACTCTCAACAATGGGCGACAATGAGCAGAAAGCTCTTCAGCTGATGGCAGAGGCTGAAAAGAAGCTGACACAACAAAAAGGCTTTCTCGGCTCTCTCTTTGGGTTAGTAATAGCCATTTAGGAATCACCATATTTCTTAAAGGAATTGATTAGTTCCACTCACAACTTAACTTTTGACTTTGTCTTGTACATACCTAATTTTACTTATGCACACACCTCTATCTATATGTATACAAAAAATACGCACACTCATTCAAATTGTTCAAAGATAATGGATTGAGGTGCGCAGAAGCATTGTTCTTGTTATTTTGACACCCATCTCTCCTTACCAGCCATTACCAAAAGGAATCAACTTCTCAGCAGTTGTTGATTTTACTCAACTCTGAAACTGTAAAGTACAAACTGATGCCAAATAACAACTGCTGTGTAAATATGAAATTTATGTTCCTCTTTTTTTTTTCCTTTGTAACGCAAATGGAAATGCATGGGTGTGTAGCAAAAGCAAAGGATACTCTTGATCATTCCATCTGGCGATATCCGTCTCTATCAACTAATATCTAAGTCATTATAAATAGAAAGTGAATTTATTTCTATGTATATGTATGTATGTTTGAGAATTGACCATTTTATTAAAACGAAATGCAAGGCAAAAAAAATATATATGTACACATAACCGAAAAAAATATGTGACAGCAGTAAACTTAGGTAGAATACAGAGCATTCCGTTACCGACAGAGATACAAAGGCTGGTCACAATTAGTTTTTAGGTTCTCCAGTTGAATATAAATACCATTTATTAAGTATTCTTGTTAAACTTAATTTTCTGCAGAGGTTCGAACAAGATCGAGGATGCCATTGAGTGTTACCAGCGTGCTGGCAATATGTTTAAAATGTCCAAAAATTGGACGAAGGCTGGCGAATGCTTCTGCGAAGCAGCAACTCTCCATGCACGTGCTGGGAGTCGACATGATGCTGGCACTTGCTATGTAGATGCCTCCAATTGCTATAAGAAGGTGGATGTGGAAAGTGCGGTCACTTGTTTAATGAAATCCATTGATATATATACCGATATGGGTCGCTTTACTATGGCAGCTAAGCATCATCAGAGCATTGCGGAAATGTATGAAGGAGATCCGAATACGCTGGTAATTAAAAAATAAAACATTTATGAATTGTTGATAAGTAATATACGTGTAATTTTCTTTGTCCCAGGCTAAATCTATTCAGCACTATGAGCAGGCAGCCGACTATTTCAAAGGCGAAGAATCTGTCAGTTCGGCCAACAAATGCATGCTCAAGGTGGCCCAATATGCCGCCCAACTGGAGGACTACGAGAAAGCAATATCTATATATGAGCAGGTGGCTGCATCATCGCTAGAGAGCTCATTACTTAAATATAGCGCCAAGGAGTACTTCTTTAGGGCAGCGTTGTGTCATTTGAGTGTCGATTTGCTTAATGCCCAGCATGCCATTGAAAAATATGCCCAACAATATCCAGCATTCCAGGACTCACGGGAGTTCAAGCTCATTAAGGTAAATATAGATTAAATCAAGAGATTGCCAGTTGCCTTACATGCGTTGATTATTTGTTTGGATTCGTTGTAGGTTTTGTGCGAGCATCTTGAGGAGCAGAATATTGAGGGATTCACAGAAGCCGTTAAGGATTATGATAGCATTTCACGTTTGGATCAGTGGTATACCACCATATTGCTACGCATCAAGAAGGCCGCTGATGAAGATCCCGATTTGCGATAAGCAATTAATATGTTATAAAATCAAATTCTAAATACACCTTACACTAACAAATTATACACATTTATTAAATGCTATATTCAGTTTTCGATTACAGTCGATCTATATATACAGATAATTATATATTGAGCAAATTTCATGTGTTGCAATTCGAACTAATCAGCCGGACACTAAAACAAATATAAGCAACGAAGAATTGTAGGCAACATTGTGTTTTATGTTAACCAGGTTTAGACTTTTGTTACAATTAAACATCAATTGTTTATGTTTATTACTATATGAATATATTTTTTTTCTTGTTTTGTTATTTGTCTATGTAGAATGTGTGGTATAACTTAGCCAAATTTTAAATTAGCTACTGTGTTTCGGTTTTGCATTATAAATATGTGAAAAGAGAGAAATATTAAAACAAAAAATTATTAACAACATGAATTTCAAACAAATTATATAATTCCATTGATAATGCACATAGATATATATATAACAATGTCAAGTTTTTAGGCAAACATAAATATATGCTACCTATGAATATATATATAACTATTGGAAAAAAACAATTATGATGTTCTTAAATAAAACTAATACTTGAGGGTCACATTATTTGAAAATTCCATCTCGCAAAAAAAGAAAACGTAAACAAATGGTATATATATATATAAATGAATATTTATAAAAATGAATATATATATATGTAAAAGAATATATATATATATAAATGTTTAGTAGATAAATAAACTTTGAAGCTGCAGAAGCCAAGAAATAAGTAATAACATTCAAATGTCAAGTTCTATATAAATAATCATTTTTCCTACTACATAAAATGAATACACTTAATAAAGGCTCTAAGAATAGCATGCGCTTGAGGCAGAATGATACTTATTACAAATTTTAACCGATTTAATAAAGTTAAATGCTTGAGTAAATCATTTTGGCGGTGTAAAAGAGTTAAAAAATTGAACATTTCAACCAATACAAATGCAAGAATTTTTTGATGAAGCAAATAAATACTATCAAAATAACTACAACTAAATATTGTATTCAAAACTATTAAGGAATAATGAACCGGCAAATAATCAAACACAATAAAGAGTTCAGAAATATAATCGCAAGTCGGAATTGCCCATTAGGAAAATAAGGATATTGGTCATTTTTAGTCTTGATTATGAAAGCCACTTGACAGACAAAAATGAAAAAATGGAAAACGGATTTACTTAAGTGTACTGCCGGAGCAGTAATCAAGGAAAAACCATTGAGATTAAGCTTACTTTCTACATCAAAAGTATATACATAAATCTTTAGTGTAAACGAAACTGAGTCATATAACGAGCATTTGGTTGGGAGGAACAGTCAAACATCTTATACAGATTATAATGTTATCACTAACAAACAATTGGAGAACGCCTAGACAAAAGTTGTCAACTGGCTTATACATTTTACCAACTGGTTTTCAATGTGATCATTTAGTTCGCACCACTGGGAACTGTCAGAGAGACGTACATACATACATATGTACATGTATATACATACATATGTAAATATGTACATATTATACACAATCTTAACCATTGCTTAAAATCAATTCCGTCCACTCTCTCTGAGTTCCTCCCATCGCGCACTCTCAACCGATGACGCTCTGACCATATCAGTATCAGATGTAGAGTATCGGTCCCCGCCTGTTCCCAATGTTTGCACTTTTATAAGCTCACGATGCTGAGATGTCTCAGTTGTTCCGGCGTTCTCCGTGTGTTAAGTACGACTTTTGGGGGGTAGCGGCAGGGAGTTTGCTTGCGAATATGAAAAATACATTAATAAATATACATTTATACATACATATATCATTGATTTGGCTTAATTATATAAACAACAAAACAAATACAAATGCGTTATAAAACGCTCACACAAACATACAGCAACGATTACATATGTACATATGTATATACATACATATATATGTATATAGCGTACGTGTATGAGTAAGACGTCAGTACATTCCGGTTTTGGAACAACAAAAATCTCCATATTAATACATATGTACATATGTATGTATGTATGTATGTACATACATATGTGCTTGTTATGTTTATCAGTTTCAATCTCAAAAAACAAACTTCCCCAAAGAATGAAAAACTTCCCCAGTAATTGCAGTATTAAAGAGTTGTTTATACATACATATGCACATATATATATACATATACATACATATACATATGCAGAAATCTATTGTATGGCATTCCAAGTACATTTGTATATGTATGTACATACATACATACATATACATATATGTATGTAAATGTGGAGTTTCCTGCATTGTTTTTGATTACTAATCAGATTATTATTATTGGGATATTCCCCTTTTGTTCAGAGATTTTCAGTTTCAGTTTGTGAAAACAGTTGAGTAGCTTGTGCACTCATCTTTTATTTCATTCTCTGCTAAACAGTTGTCCTTCATTTTGTATGCGAAAACGAATAAGCGGTTCTCCTGAGACAGTGCATACATACACACACACATACACAGAACACAAATAAGCACACACAGGGTCATGCACATAGTTATGTATGCATGTACATACATACATACATACATATGTATGTATGTGCATATACATAAATACTTGTAGTAAAGTCGGCTTTTGACCTTTATTGTTGTTCTACAAATGTAATATAGAGGATAGATATGCATTAAGCATATTAGTTATGCCTAAAAAAAAAGAAAAACCAAGAAAGTGCTATTGACAATACTTTCTAACAACTTGATCATTTTAATTTTTTTCAGTCAAAATGCTTAAATCAATTGGCTTAGTCATTTTTCTGGCCATAGCTTATACAGCTTTGGCCCAACGGCAACAACGACAACAGACCTCTATTCCTCAATTATCGGTGGGTAATCCCTTAGAAGCTTTGACACCACCCGCCGCCTTTGCTATGCGTAATAATGATGTTACCTCCTTGCGCTCAAACTTCGATGACAATTTACTGCGCACAATATCCCAGGGGGCACAGGACTTTTCATTGGATCTGCTGCAACGGATCTCGGCTGGTGTGGATAAAGATAATGCCGATTTTATGATATCACCCTTTTCGGTTTGGTCATTACTCATACTTCTATACGAGGGTGCTGATGGGGCTACTTACCAGCAACTGCGCCAGGCACTTCGTATTAATGTGGAGGATGAGAAATTGCGAGCCGTTTATCGGGTGTGGAGTCAATATTTAAAGTATACATACATACATAAGTCGCTAACATATTGATGGTCATGGTGACTAAGTCAGAAATGTATCCCATTGCAGCGTTAATACATCCACTATCGAGGTAGCCTCCTTGCAGGCAGTCTACACGGACAATCATTCGCCGTTAAAAAGCAGCTACCGTGAGGTAGTGAAGAACTATAATGTACAGCCGATTGAAGTGGATTTCTATAGTCCCAAATCGGTGATACAGATCAATGAGGACACTAATCGTTCTACTCGTGGGCTTATACCTTACACGGTTCTGCCGCAGGATGTGCAAGGAGCCAAAATGTTTCTGCTCTCCTCTTTGTTCTTCAAAGGACAATGGAAGGTTAGTGCTATGCGTACAAAGGCAATTGCACTACTTTAATTCATAAATTTTTCTTTAACCGTCATCAAATACAACATCTATATCCCATTTCTAGTTACCCTTCAATGATTCGGCAACTCGTACGGAGAGTTTTTACAATGAGAATGGTGAAGTTGTCACCCAGATACCCATGATGGTACAGGAGGGGGATTTTGCCTATGCCACCAAAATTGAAGGTTTGGATGGGTACGTTTTGGAATTACCATACGGCCAGCAGGATCGCCTTTCCATGATTGTGGTGTTGCCTAAGCGGGGATCCAGGCTTCATGAAATTGCTAATAACCTTAAATCTATGGGTCTGACGCCCGTATTGCAGCGTTTGGAGGCTTTTAAGCGCGAAGCTTCCGACGACAATCTGGTAGAGGTAGTAATGCCCAAGTTCACAACCACCACAGACTTTAATATGACGAATGTGCTGAATCAGGTTAACAAATATGGCATTCTATATTGCTTATCATAAATATAATCCATTTTGTTTAAATATTCAGATGGGCATACGAGATCTGTTCGATCAGCGTCGCGCTAATCTTGATCGCATGGGTAGCGATTTGTATGCCAAAACCTGTATCCATTCCACAAAGATCATTGTTGATGAGAAGGGCACAACAGCAGCAGCTGTCACATCGGTATCACTTATTAACAAAGCGACTCCACCAAGATTTGTTCTCAATAAACCCTTCCAATATATGATTGTGGATAAATCTACTAATCTGCTTCTCTTTGCTGGTCAAGTTCGAAACCCTAAAGAGTTCTAAGCTCCATAATTGAGATTTTTTTTTTGTGTTCCAATAAAAACGTTAAACCTAATATAAAACGATTTTAATAATTAAGTTTGTACGAATAGTTAGCAATAAAATAACAAAGTAACAGGTTTGCATTGTTAAATTGACGAAGCCATCTCAGACCTTAAGCTCAAATCTAATTCCACTCTCTGGAAATGATACTGCATTGTCTTAGTTCAGTTGTTGCAGTGATCTCCGTGTGCTAAGTACGACTTTTGGATACACAAATTAATTAAAGCCAGGTGATAACATTTTATATACATATACACACATACAAAAATCTATATATTTCAAATAGTCCTTGTGCAATTTATTTGAATAGATAATTGCACAATTGTAAACTCTATTTTTAATAAAAAAAATAATTTTAATGGTCTAACTGGTTGTCAGTTAGTTAATTAGTTTACTAAATATCTTACTATATTTTCCTTGTTTTAAAGAAACCTTTTTAGTAAGATTTCATTAAATTCAACTCAATGGAACGATTTTTGTAAATGAAAGGTCTGTGTAACATTCGTTAATTTCTGTATACCATACACATATGCTTATATACATATATGTACATACATATATACATATATACAGTCAGTTGAGTCAGAGAGAACTAACGACGTCATAACAAACGAGTATAGAGTATTTACAGCTTACATTAGTGGAAAGTTCATTGAAAAAATGTAATTATTATGTTAGATTACTTCGCAACTCGAGATTATTTTGGAATCATCTAACAATGGCATTGAAACCAGTTAAAGGGAAATTTCCGAGGAAAATGATGTAGAAATAAGATTTTACATACATACAAACATACATATGTGTATGATGTAGGTACATAAGAGTATACCGTTTTCTTACGATTTAACATACATACATTATAATTCAAAAATGTCTATAAAATTCACTTAATTTTATAAGCCTCCACAGGCAAAATGATTACGTTACCTAGTTTACTTATATCTTTCCTGGCTGTTATTTCTACGGCTCAACAAGAACAATCTGAATACCCCGAACTATCCATCGGTAAGCCCTTGGATGCATCAACAGCACACATGACTGTGAAGGAGTTTTCAAACTTGGATGAGGATGTAATACGCAAACTTTCTATTGAAGCAGAGGGCTTTAGTTTGTCTTTGTTACGTTTAATATCTACCATGTCGAGAAAGGATAACTCCAATTTTATGATATCACCGTTATCGATATGGTCATTGCTTTATCTTCTGTACGAGGGTGCTGATGGGTTTACTTATCAGCAAATGCGACAGGCACTCCGCATAGATGTGGATGACAGGAAACTGCGAGATGTTTATCGGGTTTGGAGGTCACATTTAAAGTGGGTTCAAGTCCTTAAGCTCATTATAATAGTCGTAACTAAAGTTAGCCAATTATAGTGTTAAAAACTCCGCTATTGAGTTAGTCTCCCTGCAAGCAGTCTACACAGATAAGAATGCAACGATCAAAAGCAGTTATCAGGATGTGGTAAAGGATTATAAAGTGCTGGCCGTCGATTTCCACAGCCCCGAAGCAGTGCTGCGGATTAATCAAGATATTAATCAGAATACACGAGCACTTATACCTAATGCAGTTAACGAACAGAATATCTATGGATCTAAAATGTTTCTTCTCACCTCATTGTTTTTCAAGGGAAACTGGAAGGTTAGTGATAATGATATGATTATTTACAAATTTGATCATTTTACGCCTATGTTCATGTTTCAGTTCCCTTTTGATGCGTCGCTTACTCACCTGGAACCGTTTTACAACGAGGATGGTGAAGTTATCGCACGGATACCCATGATGGTTCAAACTGCCAATTTCGTCTATGCCTCAAATATTCAAGGTTTAGATGCTTTTGTTCTGGAATTGCCTTACGGCAATGACGATCATCATTCTATGATTGTGCTGTTGCCCAGAAAAGGATTAAAACTAGCTAGTGTCACCAATAATCTTATGACCATTGGTTTGTCATTCATTTTGGAACAATTGCGTAGTAAGGTAAAATCGTCCGAACTTAATCCTGCAGAGGTAGCAATGCCAAAATTCACAATCACCACCAATGTAGAATTAAAGGATGTGCTTATTAACGTAAGTCCAGACACTTCTATTCCATTTAAAATTTCACTTCATATATTTTTTAATTACTCTAGATGGGCATACGGGATCTATTCGATGAGCGACGCGCCAATCTCAGTCGAATGGGGAACGATTTGTTTGCCAAAACCTGTTTCCATTCCACCAGGATCATTGTCGATGAGAAGGGCACTGCAGCAGCTGCTCTAACTGTGGCAACACTTGTTAACAAGGCGGTTCCACCTAAACTTGTAATCAACAAACCTTTTCAATACCTGATTGTAGAGAAATTATCGAATCTACTGCTCTTTGCCGGTGAAGTTCGAAATCCCATGGAGTCCTAATTTTCTCCGACTTCATTTTTCCAAAGTCGATCAAACTATTGGTCTACCAAAATCCGGGCACTATACAATATATATATACATATATATAATATATTATAAAATACGTTGTACATCATTTAAGTGGCATAGATATGATCGCCTAAAACGCGAAAACTACGGCATAACCAAAGTTATACCGGCCCTCTTGTTCTAACTAACATTAGCTTAATTAATTATCTTAACTTATTTAAGTTCTTGTTTTATTTTTTGGTGCGACCTGTTGCCTTTTTACCACCTACAGGCTGTTGCTTATCTTTGCTGGCCTTGCTAGACATAAGTGGATGTGTTTCTATATAGGAAAATAATTGGTTAAATGTTATTGCAAAAATTTTTTGGGTTATAATTTACCATCGATTGGGGCATCAGGCAGACTGACATCGTAGAGCTGCATGCGGCGACGTTTGGAGGCCATTATTTCGTCTTCATAGTCATGGGGATCTGTGTTTAGTAGCGCTGCGTTTGCCTCAATAGGCTCCTGGGCAGACCAGCCGTCTTCTGGATCCTCTACTTCGGGTGCCATTGGTAGAAATTGTAAGGCATTTTCATCCTCGCCTTCTTCATCAGATGAGCAGAATGCAGCTACTGGCTCTACTTTCTGCACATCTACCTCAATCTCTTCATCTTGCTGGGCATCGGCATTCAAATCGACCGACTTATCCTCGTCGGCTATATCGAACTCAGATTCACGTTCTTCATATTCAACATTTTCGTCAAGTTCCTTAAAATCTGGAGCAAAAGCAGACCAATTTTCGACCTGGTTCTGGGCCCAAATTGAAACTAGGCCCGAACTAATGCTGGCTATAATTGGACGTACTGGATGCCAAACGACATCAAGCAGCAGTTCACCCTTGGTTCCATGCAAAATCTTCACCAGATTGCCAATGGATTTTTCCCATATGTACAGGGCATGTTGGCGAGCGCTACCAGCACAAATGTATTCACCATCACCAGAAAAGCAGCACTTCTTCCAAGTGGTCCTGCAAGAGTTATTAAAAAAAGAATGACCTTATATATGAGTTACAAATGTAAGCTTGGTAGCAGTATTCTTACTTGTTAACCAAGTCTTGTAGCTTTTGTATTGGCTCTGGCTCGCCATCCTTGCCCAAAGCAATGATTTCCTTAGAGTCATAGACACGTATCACACGATCGGAAGTATTTATGAGGAAGGCACTAAAGAGAGATCAGAATTTGTACAGTTTCTTGCCCCTAGCAGTTACCCGGAATGTAAACTTACTCTCCTCGCCGAGCAAATTCTATGCTTTTAACGGCAGTCGCACTGGAAGTACCCACAATAATACGGAAACTAGCGACCACCTCAAATGTTTCCACGTCTAAAACCAATATCTTTCCCTTGGCATTTCCCGTATATATATACTTACCGCGGCGATCAAACGAAGCTACTATATTAAGGTCACCCTAGATCAAATGTAAGTATTAAAAAGTGACCCAATAAGTAATATTGAAATGCATACATCCGTATCTAATGGTAGACAACGATGAGTGCCGCCAATTGCTACCAGAACCGCTGCATAACGCATGGGACACACCAACAGGCGATTGTCATTTCGGGGATCAAATTGAACTTTTAATACCGGGGAAGGGAATCGATATTTGTGCTCTAATTCACCAGTTAGAACATCCCATATGCAGACGTTGTTGTCTGTGGAGGCGGAGAGCAACTAAATTAAACAAAAATTTCAAGTTTATTATATTTGCTTGTTGTTGGTATGTTATGCTTACCTTGTGACCGTTTCTCGTCCAGCTGAGACTGCACACGGGATGTACATGGGCCGATATAATCTTGGCTATTCCGCGAGTTAAAAAATCCCAAATTACTATGCGTCCATCATTGCAACCCACGGCCAGTAAAGTTCCGTATTTGTTAAAGGCGCAGGTAACGGCCAACGATATACAGTCCAGAGAGCCATCAAACTCTTCCGGATAGTTCTGCCCAAAGGATTCTGTGTAATGAGTTAAATAAATCAAATTTTAAAGCGCGAACTATGCTCTCTAGTTAAACACTCTTACCAAGCAACTCCAAATTCATTTTTCTCCTTAAATATATAACTTGGAAATCAGTTCCTGCAGTTAATCAAGCTCTTCCTTTTTACACTTAGATTAGTTTTCCATGATACATCAATGACCACGAAACAAAAATAAAACTAAAAAATCCATCTCCAGCATCTGGTTCCAAATGTAGATAAATATCTACATGTGTTTTTCGATTGTTGCGAGCTCCGTTAATGCTCTGTTAATTAACAGCGACTTTCACGAGCTAGACAGTAATCGATATATTGGTTAAGAAATATTCGATTAATCGATTGGAATTGGCAACCCTACTTTTGCTCCGCACGTTGTAGGTAAAAAAATTACGATTTCGAATAAGTTCAAATGTACCATTAAATTGGTAACAAAGGTTAAGAAATTACCGTTTCTTAGCAAGTAATCTGTGTCAGATGTGTGTAATAGTTAAAGAATCAACGAAAAACATAACATTAAAGCATAAAACTGCATTTTGTCGACGTCACCTTTGGCAACAACCCCTTGCCATCACCGTGGCCGTGTTCTTTCTTTCTGTCTGTCTTTTTCTGTTTTCACGTTGTTCTGTGCTTAAATTGTCATAAATTCATTATAAATTGAACGAATTTAGTGATCTTTTATTTTGGGCCTGTTTCAAAGGAAGTAATAATAAAAAAGCTGACATTTGTTAAGGAAATTATTACGCTCTTTAAAATCGCTCTCTATGTCCCATCTATCTCTCTCTGGCTTACTGACTCTGGGGCTTGCTTTTTTTTTTGCCATCACTTAGCTTTCTTTATGTATTATTTACATGTGTGTGTGTGTATGTACTTTCAGTGTATTCATCGCCAACCACGTTAAAAGGAAGAGCGTGAATGTGAATACAACAAAAGAAGAGAAGGAAGAAGAAACACAAAAGTGCAAATAACAACAAGGAGCAGTAAAAGTCCCCCCCCCTATAAACCCCCCAAGTCAAATAAAAAAGAAAAACAAAGGCAAGAACAAAAGGCAGCGCAACATCAAATACATTACCAACAAAAGCAATCAAAATGTCTGGCGAGGAAACGTCCGCTGATCGTAATGTGGAAATCTGGAAAATAAAGAAGCTCATCAAGAGTTTGGAAATGGCACGCGGGTGAGTCTTAATATCGTCTATCCTAAAACCCCCCCAACCCCATTGTGGGGTACATACAAAGCTGCTGCGCATCCGTATGGTGGAAGTTACAGGCAGTTCCAAGTAGTCACCCCGCAAATTTCATTTCTTGTTTGAGTTGGTATGAAATGCCAAGCGATTTGGTTTGAACCACTTCGATTTAATGTGCGTGGCTAGAAGAGGAGGAGTTGGTAACACACAACAAAAACACAACCAACTCTCACGCTCTCGCCATGCTTGCATTGCGTTTGTGTGTGTGTGTTTTTGAGTATGTGCACGTTTGCGAGTGTGTGTGAGAGAGCAACATGTTCTCTGGCTGTCAGGTTATTATCAGTTCAAACCAGACTGAGACTACTGAGCAAAGCAGCATTCAGTCAGTGAGTAATGCGTGTCGCTTGTCGAAGTCGCCTCGTGGCGGCTAACCTCCCTTTCTCCCCTTTCTCAATACAACCACCATGAAATGTCGTTTGTTTTGTTGCCAACATTTGTATGCCAAAAATGGGCCAAAGTTTTCGCTCTTCCTGCCTGCTTGCCCCCCCTCTCTCTATATCAGTCTATGTGTTTTTTTTTACGTAGCCCATTGACGCCTCTCTTACCCTGCCTCTTTTGCTCTCTCCCTCTCTCTTTCTCTTTAATGGGGTTGCTTAACAAGGCCAACATAATAACAACTTGCAATCTGATGACATTTACTATTTACTAATTGTGCTAAGACAAAGCCACCGAATCAATTGAATGTTTTGCATAACGATGATCTTACCGGTTACTCATTGTAATTCCAATACACCCCCAATATGAAGGATACAAATTATGATTATTTAGAATTATTTATTAAATAATCGAGTCATATCTTATTCTTTCAAGAAATTTGATTACATTTTCATATAAATAATAATCTCTCATCACCCTTGATTTATATCCGCAAAATCTAATACGCAAGCCTAACCACAGTGACGAGCAACTACTTTGTTTAAATAAGTGTGCTTATTGGATGGAAAGGATGCATTTATTACATATTTTCTCTTTATGCCAATTAAAAACGTTTTTAAAAAGAAAATGTTAATATTAAAATTGTTTTAATTTCAGCAATGGAACTAGCATGATTTCCTTGATTATTCCACCAAAAGATCAAATTTCACGTGTCAGTAAAATGTTGGCCGATGAATTTGGTACGGCCTCGAACATTAAATCACGTGTGAATCGTTTGTCCGTCCTCGGCGCCATTACATCGGTGCAGCACAGACTTAAGTTATACACCAAAGGTAAATATTAAATTAACCTCCTTTTAATTTACTCCATTCCTCCATTCTCCTTCACTTTGTACCATACTTGATCTTTTGTATTTTGTTGTTGCAGTGCCTCCCAACGGTTTGGTCATCTATTGCGGCACAATTGTCACAGAGGAGGGTAAAGAGAAGAAAGTGAACATCGATTTCGAGCCATTCAAGCCAATCAATACATCGCTTTATCTCTGTGACAACAAGTTCCATACAGAGGCCCTCACTGCCTTGCTCGCCGATGACAATAAATTTGGCTTCATTGTGATGGACGGTAATGGCGCCCTTTTTGGCACATTGCAGGGTAACACCCGGGAAGTTCTGCACAAATTCACCGTCGATCTGCCTAAGAAGCATGGACGTGGTGGTCAGTCGGCGTTGCGTTTTGCCCGTCTGCGTATGGAGAAGCGACACAACTATGTGCGCAAAGTAGCAGAGGTTGCAACCCAGCTATTCATTACGAATGATAAGCCCAATATTGCGGGTCTTATTTTGGCAGGTAGTGCGGACTTTAAGACCGAACTAAGCCAATCGGATATGTTTGATCCCGTAAGTTGTATAACCAAAGAAATCATCCATTTCTATTATATACAGATTCATTTAAAATTTTCCAATTTTTTAAAGGGATCATATAAACTAAAATTATAATCGATATCAATATTATATTCCAAATATCCCCGAGTACTTTCCAAATCTGACTGACATAAATAAATAATTTGTATTCTTTATTTGCAGCGTTTGCAATCCAAAGTGATAAAACTGGTGGATGTGTCATATGGGGGTGAGAATGGTTTCAATCAGGCCATCGAATTGGCGGCCGAATCGTTGCAGAATGTTAAATTTATACAGGAAAAGAAACTTATTGGGCGTTACTTTGATGAAATTTCTCAGGTTAGTAGTAAACAATCATAATAAATGATTATTATGTATGTATATGTATATACATAATTATATTTATTTATTATTTTGCCTTAGGATACGGGTAAATATTGTTTTGGTGTGGAGGATACTTTGCGAGCACTGGAATTGGGCTCTGTTGAGACATTGATTTGTTGGGAAAATCTGGATATCCAACGTTATGTTCTAAAAAATCATGCCAACTCGACGTCAACGACAGTATTACATTTGACGCCGGAGCAGGAAAAAGATAAGTCGCACTTTACTGACAAAGAGGTGAGATACTTGCTTTCCCACAATTTTTTTATTTAAGCAAGTCTAGATTAGATAAATGTCCGTCAGATGAATTTTAAAATGCTAGCAAAATATACTGAAATTGCAATTCTTATATAGTACATAAATAGGTTACGGATTTCATTTACATATAATATTAACTTAACCCTTCCTTCTTTCTATCTGTTTTTTTAGAGCGGGGTCGAGATGGAATTAATCGAGTCTCAACCTCTGCTGGAATGGCTGGCAAATAATTATAAAATGTTTGGAGCCACCCTAGAGATAATTACGGATAAATCTCAGGAGGGGAGCCAGTTTGTGCGAGGCTTCGGTGGCATTGGTGGTAAGTTGCATATTTTGTCTCTCAGTCCTTACTCTCCACTACCAAATACGTTTTTTTTTCTATACCTCAAAATCTCCAACTACGCGCTTTATGTAGTTTGAGTTTTAAGCTAATATATATATATATACATATATGTATATAAATAATTTTGGACACCAATTAACCGTTTCGATTATTGCCAAACCTCTCTGTTTATCACACTTTCTTTCTCTCTTTTTCTCTTGTTCTATTCCTATTCATGCTGCTTTAATACGCTAATATCCTTGTTATATATGTGTATGCATCTCTATTTATATGTGTGCGTGTGTATGTATGTAAATTAGGCATTTTACGCTATAAGGTAGATTTTCAGTCGCTGCAAGCCGACGAACCGCTGGAAGACGTCGATCTCGATGACTATTAAATACGTTTATATATGAATTGTAGATTCAGTTAAGGATCTCTCTCAATAATTACTTTCAGAAAACAATCCAACAATATGCATATACATATATGTATATATGTATATATATATATATATGTATGTATATATATATATTTATACATTTGTTGTATATATATATGTGTATATATATATATATATCTGAACACAAAAAATTATAAGAAACGTTCAAAAATTGATTAGGAACCAATTTACTTGCCGCGTCGACATCGTCGCAGCCGTTAACAAATATTTACCCCGACTAAACCAATAAGAACCATTTAGTAATGTCGCCCCGCATTTTCTGCCTAGTATCCTTTTTCCTGCCCCTGCCCCTGCTCCTTCCTCCAACAATCCATTTTCAGCATACACACTCACACACACCATTGTATTTAGCTATATATAATCTTTTACAAGAATTTTAATTAAGTCGCGTATACCGATTGAACTTAAACTACAAGTCATATATATATATATATATATATATATATATATATATATATATAGTATATAGTTTATATATGTATATGTATAAACATACATGTATATATATATATACATATATATATATATATATATATATATATATGTCAAAATATATATACAAAAGCGATAGATTTTTTGTTCGTTTTTTAATTCCATTTACCAAATTTTCCCTGTTCAAATTACCAACAAAAAAAAAAAATAACAAAAATAAAACAAGTAAAATTAATTACAATTTATATTTAAATTACACAAATCTAATCAATACAAATTGTAATAAAAGAACAAAAACATCTTAAAAAAAGGAAATATAAAAAAATGAAACAATTAAATTAACATGCATAATAAAACATCCTCAAATTGATGGATATATATAAAATATATATTATACTAATTTATATATGGGAGACCACAGAATATTAAGGAATGGAATATATAATATGTATTATTATTCGGTTACAGAAGGGTAGATTATGTATCCCCCTTATATGTGTGTTTATCATATTCTCTAGTTTTCAAATAGATTGTAATCTTTGTAATCTACTGTAAATTACATATATTTAAAAATTTGCTCTGCTAAACTGACAATAGAGGTGAGACCTATCCCCCCATACATACTAATTTTATTGTTTCTTTTATGTTTCTTGTTTTGTTTTTGATTTCTTATTTTTTTTTATTATGATTTCAATTTATATTAAGATATATTTAGTTTCATTTTAGTTGATTAATTTATAAAAGTCAATGAAATTTTTACGAAAATTATTAATTAAAACAAAATGTTTTTCTTTTTCCTAATCGTCATGCAGGTATCTTGCGTTACAAAGTCGATTTCCAGAGTATGCAACTTGATGAACTGGACAATGACTGTTTCGATTTAGATGATTACTAAATGTTGATAATGATGATGATATGGATGATCTGATATGATGTTGTTTGCCTTTAACCAATTACCGTCGATCGCTGAGAAAACGAAACAATATACAGATGAAGAAATATAATTATACAATTTTAATAATACAAAAAGGGAATGATGAAACAGAAAGAAAGAAACACACAAACCTTCTTCCATTTTAACGTTGTTGGCGACAAATGTAAAATTTCAAATAGTTATACGTATATAAAAAAAAAACAAAAAAAAAAAAAAAAAAAAAAAACATACAAACTGAACAGGAAAGAAACACAGATATAATGTTAAATCGACGAAAAACAAATATAAGCCGTGTTTTTCCCCATAAAGAAGCAACAAAACAAGCAACAAAGAAAAAGAAAGAAAACCAACAGCAGTACCAACAAACATTCTATTGTTTTAAATATATCTTACAAATTTCGAAGACTGCGTTTTTAGGATCCTTTGATATGAAGTTTCTTCATATCTTGTTATAATTCGCAGCATATTCCCAAAGCAATGTAACTTTCACAAAAAGTTACCATCCAGATTGCTCTCTTTCTCTGTCGCTCACTTTCTCTCTCACACTTTCTCTCTCTCTCTCTATCTCAATACCGATTTCAACTCATTTGCAATCGTTTTGAATCTACTTTTAAGCTTTCAACTAAAAGTTAAATTAACTGTTTTTTTTTTTGCCTAGAACAATTTTCCGATATAATATTTTGTATTTTTAATGGAAAGTGTTGAAGTTTTATTAAATTTACAAAATTGAACCCAAAAAATTATACTTTAAGATATCATCATACAGATATCTGAATTAATATCACTTTCGGAAAATACATACTAGCTGCCTTTATCAACAATATATCGTCTCAGCTGGCGTCCAACTTTCCCCTTTTAAATAATTTTTTAAACCTTTTTAAATCTGATCTGATAAGATAGAAAAGTTGTCTTCACTTGTCGATGTTGTTATATTGCAATATGCAAGCATTATAGCATACAAATACTTTGCTCGTGAACTCATTTCACAGTGGTCCAACAACAGTTGTTACCGTCACTGATAAGCTCTTTGTGATTGGCATTTTAATGGGAATACATAAATCGGTTGTAAACATACATAAAGACGTACAGACATTCCGAACAGAAGATTTGCAATACAATGATTGCGCGCAAAGGTTAAACGTGTCCAAGACAAAATGAGGATGGCTTACCCACATACATATAATTTTGGGTTTTTACTTATGTACACGTTTTAAGTGACGCTAAGCGCTGTTTTGATGTAAATTTTTGGTATAAGTCTTAGAAAAACAAATGTTGCTTAAATTGAATATGTCTGTCATACCAGGAGAATCAGGTCCACCCCAATAAAATAACCATATTACCCACACAACTATACAACAACTGCCATTTGTGTACGCTCGTGTGTGTGTAATTTACAACCTAATGGGAATTTGATCAAGAGTACATACATAAAATATAATCGGCTTGCATATTTGAGTTGGCATTCCCTGTTGAGTGCTCAACGACAGCGGTTCAATTTAATCAAAAGAAAAAAAAGAGAAAAGAAGTTTTTTCGGGTTTCTAATACGTTGTTGCAACATTTTCTGTACTGTGATATAAGTATGGACGCCGCAAATAATGATGCCGTCGCTATAGTGAAACGGCTTCGAGATGGCTTAGTGAACGATTGGAATATCCTAGAGAATGTCTTTCGCCTGTTGCAGAGGGAGGAGACATTTTGGGCAGCCCCACATCAATGGGATGCAGGCAAAATAGTTGAATTCTTTCAGCCGGAACAGTTAAAGGTAAATGTCACAATATACATACATACATATGTACATAAATACTATGACTTCATTCGGATCAGTGCCGGATTTGCTGTTTTTAATATTACAAAATGGACTTGTATTTAGCAAATAACCATTATTTTTCAACCATACACTGTGATTATTTTTCTCGAATTGATATAAGTAAGGATACTATAAGATGATCTGTTAAATGTTTTACCGCCCCAAAATATCCCTGCAAATCCGTCTCTGTCTTAAGTGTTCATACAACTTTACAAATTTCAAGTCTATCAAGTGTCTGGCACGTTCTAGATAAGAATAATAAAAGTTTAATACAAAAAGTGTTGAATCTGTTTGAAAAAACTTTTTAATGATACGAAGAACGTAAACGAGGTTTTGAACCATATATTTTAATTCTATAATTTGGAGTAGCAGATATTTGGAGAAACATTTTGATTTATTTAAATTTCAACCATTTACATGCATTTCAACGGAATCGTAGAGGTGACCCTTTCTGCATTATTTAAATAAACGACTTTTGTATTATTCTATTAGGTGGATTTATCAGTATGCATAATTTGTTATCTCTCTCCCCCTTAGCAATTAATTAATCTCACAGTGTCGAAGGAGGGGCAAACGCACACACTTGCCGAGATCGAGCAATTGTGTCGGTTGGTGATCAAGTATTCAGTGAAAACTTCGCATGGACGTTTCCACAATCAGCTATTTGGACAGCTCGACCCCTTTGGCTTGGCGGGAGCATTGATCACTGAGGCCCTGAATGCCAGCGCGTAAGAATATATATTTATATAAATATTAAGCATATATACTAATTTGTATATAGTTTGATGATATATATGCTAAACAATTGATCAGGCAACAATGAGTTGACAAAAAACATCAATTCGTGTTGAGTTTAAACAACATTTTACAATGTCTAATAATTGGTTGATCAATATACATACATACATATTAATATTTAAGCTAAAAGATTTCTAGAATTGATGTTGTTAAATATTAGAACTTTATGTCTTCAAAATCTACAGTTATACCTTTGAGGTAGCGCCTGTATGTAGCCTCATTGAGACGGAAATTATATCAAGCGTTCTGAAACTGGCGGGATACGAAAATGGTGACGGGATTTTTGCTCCTGGTGGCTCTTCCTCCAACATGTACGGCCTTGTCTTGGCACGCTACAAGTTTGCTCCAGAGATAAAAACTTCGGGTATGTTTGGCATGCGACCCTTGGTAATGTTCACATCCGAGGATTCACACTATAGTTTTAAGAAGGCAGCCCATTGGCTTGGCTTGGGCAGTGATAATTGCGTTGCCGTTAGAACTAATGGTCGAGGTCAAATGCGGTTAGATGATCTTGAGTCCAAGATTATGGAGGCCCGTTCTCGCGGCGGACAACCATTTTTTATAAATGCGACAGCAGGAACCACAGTTTTGGGGGCCTTTGATAACATTAATGGCATTGCGGATGTGGCTGAGCGTCATAGTCTATGGTTACATGTCGATGCCTGTCTGGGTGGAGCTGTACTTTTAGCTCATAAGAATCGGTCGTTGATCGCTGGGTTGGAGCGTTCCAATTCATTCGCATGGAATCCACATAAGACTTGCGGCGTTCCCTTGCAGTGTTCTCTCTTTCTCACGAGAGAGTCCAATAAATTGCTTGATTGTTGCAACAGCGTTGAGGTGAACTACCTTTTCCAGCAGGACAAATTCTATGATGTGTCGTATGATACAGGCAACAAGAGTGTCCAATGCGGTCGTAAAATCGATGCTTTAAAGTTTTGGCTTATGCTAAAGGCTCGCGGTTATAGTCAGTATGGTCATTTAGTCGATCATGCCATTAGTATGGGCCGCTTGCTGGAGAAGAAACTCCGTTTGCGTTCGGATCGCTTCAGACTTGTTCTCGAAACGCATGAATACTCGAATGTGTGCTTCTGGTACATACCGAAAGCTATAAGAGTTTTATCTACCCAGGAGACCGACGAATGGAGAAAGAGATTGTATACAGTAAGTGAATCCATTTGTTTTTAACCGTCCTGCCTATGTCTGTGTAATATCATTATTCTTTGTTAATTTAGGTTGCCCCTAAAATCAAAGAGCAAATGGCATACAGTGGTACTCTTATGATCGGGTACACACCATTAAAGAGTCAAAATCTGGGTAATTTCTTCCGCATGGTCTTCACTTGCTTTCCTATACTTAGGGAGGAGGAACTGGACTTTATTCTAGACGAAATTGAACGACTGGGAGAAAAAATAGAATTTTAATATTTCTAACTTTAATCTTACTTTAAGAAAGTGATTTTACAAATTAAATATGATTTTGTAAATTAAATTTCTTTTTCCGTTACATTTTTTAAAATGAATTCTATTTAGTCAACAGTCTGGCAGCACCTGGCAAATCTCTTATCGATACTTATATCGGTATCGGATAAGACAGATTAGGTATTCTACAGGCTGTCAACATTGCGATTGCTAATAAAATTAGTTCTGAAATAAAGATTTAAACATTATTAAATAAATATAAGCTATGGGTCGAGCTGAGGTCGGTACTCCCAAGTACCTTGCCAACAAGATGAAGGCAAAGGGGTTGCAAAAGTTGCGCTGGTACTGTCAGATGTGCGAAAAGCAGTGTCGCGACGAGAATGGCTTTAAATGCCATACTATGAGCGAATCCCATCAGCGACAATTATTGCTATTTGCTGACTCCCCAGGTAAATTCCTGCACAGTTTCTCCAAGGAATTTTCTGATGGCTACATGGAACTGCTACGCAGACGTTTTGGCACCAAGCGAACCAATGCCAACAAGATTTATCAAGAATATATAGCACACAAGGAGCACATACACATGAATGCCACCCGCTGGCTAACGCTCTCCGACTATGTAAAGTGGCTTGGACGTACTGGTCAAGTAGTGGCCGACGAAACGGAAAAAGGTTGGTTTGTCACCTACATCGATCGTAGTCCCGAGGCAATGGAAAAACAGGCCAAAGCTGATCGCAAGGAAAAAATGGAAAAGGACGATGAAGAACGAATGACGGAGTTCATAGAGAAACAAATTAAAAAAGCTAAAGCAAAAGATGGTGACGAAGATGAGCAGGATAAGTATACTGAACTCAAGCGGGAATCTGTCGAAGAACCACTCAAGTTGGACATTCGTTTGGAAAAGAAATTTCAACCAGAATCCATATTAGGTAGATCGGCACTATTGACTAAACGTTCCAGTTTGTCAACGGAAGCGGATGAAAAACTTTTTAAGAAACCTAAAACGCCTGCCACTGACAAAACACGTTCAGCTCTGGATGATATCATCAAACAAGAAGAGGCTAAAAAGGAGCGAGCCAACCGTAAAGACTATTGGCTACACAAAAATATTGTGGTCAAATTCATGTCAAAATCAATGGGCGACAAGTACTACAAACAAAAAGCGGTTGTCCAGGAAGTCATTGACCAATATAGAGCGAAAATCAAATTTCTGGACAGTGGCGAAAAATTGAAAGTGGATCAAGTAAGCGTTAACAATACAATTAACTAACAATTTAACATTTAATGAAATTCATTTCTATTTTTGCAGGCACACTTGGAGACTGTCATTCCGGCCCTGGATAAATCAGTCCTGGTGGTAAATGGGGCATATCGGGGAGCCGAGGCACTACTAAGAAAACTGGATGAGCGTAAATACGCAGTTAGCATTGAGATTTCTCACGGTCCACTCAAAGGAAGAATAGTCGACAATGTTCAGTATGAAGATATTTCTAAATTATATGAGATTTAGTTTCGTTTTAAATCAATAAGTAACATATTTTAGTATATAAAATAGTAAGCTAATTCTAGGTTTTGATAGTGAAGCATAAATATTAAAGCCACTTGAAGCGAAAGCATTCAGGTCATTTGTACATACATTTCTCTAAATCAACACACCTGTTGGCAATGGCATTCACTTGATGTAGGTAAAATAAACTAAAGCCATTTTGCGGTTGAGGCCAAGACAGTTGATTTTTAAAACAATAAAAGAAATTTTTAAAAAGCTTTTGATGTGCTTCGATGCTTACCTAAAACTGGCATGTGACAAATAACGTTTAAGTGGAGTGCGGTATAGAAGTAAAATTTCTTTCAACATGTTTAGATCGTTTCGATCGTATGTTTTACTAGGATTTGCAGGCATCTTTATATTAGAGAATTTGGCCAATAGGGCTCAAACGGAGATACAACTGAATAATAGCAACTGGTGGCAAGAAGTGCCCAGAGTGATTACAGATATCGTTACAATGAAGGCAAATGTTCTCACATCAGGACCACTCGAATTGGCCTCCAATGCAATTGATGCCTTATGTATGGAGTAACGATTCAAACTCCTCGACCTATAAACATTCATCGAATTAATTTTCTAGGTACATCGACACTGGTTATAGGAAAAGTGCCACCCCAAATTATTCCAGATATAAAAAAAATTAATTTTCAATATATGACACCGTGTTATAACTATAGTGTACCTTTGCTGGAGGCCCAACGACTTTGGCGGCACTCAAAATTTAATAAGAAACGTAAAGTGGTAATTCTGGCTACTGGCTGGACTAACACCGTAAACGATTCAGCGGCTGTGGCAATGATCTCCAAAGCTTTTATGTGTCGAAACGATGTTAATTTTGTGGTACGAAGTAGTGAGTAGGAACTACAATATTCCTTCTTTAACCAAGTATTTAGTAAAATGTCTCCAAATGGTTAATGCTCCACTCTTACCCAACAGATTGTAGATTCAGCATATTATGTGGACACGTTATACAAGTGGTCTGCCCTAAATACGGATCTAATTGGTGAACATATTGCCATTGGTCTAACTCATTTGTTAAAGTTAACTCCATTAAGAAATATTCACTTAATTGGTATATTTTTTGCATATCGATTGCAAAATCAGATTGAAAATCCTTCATATTTGTATTTTAGGTCATTCACTTGGGGCCCATATAATGGGGACAGCTGGGCGTACATTTAAGCGGCTAACTGGTGGCCATTTGGTGCCTCGCATCACTGGATTAGATCCGGCCAAACCGTGTTTTAGGCGTGAAAATGTACTGCCTGGTTTGCAACGCGGCGATGCCCAACTGGTGGACATCATTCATACTAATATGGGCATTTTGGCTAAGCGCGGTCCTCTTGGTGATGTTGATTTTTATCCAGGTGGAGCACATCCTATACAGCCTGGTTGTCTAACCATCGGTTGCTCTCATTCTCGAGCCGTAGAATATTTAGCTGAAAGCGCATATCCTGGACATGAACTTGATTTTCTAGGTATCAAGTGCAAATCGTGGGATGAGCTGAGACGTAGGGACTGCACATCAGGCACTACATCGCCCATGGGCTATTCAATAGATAACGCAGCTCGTGGTATTTTCTATGTAGATGTAAACAGTTGGCCGCCGTATGGTCGAAACTTAAAAGAATCTTCGGTCGAAAATTCCAAAACCAAAAATTGTTACCTGTGTCAAGTAGTGAATTGAAGTGAAGATCTGTCTTATTTAATCATAAATCTATGTATGTAAATATAATTTTATTTTAGTGAAAATTTAATCTGCAATTTCCGTAAGATCTAGATCATCATCGAAAGCTTCACTGATGCCCTTTTGACTCTGGTAGGCACGCTCCTGGGATTCTGCTATACGCCACAGTTCATCATCATCGTGCCCCATTAACATTGACCTGTCCGCATACCCCTTAATCAAATTCTGATGATTTTTTGACTTTGCCTGCAAAGCTTGTGATGATGACGACGACGGATTACGCTTCTGACGATTACCCATGAGAATTTGGCTTTCCTCGAAATAGGTATTCGGATGATTGATAGCCAGTTCAGTGCTGGAGTTATGTGTAAGCATGAAATATTTTCCACATGCAAATTGATAGTGACCTCGGGATACAAAAAACATGATTTCATCGCTGGCACTGATGGACAGACCGTACGAGATGAGCTTTGATTTGAGGGTAGACGAATCCAGCGTTTTGTAAGGGCATCCGTGGCAGTCACCAGGTGCTGCCATTTCTTTAATGATCTTCAAGCATGAGTAGGGACTGTAGTTAACCATGGATCCTTTTTTTCCATAGTTGTGATGAATGTTATATTCATAAGTGCGTGTAAATTTATCGACGTCCATTTTTTTGGTGAATTCTTCACGCCAAAAGCGCAGGGAATCCTCCAAGGTGACGCCTATGCCTTTTAGGAAAAGTCCATACTGCATCCGACCGCCATGCTTAATATGATGCTGGGTCCTTATGTGTTCATGGCACATTCGCATACACAACGGCATAGACGTCTTAGAGAGTTGATTCAACGATTCGATTGGAACAGCTGTATCTCGGCTCACGGTATAATCCGTGCCTGTGTACGAGTTATGCAAAGCCTTAAGCATTCGGGCAATACGCTCATCATTTTCCACATCTTCAATAAGGCCCTTGGCCGCCAGTAATCCTTGTTCGATTTCATCTTGTTGCTTGGCCCCCACTATTGAGACTAAATCATGGGTATTAACATACGCATATCCAGCATTTAAGTAGCAACGACGAGCACGGACGAGATCCAACACCTGGGTAAAAGGCACATTGTAAAAGTCTAGCAACTCAATTTTGGCTACACTTTGACCCGCTGTGCTCTCGTACAACCCATCTTTCACCAAATCCTTTTGTGACTCGCTCAATGGTTGAAAGTTAAAATTGTTGAACTCCAGGAATTGTTTAATCTCCGCGCCGTTGAGAGCAGAGAATTTATACTTGAAATATTCCATTTCACGTGCAATAAACCAACGTGTTAAATCATCGGAGCGACAATAGGCAAGACGCAATATAAAGTGCGACAAATAATCACGTCGACGGGTTTGAATGTCAGCCTCATGCTTGGCGATGGTGCCACTTCCTCCGCTTGTGGTGCAAAGGCGCAGATAGTTGCGTAGTCCTTCCCGTGACAACTCAGCATTCACATACTCTTTCCAATCATCAGACAGCAGGCGTAAGCCCTTTGTGCCGGCATGGTCAAATATACGCAGTAGACGCAAGCGTTCCAGAGCCAGATCCTCAAATTCCTCTATTTGAATATCGTCTATAGGAGGATACTTGTATATCATCACATTGTGTGGATACTTGGTTTCTAAGCTAATCACTTCGACTTTAATCTCATTACGGGCGCGCTTCTTTAAATGGAAATCCATATCGAAATTAAATTAGTTAACTATTTACAAGCAGAACGTTTTGGCGCGTAAAATGGAAACGATCAGCTGGTAAACAAGGTTTGTTATCGATAGACTTGTTTGTGTACGTGTACTGTTTTCAAAGTGAAACAAGCAGTGCATCGGATTTAGTAATCATTTTTATCATATCTGCCCATCACGGCTACCAAGTTAGTAGTGATTAAAGTACAAAATAGGATATCAAAATATTTATTAAATTTGGGTTACTGTAAATCATCGTCTCATTTATATAACAAATTCCAACAGTTCCTCTAAATATTTTATCTAACAAATTAATCGAAGTCCTAAGGAAGACAAAATTGAAGTGAACCAATCTAATTTCTTTTAAGAATCGATAAGTCAATCGAATCCACCAGTTCAGTTGAGGACTGGTCGGCACCGGGTCGCTCTTAACCACAAATTTGGAAATCCCCGACAACTGTTATATTATATCAGGAGAATTTTGATTTAGCATCATGACGAACGAGAAGGGTAATTGGTATGCACTTCGAGCTTAAATTTTTTTAAAGCACAGTTTACAATTAAATATATTTGTTTCATTTCAGGTCAACTCGAGGATTGGAGTTGATGCAGTTGGAACAAACTGCAGATGTTCGCGTTATTATAGACGGCTGTACCTTCCACTGTCACAAGGCAGTGCTCATTATGGCTTCAGTTTTTTTTGAAAAGCTTTTGCTGACTGATTGCAAGGAAACGTCCAGTGGCGTTATATATTTAGAGGATGTGACACCGGATATTTTTACAATATTCAGAGAATACATATACACTCGCGATGAAGAATTGCTTTCAGATTTGAGTAACACTGAATTATTAGGTCTTTTCGATTGCGCCAATATGTGGCAAGCAGATCCCGTCAAAGTTTTTTGTTTAAAGAAAATTCTTGGGCGCATTTCCTCCATGAAGGTGGGTGAATTAGTAGCGGTGTTTAGCAAAGCTGTTTTGTATGACATAGAAAACTTAGTTGTTCCCATCAAAGAGGTACGTGTTTAGATTTAATTTGGATTTAGATTTAATTTGTAAGTGAGCAATTTTCTAACGCAAATTATATTAAATTTAGCGATTATGCAACAAGCAGCTGGATCCCAATTGTCCCGAAGTAGCTAAGTTGAGTGTCAACTGCATTACACGCTTTTTAAACATTCTCTACTACCTGTCCGATTTTCAAAGATTCAAAATAATTCAAGTTTGGATTGAAGGGAGCGGTATTCGTCCACCAGTGCATGTGTTTCCCTTCCCTACTACAAATGTGGATAACAAAGACAAAATGGAGAAGAGCGAGGAATCGGGTGAATTGCTAAATAGTCTATTGGGCAGTATTAACTATTTTAATATGAATTTAAAAGATTTTTATAACGGTCCTTGGAGTTCCAATCTTTTTGACGATCCCTGGAAACTAAATACTCTCGCTGTAATTATGGAACAGCAAAGTTTGGCCAGTAATCCTGGTTCGTTTATATTTGCACCACAATCTACTGCTGTAATTATGAGACAGCAAAGTTTGGCTACCGCAGGTCTAGGCATTCTTGCGGAATTTCTTGCAAAAGCGTATCTTTTCAATAACAATTCTTTAAAGAAGGAAATATGCAAGGTGAGTATTTAGTTGCGAACCTTTTATGCAATACATACTATAAAACCACTTCTAAATAGCGTCTTAAATCGATTGCCAAATCCAATACGATTATGGATCACCCCCAAGCTATTGCACTGAATGCTGAATGCTTTGAAATTTATATCAATTGCTTTGAAAATATAGTAAGAGAAGTCGATCGCTTCATTTTAACTGAGAAATGGATTAAGGCGAACTTAACAATTGATAAGGATAATGAGACTAAGGAAAAACTGTTGCATAACATAAATTATAATGCCATAGATATATGGGACTTTGACAAGGGTCCTGGAATGTCAACATTGATTGATATAGAGCTCAAATATAAATATTTGACTGATGTAGTACAAAAATTCAAACAGACTAATCATCCACCTTATTAACTAGCTTTACCAGTTATGTAACTATTATTATTTTATAATTAAAGCTCAGGTACTTATATAACTGACTAGGATTTTCTTATTAATTAAATTTTCCTGTTCTATTTGTTTTGTCAAAGTCGCCATGCCGTCGAGTGTATGCCAATGGCTTCGAGTGACTTTCTCAAGCGTTTCCAAAATAGTTTACGTTCCTCTAATTTTGGTTGTTTGTCACCTTTGCCGGATGGCCATTTAATGTACGTTTTAACATCCATTAAATACTGCAATGTCTTGGGCCGTTTACTGCGTGGAATATCCTCTAAAAAGACAAGTATCAAATGCTCTTTACTGACCTCAAAGATGCTGTAAAAAAAAAAGAAATTAATAATATAATAAACAGATTATACTAGACTAAAAAAAATCTTAAGACCTACCGATGTTGAGCCAAATACATTTCAAATTGACACCAATGGCTAAGTAGAAATTTCGATGATATAATCAGCATCAATGAGTGTGAACGATCCATACAGGATATAATATTGTCTAATATAGTGACACCAATCTGAAAGTCTCGCTCATGTAAACAAATGGATATATCACCGGTCTCCTCCACATTTGGCAGTAACTCATCCAAAACCCAATGTCGATCATTTTGGCAATAACTAATAAATATATCGTACACTACACTGGGATCTTGCAGTGGTGTAAGCAACGGCGGTGACACCTTTGACGCACTCGAAAGCAGGGCAGCTGATTTTATCGACGAATAATAGTAATGAATGTGCCAACGTTTAAGATATATGATTAATGCCAACATGGATACACCCGCAACACTAGCGACTACAGCTATAACTATCGTTGTCACTGTATGCAGCTCCGTTTCAAGAATATTGAGATTGCGAGGCTGGCAATTTAATTGATCTACTAGGAGCACTTGATCCGTCTCATTGAAACACCAATAATGCTGGGCATTATAGTCGAGCAACTGGAATTTTAATGTTGTCTCATTTAGTAATTCACCGAATTGATATGGTTGCTCCACCGGGCATTTGTTTAGAAATGTTTTGTAATTGCGCGAGGAAAAGAAGCGCATTTGGAAAATTTGATTTACACGCTTGTAGTTGAGCAAATTATGATAACTTTCTGTTAACTGCGGCACATAACGCTGCAGCCAGAGATTTTGCGTCAAATTGGCAAAATTTTGGTTCAGGTCAGCGTATTCAAATAGGTTATAGGAGCAATCTACATCTTTGTTATTGCCAGCTCCAACCTCGATAATTTCTCTTAGCAGGCAACTGCATATAAAGTTATTTTCGCCTAGGCTCAGATAGGATAATGTTTCAAAGTCTTTAAGCATTTCATTTGTAAGAACATTTATGTTGTTGCTACGTAAATTAAGAACACGTAATGCCAAATTCATATGGAATACACTCCGATACCAGTTACCCACATGATTTGAACTAAGATCTAACAATTGTAAACTTTCTAGTTGTTCGAAAGTTGTGGAAGATAGTGCATTAATATTGTTTCCAGCGAGTCCTAAAACTCTTAATTTTACCAGAGATCTAGACCAATCGATATTCTTTAAATTGGAGCGTTCAAAATATAGATATTGCAATGTATTTGCTATGCCATCGAAAGCGTCATCAATAATATTGTATGAAACGAATGGATTGCCAGACAGATCCAGACCTTCAAGTGCTGTATTTTTAAATATGGCACTGCTTACCATGGGAAATGCCGTATAACATAGACTTAGATACCGGAGCTTATTACCCAAATGCGTAAAGGCCACTGCACTATTACGTGTCATTTTTGAATGCGATAAATCCAGATATACCAGTTCCGGCAGATATTTAAAAGCCGTCTGTTGAATTTTTAAGCCGTAGACAAGGTTCACGATCATCTCCAAAGTGGTCTTGGACCATTGGTAGTTATAGCTTAACACATTTGTGAAGGACAAATCCAGATATTGTACTTTCTGAATGTGATAGAAAGTATCCGAATTAATTGTCATTATCTTGTTGTTTGACATGAAAAGCCGTCGAAGGTTGGTGATGTTTTGAAAGGTTTCTTTGGATATGTACTCTATACTACAGTTGCTAATGTCCAGCTCCAAGAGATGAGTTAGTTTAGGAAACGTGGCCCAAGCCATTGTCTGTTTTTCTAAATACGAAAAGTGGTATTTATATTATTTCATTAACTATATCTATCTAAACAATAAAAGTTTCTTAAAATATAGAAAGTATTTTATATTTGTATGTATGTATTTTGAATGTTGCTATAATAGATGAGACTGGGATTTTATTGGATGCCCTAGCTAATGCCTTTTCGTTATATATATATATATAGATATCTATACGTAGTATATAGCATGAATCTTTCTTAATCTTACTTGGTCTTCCAAAGTGTTTTCTGTAATTCTTATAATACCGCAGATAATCCTCATAAGTATTATGGCTAATATGTGTGGTGGTGTCAGTGTTTGAGTTATTATTGTTATGTGAAATCAACAAACATTCCCGATTATATAGATCAGTGTTATTGACTGCCAGCAACTGCTCACATCTGTGTTCTGTGTAATTATTGTTGGTTGTGTCATACCAAGTTTCATTAAAAAACTTCTCAAGTGCTGAAATATTTATACTATTGTCAATACAAAAATATTTAAAGTATAACAACTGGATATGTATGTATATTAATATAGGTATATGTTAATATCCATTCCTGTAATCCATTACATCTTAACTTGTCTAACTCAAGCTTACCTTCAGCATCTGGTAAAAGTTCTGCAAATTGATTGCCTCGCAATGATAGAAATTTAAGGGAATTATTTATTGTACCAAGAGTTTCATATGGCACTGAATTAAGTGCATTATAAGCAGCCGAGAATATTTCAATTCTCCTATTGCGTCCAAAATATCTAAAATTCGATTTGGTATTTTCTAGTAAGTCCATATCTTCCCCCAGATTACCATGCGACATATCCAAATACAAGTTCTTAGCTACGTTTAAAAAGAATTAAAAAGAATTTCAATATTTTTAAATTGGGGGAAAAAAATTTTAACATATTTTAAAAATTTTAACATGTTTTTTTTTCTTGGTTAGTTAGTCAAATAAAAGAAAAGTAACGAATTTATGTAGATACCACTACAAATGTAGAAACTTTTGTTTGATCGTGCTGGTATCCTATATATTGTAGAAATTTATTTTTGTCATTTATTAAATTTTGCCATACTTACAGTATTTAAAATTATAAACTTTCAGACTGCCATTTGGATATGTCCACCATAATATTTCATCTTTAATTATATCCAATAGACAGGAATTACCATCGTCTGTATCGTATTTAAGTAAGATCGATTTCAGATCCGTTTCGTCCGTTTCACGACTCACCGAATCCGTTTGATCGGCGTTTTCAATTTCATCAATATCAATATACGGATCGTAGACACCCAATGTGTTAAGCAATTTTGAGGGTATCATTAGTCGGCCATGGGTTGGCAGTAAATATACGATGAATATAAATATTAACATAAAATTGTTATACATTGTATAAACCATGTTGTTGTTGTTGTTGCCTTTGGGTCTCTTTTACATACACAGCATATACCACCAACTTTATGTGGAGGCAAATTTTAATAATAATTTTTATATATTATTATTTTGGTGTGTACCAGGGATAACGATAAAGGTTAACTAACTTTATAATTTCTCTTTCATTTATATTAAATATACAAAATAGATTAGGAGGGATAAACCATAACTATGACTATATTAATTCACTTTCTTATTCACACAAACACACACACACACACACACTTTTACAAAAAATAGTGGGAGGTGCCTGCTCCTCTTTTCAATGTTCCCATTCCAGTTTTCGCTCTCTACTGTCTCTCACTTTAACGTAATCCGTATACCAAAATATTGACTTTGTGTGTATGGTATTTCCAAACAACCGTTACTCTGGTGCTCCCGTAACAGACTGGCATTTGTAGCAAATGTTTTAGCTAATGGTCAGAGTGAATCGAGCTTCCTGATATGCCGCTTATCAATTTTGGCAATACATCCATGTATTTTCCTTGGCTTTTCAATGGGTTTCAGCTGCTATCAGCGTATGTATGTATGTACGTCTGCTCTGGAACCCAAACGCCCACGTTTCCTTATCGGATAATTATCGAATGGTGATTAATCTCTAATAGTTTTCTTTGATCCAATTTTTTGTTTAGATATTCAGTAAGGTTCTACACGATTTAAAGGAATTGCCAAATTGTGGTCGTGTAACAGTGGCCATAAATTCATACTTCGATTGCCATACAAGAGCTTAAGTTTATGATGTTGTCCAGTCATCTATATAATTGAATTTGATTTATTGTAGATTTTTAAACAAAAGATTGATAACGCTTTCTATCCATCTCTTTTTCTCATTCTTATTTTGGTTTAACGAAATCTAAAGTAATCAAATCAGTTTAGTTTTTGAGATATGAAAAACACAAGACAACAAAAGTTTATTTAAAGATCTAAACTATACATTGGATATTTTGCAAATCGTTCTGATATCAATAAAAAGAAGTGCTCTATATTTTATATATATATTGATAATCCTTATCGTAAGACTGGTCTTAATACAAAATGGATAGTATGATTTTAGTGCAAAGTTTCTTATTCATAGAGAAAAACATTTCCTCTAGATTATAGCTTAAATGGGGTTAATTGCTTCACAATTGAAGGAATAGTGATTTCAATTGAGATTTCTTTTATAAAAGAGGGGAAAAAATTGTACTTAACAATATTTCAAGTCGTTTATAATTTTCATGAATTTTATTCCATTATAATGGCTAGACGTAAACAATATGTTCGTAATTTATACATAGCTTATCAGTACAATAAGTGTGGTATTTTCAGTATTTCTGGCACTCTCTGTTTTGCTACATTTTTTTTTAGTTTGTTAAAAATAAAACCTTAGAATGTTTCAATGGCCTTGTGGGTCAATCTTTTGAGTGAAAAACTCTTCTTTATGCCTTTAATTTCAGTCTCAATAGTGGGTATTTTTGAGCTCACCCGCTGAGAACGAGTGAGCAAGCTGTAGGAAACAGGTTTTCTGTGAGCCCAGGTCGGTCAGTTAACGTTCCAGATAGAGATCAACATTTAGTCTACAATCGAATGCCGATGGTGGAGGTGGAGGCTTATAACATTCCGCTACACAGGAAAACTAATTTACCATTAATTCAATTGACTTAACTGGGTAAAGCTTGAGATGCGTAAGGCAAGTCTGGGGCTGGGCCTAGGTCTGGATGCCAACTCGGAGGCATTTTCAAGCTCCAGTTCATCATTTACAACCTCGTACAGCGATGGCAGTGATTTAGCCAACTGGGAGGAGTACGTGGCTGACGATGGAAGCCTTTTTTATGTCGAATACATGCCTAATGCAACGCGAACAACCGAACGTCGTGTAGAATTTATGCGCCTGGGAAAAAAGTTGGGAAGACGCCAGCAGCAGCAGCAGCAACAACAACAACAACAACAGCAGGCACAACAACAACAGCAACAGCAGGCACCACAACAACAACAACAAAAGACGCAGCCACAGAGTCACAGCAATCGCCAAAGCCGTTCCGATGAGTTCCGATTCTCACAGTTGAAAACCAGCGACAGCCACAAACAACTGGAGCTGGTTATAACAGCAGCAGATCGCTTTAGGTTTGGTCGTCGCTCTACAGCGGTGGAGTCAATTTTGGGTTTTCGTGTTCAGCCCTTTCCAGATCAATCCGAATGCTTAATGGTAGATAGTTTTGTTCACGATATTAGTGCCCTTCAGCATAAGGGTGGGACTATAAAGCGTGGCGATTGGTTCAAATCCTTGAATGGCATTGAGCTGTATGCCAGCAATGTAGATGAATTGCTGCAGCAATTTATGGAGCCCACACAAGTGTGTTTAGGATTTCAGGGGAATCAAGAAAATAAAGCTGATAGCAGGGATGTGGACAAAACGCTAGAGGGTGAACCTGGCGATAATCAAGGGCCAGCAGCCCACCAACAGATCAATAAAATATTAAACTTTGCCATGTTTGCTGAACAATTCGAGCGTTTGATGGTGACCTCCAATTCAGAAAATGCAGTCATGCCCTTTGCCCTGCTGTTGTTGCCGCCTGAATGCTATCAGCAGGATCAGCATAAGGATTCTCTATATTATTATCCCGAGAATCCGTTAACCAATTTCCTGTATAAAGCTCGAGGATCATTTCTCACTCTTCATGCAGTGCTAAGTGAGCTAAACACGAAACCTTTGACCTCACGTTTAAAAGTAGGAGAGGATCAGCATGTTTACTATGTAAACTATCGACAGCTAAATGGTTTTTTAGTTCTTCTGGCCTACTCATCCAACCTTTTTACAGAATCGGAATGTCATCTACGATCCGATGAACTCATGGGCTATATACATTTTTCCCTGCCGGGTCTAACCTTGGATAATTTTACTAGTGGCGGCGGATCAGATGAGGGTTTGCGTTTGTTTCTGCGCCATTTTTGTAGCATTCAAAGAAGTCGCCTATTATCCACCTCTTTTGGTCCACAGATACAGTTCGAGCAGCTCTTAAGGCAATCTTACAGTCTGCCCTTACCAAAAGAGGCTCAACTAAGAGTATTCGATGCTTTAAGTGAAATGGAGGCAATGGACTATCGGAATTGGAATGACGAGCCTTTAACCACTCATCGAGAGTTTTTTATCTATGGAAGCGCCTTGTACTATGAACATTTTCTGCTTGCCAGTCTCTTGCCAGCCTCTGATCGTATCCAAGTAGAAAGTTTTCTCCGTTGCCGTGGAATATTTGATTTTATAGGAAATCCAAAACTTCGGGTACGGGAGTTATATGTTTGGGAGGAAATTGTAATGCCAAATGCCACTGGTCGGTACTTTCTAACAGTATGCACGCGAAATCATCTAAGCTTGGCGGTAATATTGAAGATTTTCGATGCTCCAGACATGGCCCCAGATGCCATAGTGCCGCCTTCTCTATTTTATATTGAAGAGATTCAGGAGACTTTAGATCATCTGGTGCAATGTGGAATTGAATCGTTGGCTATGTTTTGGTCCATTTCAAATAAGCGCCCAGAGGTGCTTAATGCGTCTGAGAAAGTGGACGATTCATCAGCTGCTGGTTCAAGTGCTATAGGAGACTTAGAAAAGGAAGAGACAGTACCCCATAAGCTGGAATCATTCCTAAAGCAAAAACTTACTGTCTTATCATCCACAAGTGCCACTGTGGATGAAGATACCGGGCAGCAGTGCTCCTCATTGGGGGGCTCTTCCATACATAGTCAAACACCCAGTGAAGATGATTCATCACGACGCCGGCTCACACCCATACAAGCAGGTATTGGAGAAGATTCAGATTCTGGTTCTGATTGGGAAAATTTTGCTGTCCAGCATCCACTTCATTTTGGCGAAAATCAGAGTCAAAGCCAAATGACCGAATCCATGTGGAAGGAGATTAACAATGTGGTGCCAGTAAAAATATCCGCAGGATGGAAGAACTCAGTACTGTATTATGTGTACATTGATTTGGCCAATAATTCCTTATTTGCCCCATTTTATGGTGGATCAGAAAATCTGTCACTCCTTTCCGAAATCCGCAAAGCTTGCCACTTGATACATTCTGTGTTAGAACGCTCGAAACATTATCGACGGCCACCAATAGAATCCTCATCCTCCACCCATGGTCAATCTTTGGCCAAAGAGCATAGCATCACCCTAAGCATAAATGGAATGGGACTAACGAATGCAATACAAATTGTTGTGATCGGCCGACTATTTCAATCACCTGCCAAAGAGGTCTATGTATGCCACCGCGCTGAAGTGCCTCAAAATATGGTCGAAATGGCATTTCGACTATCGTTTTTCTCAATGGGCTAGCAATCTAAAGCGCAACATTTCTTTAAAATATTTAAATATTTAAATTATTATTTAAGGAGTAAAACGATTTAGAGAAAAGTTATTTGAGGTTATTATTATATACTATAATTATTTATGTATGTACATTTTTTGTTTGGATTCAAATTATTATACTAACATAGAAATGAAGGAGAAATCCAGCGTTCTGTTAAATGGCTTATAGTTCGGAAGTTAATATGCATAAGCATATAATGTTCAAGGGTCACATCTAAAATTTCAAATTTTAAAAATTCGAATAAAGGTTCAAAAATATCTCTATACGATCTAAAATGTTAGCAATTTATGTACAAATGCAAAAATATGTGGCCTAACGGATTGGCAAGAATCTATTTCATTTTCATTTGTATTTCATTCAGCTTTATTTTAAATGTGATCAGAAAAAAGTATTAACACTATTTATAGAGTTCTGTGGGAGGGTTCCGAACTACTTCCACATACATGCTTACATATGAACGACCAAGAATAAACGACACGCGCATTTTTATGACAGATATATGAGGCTCAAGGTAGTTTTCCCTAGTGGTTTATTTTCTCCGCCGCAGTTCACACTAAGACCGTCTGGCCAACGGAAGGCGAAAGATGCTCATTTCATTTGATTAATTGCTTTTGAATATTTGTACATATTTCAAAGTGGATATGGCTACTATGTGGATAATATACTTGGTCTATGCTCTGTCAACAACGACGACAATTGCATTGGAAGAATTGGATGGAGGAACTCAATCTACTAATGTTTCATATTTAGAAAATGAAACCAAGTTACCCAGTGAAGTACAAAAGGCTGTTTGTACGGTCACAGCAGGGGAAGTTAAAGCTTCCGCCGAAGCTGTAACCACAAAAACTTTAAAGGGCGTTTGTGGATCAGGTATATAGAAACATCTACATATATACATACATAATGACAAACACTATTAGCTAACTTATTGTTCAGATGAAATGAATTTGGCCTTTCGCAATTTGGAGACAAAACTCTACGAGGAATTACGATTGATAAAATTAATGCTGGAGCAGCTGACTCAGAGCAAGATGATGGATAAGATTAATGAAACCTTGAAGTTTGAAGCAACAAAGATGAAGAGTACAACAAATATTCCAAAAATAATTACCCAAAATGAATTAATACCGAAAGACTATGGGCTAAAGAAAATACCAAAATTGAAATTACTTCAGATGGAACATAAGCAGCAGCCAATTGTTGAACGGGAACAGGAAGTTGACAAATTCAACAACACCATGTTGGCCAATCAGGATGTTAAATTGTTTACATATTACTGGAAATTGGAAAACTTTACACAACGAATTGACAATCTTACAACAACCACACTCAATAGCCCAATATTTAGTATACGAGGTAAATTAATTAAATTCACAATAGAAACAGTAACATAATCTTATTTTACATACCCTTGCGAAGAATCTATTTATTCAATTTCTCATCAAACCCATGCATATATAACCAAGAGATAAATAGATCATTATTTGCATATACTTAGTTTTTGTTGTTATATCGTGCGCAAGGGTATAATTGGAAAAAATCTCAATATAGACTCAATATGTTTTTAATTTAGGAAAGTCCCTCCAATTGAAGTGTACTTTTCATCATTTGAATCGCGAAATGCTCAATTTGCAATTGGGCTATGCCTTCTCCACGCAGGATCAACACAACAACATTATGCTAGACATGGGATTGGGCGGTTTCTTCAAGCAATTAAAATGGACGGATCAGATGACATTGAAACATAAAATTTCCATTTTGGATCAAAATCAAAGTAATCCTCGGACCCAGGATCTTAGCTCGCAGGAGCTTAGCAAATTGGATATGAGTTTTTCCATACCGCATAGTGCCCTACTTGGTAGCACCTACGTCAAAAACAATTCATTGTTAATACAAATTCTTTTATATTTATGAATGATAAGCATTAAAAACCATAGAGAGACCCAAACCAATGACTAAAGCTATTAACTTGGTAGACCCGCTTGGAAGAATCTAATTCACAGTTTACTGCGTGCTCCTTTAGCCGTGATATTAAGGAATGGTAAAGCAATTGGATACAATTCTTTGCACGATTTGAAAGCGACAATATCGTTAATGGTTTGATGACGTTCCATATTGGTGACCTCATTGGGATCTTCCTTTTCGGTGTTGCCTTCATTTTGTGTCGAAACAATATGCACAGACAGCACACGACGCTCTTCACCATCTTTTGCAATAAATTTCTAAAACAAAAAGAATTTCGAATTAAATAAGTACTTACGCGAGTGAAAACATTACCTTAAAATATTCCACAAAATCGGGTTTGGTTATCTTGCGTAAAATAGCCACCTCAGCTTCTTCGCGTTCGAAATGATACGTTTGCATTGCGATTTCACCATAGAATTGGCTAAATTGCTGGAAAATGGTTTTTGGTTTTTCCAACTTTTTAACGGCCAAGGCTTCCTTATGGCGTTCAAATTCATCTAGCGGCATATCCTCAATTGCTTGCTAAAAAAAAATTTTCCATGATGCATTAACACTTTAATTATTAATTATTTGTAGTAAGTAATCTTTACCAAATAAGTCTGCAAAAAGTTCTCAATGCGATCCTCAACAAATGAGGGATGCTTTGCTGATTGGACAATAATGCGTATGCCATTGGCTCCATTTACTTTGCGTACGCCACTAAAAACAATGTAGCCCAGTTGCTCCTTTGTGCGCAGGCAATCATAACAGGGCTCTGACAGTATTTGTGATACTAAATTTACCATAATATTTGTATGATCTGTTTGTGCGCCGCATTGTAAATAGAGTTGGGTACAGGAACTCTTGTGGAATTCATTTTCCTTCTCGAACAGATAGCTATCGCCTAAGAAAGAATATGGGAATAGATTGAATAAATTTAAGACATGAACATAAAAGTAATGAAGGGAAATAAATAATTTACCAGGCAAAAGCTTGTATTCGCGCTTCTTTAACATTTGACGTGCTAAAATGGGCAATTTGGATGCATTGGTAGCTTCCAGTCGTTTGTTTACACGTCCTGCTATATCAGTAGCCTGCAGTTTGGTAACATTACCAAAGATGAAGCATTCAGTGTGCAAGCGTTGAAAGAATTCCTTGGCAAAGTTCAACACTCGATCATAAGTGACCACTAAAAATATAAAAAATTTGATCTCTTTTAGTCCAAAGGAACAACGTTCTTAGCTTATATATATATTCACACTCCATAGCATCCAGCAGCTCTACATTGGCCCAAGCATTCTCAGTAAGCAATAAGGCTAAATAATATATGGAATGCTGATACGGTTGTTCGGCTTTAAAGTTTTTCAACGAACGCACATATTCCTCCTTGAGTATATCGAAACGTTTCTCATCAATGCAAAAGTCGAATAGGTGGTCTAAAAGCTTTTCCAGTAGTACCACCTGTTTATCGCTAAAGCCTCGTATGGTAAACTGTAAAATGATAGTTTATAAAATTTTTTAAAACCGAAAATCAAATTTTGGTGTGAATTTAATTGTTAAACAAACCCACATCAATGCCACAAGGTTTGCCGACCACATTAAGCTTGAGACTGGCCAAATCGGCATCGTATAAATACTCATTGAGCTGATCCCTTAATAGCATCACCATCATGTGATTTAAATTGCAATTGAGTGGATCCAAATAGGCAATCGGATTAGACATATCAAAAGTCATGCACGCTTTGGGTTTATTAAATTGATTGTCCTGCTTATGCCATACTCGAAGGATTGGTGTGTCCAGTATAATAGTTGGATGCTTGGGGGCATCACTCGGCACATCGGCAATATCAAAATTGGTAGGTATAAAGCTATTTGGCAATGCAAGCTTTAGATTTTCATTGAGATCACAATTTTCCCAGCGATTCAGTGTGTCCTTTGATATCGATTCCACACCGTATTTTGTTTTATAATATGGTTCCACCTGATCACTTTCTTGTTCAAAGCTTTGGCTAACCATCACAATACGACTTTTTGATGGAACCAATTCCTCCAGTAAGCTGGAAATTAAATCCGGTCGCCATTCATTGCTCATATATGGAGCAATTAATACCTCCTCCAACGGAAAAATCTGCATAGAGGATACTGCATGGGTTACCAAATTTTCAGGTTGCTCCTTTTCTTTAAATCGAAAGCGCATCTCATTTAAACGCACGCACTCGTCAAATATCCATTTTTTGGGGCCTTCTTGGCTTAACATGCGTAGGTACTGAAATATAATGTTGACAATATCGTCCATATGATCTAATCCCTCTTGAGTAAGATCCACAACAATGTCAAAGAATCCGAAACCATTTTGGGTACTTTGATGACCGGCCATAAGACTGTAAGAGGGAATAAGGTAAAAAAAAAAAGCGAAAAGAATATTTCTCTTCAAAATGAAATACTTACTCATTGCACCAGCCCAATCGCCGCAGTTCCGACAAAATGCTTCCTTTGCCCTCATGCCCAATCAAGTGAGTCAAATAATTGTCGGGCTGAAAGGAAAAAAATTCAGACCTTTTTTAAATGAACTGAAGATTCCCCACATTATAATTAACTATGGGCAATAGACAAAGATTTTAGTTCTCGAACATCAATTAGAATAAGTCGATCTCTCTCTAATTAATATTCAAAACAAATTAAATTCGATTCTACAATATAAGGTCAAATACATTTTGAAAAAACTTGCTAAAGAAAAATTTCCAAATATTTGAAGGGTCAGACAACACCTACACACATTAAAATAACTTACGCCCGACTTGTAGAACTGTGTTAAATCATCCGTTGTGAAACTGATAGTCAACGAGCGCATATCCTTGATAGGCACAATTTTCACCTTTTGGGCGTAACTATCCTCAGCAAACGGATGGCGTGGCCATTGTGGAACTTCGACATTTTTATTCTCAATTTCAGAGAACTTCGACATAACCATGCACTCTAAATCGTCTAACGACTCTGTGAACACAGAAATACATTTAGCTTTAAAATCCAAGAAACAAGTGCAACTTCCAACCTTTGCCAATCACCGCCAGACACATTATGTTGGCCGAATACCATTGCTTGTGGAATTTTAGTAGCTCGTCTCGCACATCAATATTACGGGACTTTGGTATATCCGCAAGTGTTGCTTTATTGCCACTGCCAAATTTACTGTAAGCATGATCTGGTTTAGCCAAATGTCGATGTACTTGCTTTATGCGCCATAAATCACTGGATAGATTTTTTTCGTGCTCCGAATTTACCTGCAAAAACGCATTGGGATGAAAAACCTTTGTTAAATTTCCAGATTGGAGTTTTCATACGGCATTAATTTCCCTTTCCGTAGCGCTGGGAGTGAATAGCGGCCCAATAAAAAATTGAGCAAAACGATCCAATGCTCCATCCAGTTTGTCCGGTGCCACGTGGAAGTGATACTTGGTCATCTGGGGATATGTGGCTGCATTGCTGCTTCCACCACTCTGTGAGAGATAAGTGGTGTAGCCATTTTCATGCGGATACTTTTCCGTCCCTAGGAAAAGCATGTGTTCGCAAAAGTGAGCCAAACCAGGCAAATTGTCAGGATCGGACATGTGTCTAGTACAAAAATAATCTGTGAGATAGTTGTATTTCTGGCATTATAATGGCATACAATTACCCAACATGTACAGACAATGCGGCTGCCGAAACATCCGTTTGGGGATCACTGATCAGAAGAACCTTAAGTCCATTTTCCAGCTGCAGGCCACGGTAGTCTCGGTTGTCTTGTTGCGATTTTTCGATATTATTTAATCTGATGATGGATTTAAATAAAAGAGGAGTTCTGGTTATAATGTATCCATTGCCTACCGTAAGATTGGTTCCAACTGCTGCTCTGGCCGTTTGGGCACTGCCTTTTGAGCATCTGCTATAGTCATTTTAGGTTTGGGTAACGAGCCTAAAGATCGACGAGATAATAATATGCTGCTACCTCCAGGTCTGCAATTATAAAACATTATTTTGTTTTACATACTACGTATGTATGTATATTGAATATTTTGGCAATAAACCTTCGAAACCTGAGAATAGCTGCCGCAAAAATCGATGATCTGCAACTGGAGAGGTTGAGACACACGTGCCGAGCAAACATAGAGATTCCTAAATATAGGATACGCCGAATCGGTAGCAGTATAACGTTAAAATCTAAAATATATTCTTGACTCTATTAAGGCCAACAAATTTATAATAATTCCTTGGAAATCGTTTCGCAATAGTTGCACAGAAATCGAAAACATATGTTTGCCAGGGACTGTGTATTATATTTTACCGGTTCCGTTTCTATCCACCGCCTAATTCAAAAAACATTTCGTTTAGTCTTTAAATTGTATTGTAGTTCTTTGACAATGTAACGAATGTAACTTGATATAATTTGGTTGTATATTTAAAATTAAAACGAGTTTGGCAGTAAAAAATGAGCTATTTACCCGAATCGAAAATAATATCGATAATTAACAATCGATATGCGATATACTGTAAGCTTACAAAACGCTCGATTTGCATTTGACTTGGACAACCCTAATATAACCGACGGGTATTCCGCAATCGCATAAATAAAAAAGCATTAAAACATTATTACTTTTACTGCGCAACAAAAGCACAACAATGGCAGTGGAGCCATTACATCCATAAATCGGCATCTTCTCAACATACAGAGTGTCATGACCGAGTTCCTCTAAATATTCTTTCGGTGCTAAAGAATATGTTAATAGCAAAAATATTAATTGTAAAAATATGTTGTGCTATGTGTAAGCAAATGTGCAAGTGTAGCTGTGGTCTGTGTGTGTGTACGTGAATGATAAGTGCAATACGCAAAAGTAAGAACAGACGGAAAGCAAAGCCGCAACACATAAAATTTAAGCAGTCGTTTAAAAGGTATTTATAATAATTATAATTATTTATATATATATTAATATGTATATACTAAGCTATTGGTGTACATACATACATGTATGTCGGTATGCCTTGTGACTGGCCATCAATCAAATGAAATGCTAATCAAACTGTTTATTCACTACAAAACAGAAGCAAATGAAGAATTGCAATTGCAATTGAGCATGGCAAAAAGAAAAGTGCAAGTAAATATCATTGATTTATTTTTCACCTGCAAATAAAAGTTATTTTATAAATTAAAAAAGAATATTCTGCAATTTTCCTAAATAAAATATTTGTGAATTTCTGTTTGATTGATGATCATGATGGTGATGGGTCGAAAGAAGTGCCAGACGCAAATGGATAAAGGTGTGTGTGTAAATCGGTGACGGTTGAGTTGCCTGCTACACATGCCCCATGCTGCATGGCATGAGAAAATCAATAAGCTTGCAAAAACAAAAAACGCAAATGGCAAAAAACGGAGACATTTCAGGCGCCGGCTTGCATTGGATGCAAACAAATGATTCTGATTTACCTTATACATACATATGTAACTATACACTTTACATGCACACGTACATACTTATGAAAACATGTACATTTATACATACATATGTATGTATTTATGTATGTACATATAGTACATTTCCTACGGTAAATTACAGAACACTAAAATAAAAGTTATTTTGGGCGCAGAGAAATAGCTTTGAATATGTACATACATACATACATATGTATACAATTAGTCTCATATATACATATGTATGAATGTATGTATGTACATACATATATATGTACGTATATGACTCTTATATACATAGATGTGTATACAGCCATTAACAGTTAGGCTTTCATTTACTTTTACACAAGTATTGGTCATCAATTATCCCTCTCCCTTCCTTCCTAATCATCCTGTTTTACGCAGCAGAAACTCATGTCAAGGTTTTTTTTTAGTGAGGCAATTGACACTATAAAAGACCATTTGAAATGAGAAATTCATTTCCTACCGTATACTAAGAATTTGACCGTTAAAAGCATAAAAATTTATCAAATATTCGAATATGTACATATACTGAAGAGCATTTACCAACACTATCAAGAACAAAAGACTTCAATACTCCAAAATTAATGTTGGATTTAGTCAAACGACTTCAGCTCTACTTTCACATATAAATATATGTACATACATACATATGTACGTATGTATATATCATCTTTAATGCATTTTGGATTTATTAGGTAATTTCTGAGTACTTAAGACACGCATTTTAAATGCTTACTGACTAAAAAGCCAATATAACTAAACAATGCTAAGTTGAAATCTAATTTTATGTGAATCACACTATGTACATATGTATGTGTGTATGTATATTTAAGTTTTTGTTAAATATTTATATTTTATGTTTCATGGTCAAAAATCTTCAAATCAAGTGCACCTGTGGCCGATTAAAAATCAAATACCTTTAATAGTCTTTTGCATATTATCCTCTGTATAAATATACAAAATATGTAGTCGTACGAAATAATCGGTTGAAAAACTTGTTTTAATCGGTTTAATTTGGCTTCAATGACAATATTTGTTTGATAAATATACACATACATATGTATGTACATACATACATATGTATGTATATACATACATACATAAAGTGAGCTCGATTGCTCTGCAAAATCTATAAATAGTATTTGTTTATCACATAGCCACACGAATATGTATATACATACAAACATATATATGCATGTGTATATATTTAGTTTCACAGCGTTTACAATAAAATTGAATCACTGTAGACCCATCTACGAATAACATAAATAAAGGAATCTATACATTAACTACAAAGATAAATATGTATGTATGTACATACATGTGCATTAATACTATGTTCGCCGACATTAAGATACCCTGCATCAAGACTCCAATATTTCATTCATTAATCACCATTGTTTGACGGTGTTTATTTAATAAGCAAAAAACGCGCTTGTCTGAAATAAAACTAGGAATCCATGGCAACATCCCTTACTCCTTGTATGGAGAAAAAAAAAATACGGGGTACATTAAAGTCGGTTGCTTTGCTGACAACAAGAATTTCTCTTTACTTTTATTGGTGCAAAATTGTCAGCTTCCTGTTATTCAAGTTAAAAGAACTGGATGGGCTGGCTAGCTGGCTGTCTGTCTGTCCACATTTTGCGTTTCAAGAGTTTCCAAAAATAGCCCACAAGTCGGCCCATGGACTCGCTCCCACACGCACGCAGGCCCATTGTGTGGCTCCGCATTTTGATTGCAGATATTGTTATTGCAATCTCAATTGAGTTCAATTAGAGTACGAAAAGAGCGTCTCGCATTGGCATCAGTGGTTATATGTACATACATACATTCGTATGTATGCATGTACATGTACATATGTATATGCATACATATATGTGCATACATACATATGTACATGTATATATATATACATACATATGTACATATAATGCCATTTTACGTCTTCCCTTTTCTACCTCCTCTTAATGTATGTACATACATACATACATATGTATGTATGTATGTATGTATGTACACTTGGGGAGTTCGGGTCAATGTTTGTCTATTTGTTTTAACCAAAAATAAAAAAAGGATCGATTGAATTAAATTTTTACCATCAAGTTGCGGGTTGATTCCGTACAAAAATCTACGTGTTTATGCATGTGTATGTATGTATGTATGTACATATGTACATACATACTAGTTTAATTAGCATATTTGATATCATAGCATTTAGCATATATTAACTTACTAGATCGTTTCATTAATTAGCATTAACAAAATTTCTGTTATCTTTTCTATACATATGTATGTATGTATGTATGTATGTTAGGAATTCGTCAGTGAGATTTCCACAGAGCAGAATCTGTAAACTTGGAGTATGCATACATATGTACATATGTATGTATGTGTGTATGTACATACATATATCATTAGAGATTAAGGCTCACAATGTATAAATCAAGATAATAAGATCTAAAAGATTAATAATATACATTGCAATTAAGTTATTTGCACTTACATACATACATACATACATATGTACGCATATGTATATATGGTAATATGACTGATTTTATTACATTATCTTTTCATGTGCATCTTGACTATTTTTTCTCGGCTTCACCTTATCTCCCAGCAGTAGCTACGCATAGTTATTGTGATTGCATGCTAAAAATGGATAACGAGCAGCCACATCAAGAGCTGGTTAAGTGTGTACTCGTTGGCGATACAGCGGTGGGAAAGACGCGTTTGATCTGTGCCAGGGCATGCAATAAGCATGTGTCACTTTCACAGTTGCTATCAACCCATGTGCCCACAGTTTGGGCCATCGATCAGTATCGTATCTATAAAGATGTAAGTAATTCAATCAAAATCCAATAGACACTGGAATATGATAATCACCTTTCTTATTTTCTACAGGTTCTGGAGCGTTCTTGGGAAGTGGTAGACGGCGTAAATGTATCGTTACGTCTATGGGACACATTCGGTGATCATGACAAAGATAGGCGTTTTGCCTATGGACGATCCGATGTGGTTTTACTTTGTTTCTCCATTGCCAGTCCTATTTCGTTACGGAATTGCAAAATGATGTGGTATCCTGAAATACGTCGATTTTGTCCGGATGTTCCCGTTATACTTGTTGGTTGTAAAAACGATTTGCGTTATATGTACCGTGATGAAAATTATCTGTCCTATTTCGGTGAAAAGGGCACCTTTGTTCGGTGAGCAATCAATAGAATTATATATACATATACATACTATCATAAGTAGTTGAAATATTTACATAATTGAACTCATTTACTTTATTTTTGCAGAGCCGCCTTAAAGAGCGACCTGGTCATGCCCGATGAGGCGCGTGCCGTGGCCAAGGAGCTGGGTGTGGCCTATTATGAGACAAGTGTCTTTACATACTTTGGCGTCAACGAGGTATTTGAGAATGCCATCCGTTCGGCATTGATTGCACGGCGGCAACAAAGATTTTGGATGACCAACCTGAAGAAGGTTCAGAAGCCATTGTTACAAGCTCCCTTCCGACCACCAAAGCCGCCACCACCCGAAGTCACTGTCATGGTCGGAAATTATCGTCAGGATATATCTAATATGTTCCTTTCGCAAGCCTACACTGATCTCATTCTGGTGGTGGGCGGAGCTATTAAATTTGCTGTTCATCGATTTATGCTTGCCGCTGCCTCCAGTATTTTTCAGCGACTGCTGAATACCGAGCTAACTGATATGGGCGGACGCAGCAGTAGTGAATCGAGCATGGTTAGTTCCACATTTGGAGAGGCCACCATAGCAGATTTTAATGATGACACGGAATCTTTAATCCGCTACGAGACACGCACACAACGGTGAGTGTTTAGGCCGAAAGTAAACATTTTGAAATCTAAAGGCTATTCGTTTGGTTTTAGAATGTGGGAACACCTGAAGCGACGCTCCAGTTACCAAGCTCTGCCGCTTGTGGAGTCCAAGAGATCCAGTGATCTTTATAGAGAGCTCCATCATCCTGTATTGCAAAGTATACGTCTAGTGCAGGTAGAGAATCAGCGTGGTGTCAGTGGGTTGCAAACAATTGTGACCCTTAGTAAGCTTATCTCACCACAGGCTTTGCATCAATGTCTGAGATTCATCTACACTGGCACCATTGACAAGGAGTGCAATAATCTGCAAGTAAGTCTCATGAATAAAGAAGACATAAGCCATACGAACAACGAAATAACATATATATATATATATATATATATATATTGACAGGAAATAAGGGAAGCTGCCGATTTACTAGAACTGCCGCAATTAACTCAGTTACTTTCCAAGCCGCAAAGCATCATCGAGAGTCCCAGTGATGAGCCAAATCCTCACATTTGTCTTGTAAGTTGTGACATTTGAAAAGTGTTCAAGTTTTGTTACTATTTAGTATGAATTTTCTTTCATCAGCGAATCAAAGAAAGTATGGAACGTCATTGCATAGGAGATGGTTGTTTCAGCGATGTAACCTTTGAGCTGGACGACGGCCTTATGAAGGTATATTTTAAACCATATTCTCTACCTATTTATTAAATTAATAATTCATTTTTTAGGCTCATCGTGCCGTTTTGGTTGGTCGATGTGATGTCATGCGAGCCATGTTGTTGGGTGATTTTCGTGAGGCGCACTCCAATGTGGTATGATAAGAGCTGCCTCATAGATTTTTATTATTGTTCCCATTAATTGGGTTTGTCTTCGCTTCTATATAGATTGTATTCCCTGGAGTTACAATTTACACATTCCATAAGCTACTTTGCTATCTGTATACTGACCAAATTCCCCCAATTTCGGCTGTAAAATGTCTTAATCTGTTGGAGTTGGCCAATCGTCTGTGTCTGCCACGATTACTCAATTTGGTTGAATGTCGTGTCATTGAAGATCTCACATTGATATCCCAAAAGGAAACCAATGAGACAGTGGATCATTGTCTTAAGTTACTAGAGCCAGTCAAGGTGAGAAGAGGAGTAACAGTTGTGATAATAATAAGGTTTAACTTTGTTTAAAAATAAACTGTTTCTGTAAATTTGTTCAGCTGCACAATGCCCATCAGTTGGCCGAATGGTGTATGTCATATTTATGCGTCAATTACAATATTATTTGTAAATTTTCGCTAAAGGGTTTAAAAGCATTGCATCAGGATAATCAGGAGTATCTACGTGAGCACAGATGGCCACCGGTATGGTACCTGAAAGACTACGACTATTATCAACGTTGCCTAAATGAGCTCAACAGGGAAGTGAAGCAGAAGACTTCCCGGCGAGATTCTCCCAGCGATGATGAGGGTTGCTTGTGCTTTACAGGGGGTAAGTTTTATATATCACAAATTTCAATTCCGACACACATATACATAGCATTTTTACACCCACATACACACATCCTCGCATTGCCAATTGATCTTATTTTGTGGAAATCAGTTTATACTAATTGGTTAGCTCTTTTTTAAACTATTCCCCCCACCTCCTGCGAAATGGACTTCGCTAGAGCCCTCTAGATCGAGTGGTTTGTATTTATACCTAACCTTCTTTGCGTCTTGTCGTTCGGTCGTCCCTCTTTTTGAGTTTAGTTTCCTTATTGATCATGCAAAAATAAAAACCCAACCCAAAATCATCCAATCACATTTATTAACATTCAATATTTGGACAAAGTGTTTTCTTGCTGGCTGTTAGGTAAATCCAAACGCACAGGTGGAGTAGGAAGTGGTGCCAATGCACCAACAGATAGCACTACAGGCGATAACCAAATCTTTAATAGCACAGCCAATTCAATAAATCACATTGATCTGGAAGCTGATATGGATCTGAATCTCTGACACCCGGCCCTAGGGCCTGGCAGGTGAGTAGTGAAATTAATGCCAATACTGTTTTTATACCCAGCAGAATTAAAATATTCCGATCGATAATTACAAGTTGCAAATATGCAAGGGTATTGAAACTTTGGCACAAATGCCAATTTGCCCGATTGTTGATTATCTTAATTGTTTTGATTTGGATTCCCTTATATAGATCACTTCGTTTCATAGTGATCCTACCGGTACTGATCTGTTTTATCTGTACAATATTAAGTATTTTGATACTTTTCCAATTCCACACATAACAAACCTCATGGAGGAGGGGCGGAGCACACAGTTGGAAATGGCGCCGCGTCTGCTTTTGACAATGCGCAAAAATATTGCCTTAGTGATTACCAATAGAATCGATATATCTATATAGATTGAAAAAATAGCTGATTGCCGAACAAGGAAGCATTAATTGCTTCTAATTCTTGATATTTACATATATACCTATGCCTAAATCTAATGCAATACTTTTGGTATAAAAAATCTATAGTATATATGTATTAACATATATATATATACATATATATATATATATATATATATGCACCGGAATCGAATTCCCCAGACATTTGGTGTAATATTAGTATGTCAAATACCCCTACTATATACATTTGTACTTTTACCTATAGCCATGTATGTATATGTATGTGTATATTTTTGAATTCCAACTTACGGAAACATTTGTCTAGCCATAGCAATTAAGCCAATAATTCATAAGTAACAATGCATTTTGTACAAAAATGATATAGAATAAAACAAAACCGAAACAAAGCAATTATAAATGTACCAACAAATGAAAATATCATATTTCTTATTTCTTAAATCTTTGCAATTTGACTTGGACCAAACAAAATGATATAAAAGTGTGAACGTTTTTTATTCATTTATTTAAATTCTCTTGTAATTTCTTAATACGATTTTGATGCTGCCCAATGCTTCCTTCCTCAACACTTAAATTGTCCAACATGGTGAGCATATCCTCTTCTGTTATAACAATATCTAAGCTATCCTTATTATTTGCATTGGCAGCAGGTTTCCGTTTTTCTTCGTTCGTCTGAAGGAGAAGTTCAGAGAGCTCCTTTTCCAGATCATCTTCATCTTGATCTTGAACAGCATCTACAGCAACGCTATTGGAGATAATATCTTGAACTTCTTTATGCTGATCCAAAGTATCTCGTACATCGGCCGTAATTTCATCAACATTATCGTATTTAAGGCCTGAATCGGTAAGAACTTTTTGCAGAGCTTTACTGCCAATTTTATAGGAATCCAGTATCACACCACTATTTTGAGCTTCATCCACGCTCAATAGCAGGGATTCGATGTTGTGCAGAGCTTTGCTCCTTCGCTCGTAATTCTGTTCTAGCAAATGTCGTTTGCGGAGATATGTTTTGGCCATTTGCCTTTTGTTTTCCTTTAGGTACTGCCGAATTTTATCATCATTGTATTTAATATTTTCCTCAAGACCTTCAATTTGCTGAATAAGACTAGCTTGAGTCATTTGAAGATTATGCATGGCATGATCGGCTTCGGTGATATTTAGGTCATCATTATCCTTTGCAGGTATTTTAATTAAGTGAATGCAACGTGTTTCCTCCCTCAGTTTAAATTCCAAGCCGATATGGTTCTGTGCATTTAGGTTGAGTATGCAGGTATTTAAATCTCTATCGGTATATGTATAAATCTGTGAACCTTCACAAAGGGTTTTAAAGCCTTCGAGATGCAGCAACTTTCCACGATTTGCATGCAGGACTTTTTCAATGATTTCATTACAAATATTCTTTTAAAAAAAAATGCAAGTGTTTAAAAATATTTTTATAAACAAAAATTTGTGGAACTCACCTCCAATACTTCTAAATGTATCCAATCTAGCAACGAATTTTTATCCAAGTTCTCAGAGATAATGCTGCTTTTCAGTCGCTGCCAACCCCAGGAAAGGGGACGCCGCACCAATATTGAGACAAGCCAACTGCTCCAGTTCAACGGATCAGATTCAAATTCGTTAAGCAGTTGCAATTGTTTTCCTCGGTGCATCTCCTGGATTACTGTATCAAGGCAAGCGGGTAATTGCTCGCCTCGCATAAATTGAAGTTGTAGTTCTCGTAAGCTAAAACAACATTTTCTATAAAAATTGCAATACTGCGTAATTAGATCCTTCCAGAATTTCATCTTTATGTCGTAATCTTCGGTGCTGAGGTGACGAGGATGAAATGAGGAAAATAGTATCCGCATTTCAGCTTTGTCCTCCCATTTATCTGGAAACGTAAATTCCGTTTTTTGCATTTTCTCATTTCTGATATTTGACTTGAGCATTTTTGTCGTTAAACTTATTGTTTGTTATCGTTTGTTTTAGCTAGCATGTATCAGCTGTGCTGCTACTGTTGGATGCCAAGTAAAATAAACTGGTCAACACCGAATCTTATCGATAAGGATATCGATAATTTAGTTCACAAATAGCTTAGCTAGTTCGATAACGATATATTAAACCAAGTTTTTACCTAGTTGATATTTAAGAATTCAAAAGTGTTTTGAAGGCCTTAACACAACTTATGCGCTCAGTGAAGAGAGCAAACGATACTACACATGTTTGCTTTGTAGTTTATTGTTAATTACAAAGTTCCTAGGGGGAGATGTATATTTATTTCTATTTGATCGTAAAGCTTTTCCTTAGATCAATTGTATAACTTGAACTAACGCTGTACAAAATTAAAGTTAAGCGCTTGATTTAAATACATCATTTGAACTTCGAGAACCAGTTCTAGATGTCAGTACTAAGGGCTTAATATTTGAATAGCAAAAACAGCTGTGAGAGAAGGCCACTAGATTTCCAATTTATGTGGAAAAACAGTTTTCAAGTTGCGATCGAGTGTTTTTCAATCTAAACATACAACTTATCTTGCAGGGCTCCATTTGAAATCATCAAATTGGGTACCTTTTATTAAAAGTATTGTAAATAAAAAGAAAGAATCTGTGCTCTCTACGTGCTCCCGATGCCAAGCAGAGGCTGCAATTGCTGCACCCTCCCACAACCTTCTTCACTCCCATCACCTCACCGTTATCGTCATTATCATCACCATCCAATTCAATAAAAAGAGCAGCTGCTGAGTCACGCTTTTAATTTGTTTTTGCTACAGTTCCCCGGGTCCCATTGTCTTCGCCGATAACAGACTTGTGGTGAACTTACCGGTGCCAAATTCGGTTCCATTCTGTGGCAAGAGCGAACGAAATAGAAATTTGCGCGGGTGATTGTGAACCGTCTACCTAACAATTCAAAAACAATCTGGCACTCGGCTCTAGTCTAGTATATTAGGAAACAACATGCAAATGCTGGATGAAGATGATCATGTGGCCCTGAGTAATCAGTTGGCAAAAGGTAATTATCAATTATTGAAAAGTATATGAATGTACATATGTATGTACGTATGTACATATGTACATATATTAATTATTTGTATTAAATGTGATTTGGCAATAATTAATACATAATTCAATCCGACTCTTTGAACCAAACGACTTGGACTTTTAAAATCACTTTAAAGTACATATGTATGTATGTATGTACATACATACATACATATACATACATATATGTACATATGTATGTATACAAATGGTAAAGTACTACATACATACATATGTACATACATATGTCACGTTAATAATAACAATAAAAATAATGCAAATTTAAAAGAAATTTACAATTTTTACTTTGCGTCAATGATTTCCTGTAATGTTCGGTAGATTTGCATTTACTACCATTTACTACCAAAGTTATTCTTTACTTGTTTTAGTTTTAGATAAAGTATAGGCGCAAAGGATAGAATATATATTTAATTTATTATCCTATCATATGAGTATTATGTTTACATATTTTATTCATCAGACATGGTATGCGATTTGTTTTTCTTTTAGTTTGTTAAAATTGAATATAATGTATACGCGAGTCTGGCACGAGATCTGCTGATGCTATATGTATATATATATTTAAAAAACACATTCATATGTATTTGTACATATTTATATACAGTTATTATCAAGATCATGCAGTTTTTAGGGGCACGCGTCTGAGAGGTGATTAAATAGATTATATGACATAATTAAAATTGGCATTGAGAAAATGATGATTGGAAGAGAATGGAATGGAATCTAAGAATTAACAACTATAACATCTTTGATAAATCAAAGTCTATTTACATTCACTTTCTAACTTAGCTCCTTTTTTATACCCTGTATCCATAGAGTAAAAGGGTATATTAAGTCGCTAAAATGTATGTAACAGGTAGAAGGAACCCATAAAGTATATATATTCTTGATCAGCATCAACAGCCGAGTCGATATAGCTGTGTTCGTTTGTCCGTCTGCATGAACACCTAGATGGACAACGGACAAATCCTTCGAAGGATCCTCTACTTCAGAGGGCTCTAATTCAGTCAAATCTCGTCTGATTTTGAAAAACTATGTCTTTATTAGCTTTTTAGAAACGCCATTTTTAACGATGGTTACACTGCAAAAATTTACGAAAATCCGGTCAAAATTTTTTTTCCAACTTTTTTCAACTTTTAATGCAGTTTTTTAATTCGGATCCTTTACTTCAGAGGGCTCTAATTCAGTCAAATCTCGTCTGATTTTGAAAAACTATGTCTTTATTTGCTTTTTAGAAACGCCATTTTTAATTAGCATAAAAATCTGGAAAACTAATTTTCAACTCGAATTTCGCAAATTTTAACGATGGTTACACTGCAAAAATTTACGAAAATCCGGTCAAAATTTTTTTTCCAACATTTTTCAACTTTTAATGCCGTTTTTTAATACGCAAATTATCCAGAAAATTGGTGTAAAACTTTTCCAAATCGGCCAAAAGATGGCAAAATTAGAGCCTATAGAACATTGGTAAAATTCTTCAAAAGAAGGACAACGGAGAAATCCTTTGAAGGAACCTCTACTTCACAGGGCTCCAATTCAGTCAAATCTCGTCTGATTTTGAAGAACTATGTCTTTATCTGCTTTTTAGAATCGCAATTTTTAATTAGCATAAAAATCTGGAAAACTAATTTTCAACTCGAATTTCGCAAATTTTAACGATGGTTACACTGCAAAAATTTACGAAAATCCGGTCAAAATTTTTTTTCCAACTTTTTTCAACTTTTAATGCAGTTTTTAAATTCGGAAATTATCCAGAAGATTGATGTAAAACTTTTCGAAATCGGCCAAAAGATGGCCAACTTATAGCCTATAGAACATTGGTAAAATCCTTCAAAAGAAGGACAACGGACAAATCCTTCGAAGGATCCTCTACTTCAGAGGGCTCTAATTCAGTCAAATCTCGTCTGATTTTGAAAAACTATGTCTTTATTAGCTTTTTAGAAACGCCATTTTTAACGATGGTTACACTGCAAAAATTTACGAAAATCCGGTCAACATTTTTTTTCCAACTTTTTTCAACTTTTAATGCAGTTTTTTAATTCGGATCCTTTACTTCAGAGGGCTCTAATTCAGTCAAATCTCGTCTGATTTTGAAAAACTATGTCTTTATTTGCTTTTTAGAAACGCCATTTTTAATTAGCATAAAAATCTGGAAAACTAATTTTCAACTCGAATTTCGCAAATTTTAACGATGGTTACACTGCAAAAATTTACGAAAATCCGGTCAAAATTTTTTTTCCAACTTTTTTCAACTTTTAATGCAGTTTTTAAATTCGGAAATTATCCAGAAGATTGATGTAAAACTTTTCGAAATCGGCCAAAAGATGGCCAACTTATAGCCTATAGAACATTGGTAAAATCCTTCAAAAGAAGGACAACGGACAAATCCTTCGAAGGATCCTTTACTTCAGAGGGCTCTAATTCAGTCAAATCTCGTCTGATTTTGAAAAACTATGTCTTTATTTGCTTTTTAGAAACGCCATTTTTAATTAGCATAAAAATCTGGAAAACTAATTTTCAACTCGAATTTCGCAAATTTTAACGATGGTTACACTGCAAAAATTTACGAAAATCCGGTCAAAATTTTTTTTCCAACATTTTTCAACTTTTAATGCCGTTTTTTAATACGCAAATTATCCAGAAAATTGGTGTAAAACTTTTCCAAATCGGCCAAAAGATGGCAAAATTAGAGCCTATAGAACATTGGTAAAATTCTTCAAAAGAAGGACAACGGAGAAATCCTTTGAAGGAACCTCTACTTCACAGGGCTCTAATTCAGTCAAATCTCGTCTGATTTTGAAAAACTATGTCTTTATTTGCTTTTTAGAAACGCCATTTTTAATTAGCATAAAAATCTGGAAAACTAATTTTCAACTCGAATTTCGCAAATTTTAACGATGGTTACACTGCAAAAATTTACGAAAATCCGGTCAAAATTTTTTTTCCAACATTTTTCAACTTTTAATGCCGTTTTTTAATACGCAAATTATCCAGAAAATTGGTGTAAAACTTTTCCAAATCGGCCAAAAGATGGCCAACTTATAGCCTATAGAACATTGGTAAAATCCTTCAAAAGAAGGACAACGGACAAATCCTTCGAAGGATCCTTTACTTCAGAGGGCTCTAATTCAGTCAAATCTCGTCTGATTTTGAAAAACTATGTCTTTATTTGCTTTTTAGAAATGCCATTTTTAAGTAGCATAAAAATCTGGAAAACTAATTTTCAACTCGATTTTCGCAAATTTTTACACTGCAAAAATTTACGAACATCCGGTCAAAATTTTTTTTCCAACTTTTTTCAACTTTTAATGCAGTTTTTTAATACGGTCAAAAGATGGCCAACTTATAGCCTATAGAACATTGGTAAAATCTTTTAAAAGAAGGACAACGGACAAATGCTTCGAAGAAACCTCTACTTCAGAGTCAAATCTAATTTTTGAAAACCATGTCTTTTTTGCTTTTTAGAATCGCAATTTTTAATTAGCATAAAAATCTGGAAAACTAATTTAAATATAAGAAAATTTATATTCAATTAATGAGGATTTCGACGGAGTCTGATTTTATGAAATATGTATGTATATGTGTACATATGTATCTCTGATTGGTACAGGGTATACTCTAAGTCGGCAGGGACGATTTGCTTACTTAATTTTTTTTTGTATGCCTCTCATTTGATACACGTTTCGAACTTTTTGGCGGTTACAATAGATTAATTGTCGTATAGTGGAAGAGAAAGAGAGAGAGAGGAAAGGGTGATTGGCCTTAACAGGTGAAAAAAAATATAGAAACAAGAAAAAGAAAATTATCAAGCTTTTCGAAAACTTTGAAATAGGGTTTATATCTGGTCATTGCTTTGGTTTCATTTGGAACTGTGTTTTCGTAATGTTTAAGTTAAGTTCAGCTACTCATTAATACATGCACATATACATATATATACATACATACATATATGTATGTATGTATACATATATACCTATATACCTACATACATACATACATATGTGTATATTAAAGCTAATACTTATGCGAAAGCAAAAATCAAGCGTCGTCAACGCTTCAAAGTCGACGTCGACATCGACGCCTGCGTCGCGTCGTTTTCAACGAAGTGACAAATAAAAATCCATTCAAACGCGTTTCATGCTTGTTTTCGAACGGTCACTATATCGGTACAAATCGGATCGGATTGTGTTTAGCAAGCGTACATTGTGCATACATACATATCTCAAACTCCATCACCTCATTTCGCTACTCTCACTCTCCCCTTTCCTCTTTACTGATCCGAAGTCGCGCATTTAGAAATTTCAATGAGGTTTTAAAGAAAAAGCAAATGTTTTAATCCCTGTGATAAGTGCAAAGCGAAACTCATTCAGTACAAACTACTCAATCACACAGTAAATCAATACGCAAAATGAAAGTCTCTACTCGCGACACGAAATATTCATTCAATTTAAAAATATTTAAATTGCATAACGATAAGAAATCAACGAATGCCTCACTGGCATCCACAACCAATCCACCAATTTCACCTGTGATCTCAGCAAAAAGAAATTCATGGCGCGCTTCATGGCGTGCCGCTTTTGGTACTAACAGTAAAAGCGGAGGCAGCGGCGGCAAGCTCAAATCGTCATCATTAACGGAGAGCAATAGCAACAATAATAATAACAACGAAAACAACAACCATAACAACAATAATAGTAGTAACAATAACGATTTTGATTCTGAACAGTCACTTGAGAAATGCTATTATCACAGTATAGCGGATCGCGTGATGTCGCCCGCCAATCCCAGTCAGAGTCAGACCATCATCCATTCTCCACAGCATATTGATGAACTAATGTGTAAGTGTTCTCTCCCAGTGACCCATCAGATAAAAAACTTTGTTTCACAACCATTTAACCGTATTTTTACCAGAACCGCCGGACTATGTACGTACATACATACATACATATATGTATCAAAATCCGAAGCACTCAGCCACCGTGTGTTAGTTGTCTCTCGGTTATCTCGGGTTCATAATACATATTTCAAACTTTTCCATTGACAAGACAAAAAAGAAAAATTAAAATCAAAAAATTTCCGAAAAAAAGAATATCGCCGAATAACATATGTACAAAGAATGCAACTATGAGGAACAAAGAACGGCGATTACTACGCTTTCAATAATTTGTGTAAACGCTTCTGCATATGTATGTACATATATATAAGCAATTTTTGATTAGGGCTTCCTATCAGCACACCCCCATTTAGAATTCGGTTATCTAAGGGGTTATCTAACAGGGACCCTTTATTCCGAATGACGTAGAAATTTACACATTTTTCATAATCAACTTGTACAAATTGCAAAAAGAAAATTAACTATAAAGTAATATATAAACGTAATAATATACATGTGTACATATGTATATATGTCTATATATGTACTTGGTATTGATTAATTACGTTAGATCGCAATTCCCTTCATACTTTTTAGAAATTGTGTAGGAATGTGCATTTAAGTTTATACATACATAAATCGAATATTTCCCTAAGCTGATTGCTTAATAAACAATCTATGAATATAAGACTAAAAAAAAAAAAAAATATACTGTCTATGCTTATCTCAAGATTCTCTGTTTTATATATATGTATATATGTATATAGAAATAACTAACTGTTATGTTAATGCTATGTATATAACAATTGTCTGAAATTTTATTGGTTTTTTATATTCTATTTTATATGGGATGGGATCGTTACGCTTTGGCTTATTAACAACACAAATTAGACAAAATGTATTTGTTTTGTTTCATTTTTGTTCTCTGGTTAAAGTTCAAAAAAGTCAATATAAATACACATTATTCAAGTATTTTTTGCATAGAAGGCATGTTTTTAGACCTGACAAGTTCTATGTGTAAAATTATTCGTCCTTAACTCAAAGTTAACTAGTTAAACTTTTATATAATCGGATTAACTATCATTAATTTGATAATATTTCCCAAATTCTAGATTTAAATCATATAAATAATTTTGAAATTTTTTTTGCATAGATAATAATAATAATCGTTTTGATTGTGGAATTTAAAAATATATCATCTTATGTCTTTAGGCTCGTCATACTCAATCCCCCCTCAATTTTTTTATTTTAATTTTTTTTTTTTTCATATGATTGGCAGACTTTTGACTGTTGACTGTGATTATACCGAGCCTAGGTACATATATATATGTATATATATGTATTTGTATACAAGCACTGATACTTGAATCACTACTTCAGCTAAAACATGCCAATGATATAGTTAAAGTTGTAGTTGTATTTGTATTAATAAAATCATCAATTGGAGATCATTATAGTATTATGTAGTTAGTTAATACATACATATGTTTGTACATACATACATATGTAGTATTGGTACGGATAGCGGTACGGATTGATGGTGGTGGTGTAACTCCCTATCTCTATGGTCATTTTGGACATTTTCAACTTGCGATAAGCTATTGTTGTTAACTAAAGCATATGTAGATAAGAAAGGTGTGTGTTAACCCATCAACGCACGCTTACTCACTCACACTGACACACTCGCATTCGCTCTCCCAACTCTCTCGCATTCGGATTCACATTCACATTCGCACTCGCACTCACTCGCATAGTCACCTTTACTAAGGTGGTGGCGCATCGCACATGCTTGTTTTTATTTAATTTTTTTTTTTGTTTTTGTTTTTTGTATTTATTCGATATGATTTCCCAATTTCGCCAGTACCGTTCAATTGTGTTTACGGCTAATATATAATCCGGCAGTCGTCAGTTGTTGGTGGCCATCAACGTGTTGCGCTTGACGCGTTTTGTTGCGATTGAGTAAAAATGTTTCCGGTTTTTGACTGCTGCTCTTGCTCTAGACCAACCTACATACAATAAATACATACATACATACATACATGTATATACATACATACATACATATATATATATTATATACCTGCTATGTGTATATGAGTTTTAGTGTCGGTGAAAACAAATAAGAAACGCGTTAACAGTGATTACAAATTACATTTACACTCATACATACATACATACATGCATACATACATATGTGCATTAAATTCTAACTAACCAAATCAAAAAAAAAAAAAAAACACAAAACAAAATTAATAAAAATAAAGGAACCGTTTTAAACTAAAAACAAACATAATGCCTGAAGCTTTGCATTTTACATCGATCTTTGATTTGATCATACAGAGCGGTGCGTTTGTATCATACCTATATATGTACATATACCAGTCGGTGGTGGTGCCCTCGACCCCCTCCCTTTACACCTGTTCACCACCAATTTGATCTTGACACCACGAGCCTCTTGAGCTACTTTTCCAGTTGAAGCAGTTTAAAGTTCGATTCATTGTTTAGATATTTTTACAGTGGGTCAATAACAGTCCAACCAACTTAACTCTCGCTAACTCAATTTAATAGATGAAAATTTAAAAAAAAAAATATATACATACATATGTATGTATGTAAAAGTTGAAGCCTTTTTTTTTTGTTTTTTGTACAAAAATTGTGTAAAAACATTTTCTTTAAATTCTAATAATAATAGTTATGATGGAATAAAATTTAATTTTGTTTTGCATTTATGTATGTATATATGTATATATATTTTTTCTCAACGTCCCCACAGTTCGAACGATTTCATTGTTGATTCAGTTGGTTTCTATGCAAACTTGTTGCGCTTGGCCCTGTTGATCGAACGAAGAATGGCATTGAAACACTTAGTTACAGTTTAAAATCGTAGGGACCGGTCAATATTGATATATATCATATAGACAAATCCTAACAAATCCTTTATTAACCTATCACTTATATTTAGTACTTACTCTATTAATTGAATCTTAATACTACGAGTTAAATTGTTTCGTTTATACCATTCATTGAAAATCGATTTTGCAACTCTTATAATGATAGTTCTACTTAAAGTATATTGAAAACTAAAGTAGTTTAATCAACTACACATACACATATGTACATACGTATATATATATATACATATATATATATCTGCTATTATCATCAAGAGTTGTGCGCTTTTCTAGAAATTATTTAAGGGCACTTTAATATTAACAAAGCAAAAAAAAAATGATTCTAATTAACTTTACTTTAGTATTTTCGGTTCAATAACTTTGAAATTAATGAAGTTTTTAACATAGATAAATGTTTGCAATTAATTAATGACTTTTAGAATTTCGGAATTTCAGAATTTTGGAATTTTGAAATTTTGTGATGCTATCGAATTGGCTAAATCAAGAGAGTGTTGACTTATCTTTATTTGGAGCTGTCATAACTGTAGTTTATTATAGATTTCGAAATTGACAGTGTAAATTATTATTTATTCATTTTCCAATTTTAGTTCATAAATAATAAATCAAAAATTATGATTTGCTTAAGTTACCACAGATGATTGGCATTATCATTGGCAATTTCATCTATGTTCCTTGGACATAATTATTGATATTGATATATATTGATATATATATATATATATATATATGTATTATGTTCGGAAAAACCGAAAGGGCTTGGCCCTACCAAGGAGTAACCAAATCTGTTTAAGATTGTGCATTGGGCAACATGTCCTCATTGTTTCCAGAACTTGTAAAACAACAAAATAAAAACGAACACAAATTTGGTCAAGTAAATTAATATCAGTTTTTCATTACAGCAATGCCATGGTTTGGCATGGACATTGGTGGCACTCTAACAAAATTAGTATATTTCGAGCCAAAGGATATTACGCCCGATGAGCAGGATCGTGAGGCTGGTATCCTAAGGAATATAAGGCGCTATTTGACCAAAAATTCAGCATATGGTAAAACTGGACATCGAGACACACACTTGCAGGTAAGAGTTTTGACTATATGTACATATGTATGTATGTATATAAAATACAATGCATATACATATGTATGTATATATAAGTATAACTGGAAATTGAGGCAACACAAGGTTGATTTGAACATTGCCCAATTGGACACGAACAAACGTAGAAACAAACAAGTTAAGTTAGTATTAGTTAGTGATTTTGTAACCAAAAGTGAGCATGTGCGCCACCAATCAGGGCATTAGCATCGCATCTGGCTCGCCGCCTCATCTTATCATTTACCGAACCGGGATCGTATCGGGGGTCGTCTTCTGATTTTCTGAGCCCGTGAGTGAATATTATGAATATTTTGCTGTTCGTTGCTCGTTGCCGACCTTGAAAAAATATACAAAAAGATGATCCACGCTCCATTCAGTTGTTATATTTTATGAGAGAGAGAGTATATAGAAAGCTCAAATCCCTTTTCCTGCAAAATCTGCAACAAATCAAATATATATGTATACATATAACAAATTTTACAATATGTACATATATTATATAGTGACTGTATGATAATCCATCTCTGATCTGTGGGAATAGTTAGATAGATGACTATTGAAATTTTTATTAATATATATAGATGTGTATTATCCTTTAATATGGCTATATACCGGAAGAAAATCTAGTGCCGCATCGTACAAAATATGTGTATCGTGTGAAATTTGCCCCAACTCTTTAGTTTTTTTTTTACAACACTTTCGTCACCCTTTGGAACTTTGTTTGTACGTCAGTCTATTTGTACATAGTACATGTATATATATACATATATATATGTATATATATATACTATATAGTATATAGAAGCGTCAACAAGTTTACATGGCGTTGCATTCATTGACTTTTGACTGCCGACTGCCTGGTGTCTGTCGTCTGGTGTCGGGCATATTTGCGTAGCTAATTTTTCCCTTCCCTTCACAATTCGTGGTCAAGAATATCTTTCAGCATTTGGCTTATTGTTCACGTGTAATTGCGTAATAGTCGTAATTAAAAACTATTCATATATATGTATTTCATTGATATTTTCATTTTCAGATGGACAATGTGGAAATACGAAAGCGACGGGGCTCATTGCATTTTATACGATTCCAGACCACAGATATGGGCAATTTTCTATCGTTGGCTAAGCAAAAGGGTATGGCTGAATTGGTAACCACTGTCTGCGCCACTGGCGGTGGTGCATTCAAATTTGAAAAGGATTTCCGGGATCAGGTCAATATGAAATTAGCCAAATTTGATGAACTAGATACATTAATCAAGGGCATATTATTTGCTGATCTGCATAATCGTACCGAATGCTATTATTATGAGAATGCCCGAGATATTGTGTAAGTTGAAAAATTAAAATTTTAACACTAGTATTTATTTTTAATTTTTTATATATATCGTTTACATATTATGCAGGAAAAGTGAAAAACGTGCTTTCAATTTCTCGCAACCGTTTCCCTTCATTTTGGTGAATGTTGGATCAGGTGTATCTATATTAGCTGTCTATGGACCGGATAACTATAAACGCATTTCGGGCACAAGGTAAACGAAACTTCTTTTTGATGATGAATCTTTAAATGATGTCCACACATTCACTCTCAGTTTTATTAACAATCTTAACTTACCAGAAATATTTTATATATGCATAATAGATACATATATATGAAATATGTAGCTAAATAAATATGTATATATATATATGTATTTATATACATATATATTATACGTAGTTTAAAACATTACAAATTCAGCGTACAGTCTATAATGATAATTACTAATAATATTTACTTTTTTTTTGTATAGTTTGGGAGGTGGAACATTCCTGGGATTATGCTGCTTGCTTACCGGGTGCACTACTTTTGAGGAAGCCATTCAATTGGCCACCAAAGGCGACAATCGCAAGGTAGACAAGCTAGTAAAGGATATTTATGGCGGTGACTATAATCGTTTTGGCTTGCCCGGTGATTTAGTGGCCTCAAGGTAAATTATAACTTACGATTTTTGGTAACTAGAACTATTTGTAATTTTTGAAAAATCATCATATTTGCAGTTTTGGCCAGATGCACATTAATGACAAGCGTGTGTCTGTATCCCGCGAAGATTTGGCCAATGCCACACTAGTGACCATAACCAATAATATTGGCTCCATAGCTCGGATGTGTGCCTTAAACGAGAAGATTGATAGGGTAAGCCATATTTGATGTTATGATATATAACATATATTATTTAATATTTTAATTTAGGTTGTCTTTGTGGGCAATTTTCTGCGTGTAAATCCAATTTCAATGAAACTACTTGCCTATGCCATGGAATTTTGGTCAAATGGCACAATGAAGGGATTGTTCCTTGAGCATGAGGGTTACTTTGGTGCCTTGGGATGTCTGTTGCAGTTTAATGGCGAATTGGCTGCTGCCCTTAATGAAGGCCTCGATCATGGTACTCACACAGGCGATGGTGAAGGATGTACTGAAGTGCCACCGAATAAAGATACCACTAGTCTATTGTCAGACAATCCCTCAGAAAATACACACTCCTCTAGATAGTCATCTGTGGCAGCCGCACTGTATGCCATTCCGTCTCCAACCATTAGTTTGCATGTACAGTTAGATAATGGATATGGCAATAACAATAGATCCATCCCTTTACTCAATTAATTCGCTAATTAAATTCAAATCTTTCTCGGCTATAATCTATTGCAAATCCCAAACGCGCACAAAAATTGTAAATGCAACAAATTTTTTAAAACAAAAAAAAAAAGAACAAAATAATAGTGTGGTAAAAGTGCCTGCTGATCAAGCAACGAATTTTTCGGCTCAATTTAAGCTAAAATTTTCATTCTCAACAATTGAAATCATTCTGTTTCTATTTAAATAATAATTTTTTTAATCTAAGATAAACAGAAGAAGTATTACAAATACTTGAAATCATCATGAAATGGCAAATTAAAAATACAGTTCAAGTAAATTTACCGCTTACACACATATATTCACGTATATATACATACATATATTGATATACATGTATTTATATATATATATTAAAATATGTATGTATATATACATATATTGATTTATATATTCATTATATATATGTATATGTATATCCACATAGATCTATCCTAAACATACAACCCATCAAATTGGATCTTTAATATACATAACTGCACATACGTATATATATATATATATATATATATATATATATATATATATATATGCACATAGATGAATATATATATGTATATCAAATACATATATGTATGTACATATATATATATATATATATATATATATATATATATATATATATATATATATATATATATATATATATATATATATATTCAAATATATATAGAAATGTACAATATACAAAGTCATTCAGGCGTACAAGACTAAGTTTTTACTTTAGAGTTATGTCTATGTGCATGATTTTTAAGTGGATCCTTTTAAAGTATCCTGTTTCCGTTTCTTTATCTATATTCCTATTTCTTTTTTTTTTGTGTCTAGGTAATAAGTTTGTGGTCATTTATTGTGTAAGGTTAAAATTGTCGGCAGGTGAATAAAATGAAAATATATTGTTTATAAAAGAGAAGAGAGGAAACGTGCTCTGATCATTTAATATTTTAATAATAATTATTTAATTATTTAATAATTATTCTGCAAGATTTTTTTTTCTGAGGTCTGAAAAATGAGCAAAAATAGGCACGAAAACATGAAAATACCCGATATCTCAGCTTTCCGGGGGACTATCGGAATGTCCTTTGGTTGGAAGATAGTCCTAGTGAGGGAAATTCAATTGGGATATATTTTGTTCTGATCCTTTCAAGGACCCGCGAGATATGAACAGTTTTGTGTACAGAGAAGTCATTTTTTCTCGGCCGTTTTAAGGACTTTTTCTATGTCAGCGGACGTTAATTAGCAAGGACTATCCTTTGGCCAAAGGACATCCTTATAGTCCTTAAAATGGCTGAGTTATAAGGACTTTTCTGATTTTTTTGCAATTTTAATGGCTAACCCCCTTGCAAAAATTGATGAAAAATTTCTAAGTGTTTTTCATATTGTTGTTGTATTTAAGACGTTATAAATGTTGTAGTTGTGTTCAATTTATGTTGCATACTTTTGGGGAACCATCGGCGAAGTTGCCAAATCGAAAATCAACCAAAATAAAATAAAATACCAGGCGAACAGAAATAGTTAGTGGGTCACTGAATATTTTTTTTAGAAATTCAATTTTGTATTGTATGCTTTTGGGGGACACCGTTTTAAATATAATATTTAATTACTTACTTTTGGGGGCCGTTGCCGCGACTGCCAAATAAAAAATCCAGTACTGAAAATAGAATAATATATCAGGCGAACAGAAACAACTAGTAGATTGCTGATTCTTTTAAATTGAATATTTTATTGCATACTTGTGGGAGCCGAGCTTTTTTTTTTTATTATAGAAATTATATTATAGAAATTTATATCACAGGCTAGTGTCCTGCTACCTAATAGGCAACTTAATCTAGTCAGAAATTTACAGTTATTTTTTTTTTTTATTGCTTACTTTATATCTTTTTTTATGTACATACAAACGTTTAAAAACTTATGTTTTTTGAGATCCTATAAAACCTTGAATGCAAATCGATACTTCTGCTCCCAAAGAACTTAGAATCGACAATCGTCATGCAGTTTTATAGCTCCGACTACCGCATATCCCACCGTTAATAGAAAGGACATAGATTTATAGAATATCCTTGAAGACGACGGCTGCATAATTTGTATATGTAATGAAAAAAAAAATAATATTAATTGACAGTGATAATAGTAATTTTGCATAGCTTACCCTATTTTATTAATCTAGCTTACCTGCCTTATTAATAAGGCCAGATAGATTAAGTTACGTATCACCCGTTTCAAGCATAATTTGTATTTAATTATAATATAATATAATTTGGCTGAAATTAGTATATTATACTTCAGTGTTAAATAAAAGATAACATACGTACATTATTAAAGTAAATTCGCTAATTTGCCGCCGCCCCTCGAGCCTCTGTTAATTTAATGGTGGCAATTTAAAATAGCTGTTAATAATATCAAGTGCGACCATTGTTAAATTAACAGCATCATTTACGAGCACAAACAAAACTAGTAGCCAAGTATTGCATAGAACACTATTTGAGCAAGCCCAGTAATTGAGTTGATAGTCATTTGCTCATACCCGCTAACGGTCTAAAATTTGTGAGATTTTTTCATTCACGTAGATATAAGGACATAAACTATTATAAATGGTTTCAGTTCTTAGTTTTCTTCCATTCATCTGTTAACAACTTTCAAATTGAAATTAAAAAATTTACGTGTTATATATTTGATTTTGAAGAGATGAAGAATTCTTGTTTAAGTTAATCCAGTGTAGTAGCATCCGTTTTACTCCCAAAATTATGCAACAAACGCTTTCTTTTTGTCAATTGTCTACAAAATTGACGATATTTTCTGGCCCATTATGGACTACGTAGAAACCGGGTTACCTCAGCATTCACTTTCACAAATTGGATTTATTACTTTTTTTTATCAAATTTGTTTTCAGATTTTCTTGTACCTTTATCTTTGTTCGTACATGTTGGCATAATCTCTTTGAATTCCGCAATTTGTTTTAAAGTCGAACACACGTAAATTATGATCAGTGGCAACAAACATGTAGCGACTATCACAGGCAAGACTATAAACTGGCGATAGGCTATTATGCTGGCGTGTTCTACCAGGAAAATAGAGTTGCACATATTTCGGCATACGAATATCGTAAAGATTAACACGTGCATGACGATTAGTGCCGCAGAGCACACCATATAGGCCATCATACTCAAGGCAATAAAATGAGGAGTCAAATGGGTCCTCATATATGGAAACATCCCGATCGATGCGACGATCAAACAGTCGGAAAGTTGTATCAAAGTTGGCAGTAAATAAAACGTTGTCATCCTTGATTTTGAGATCGTATATGGAAATGGTATTTGAATTGAAAATAATTTCTTCGCCGCTTAAATAGGTGAAAGAAGATACATATATATTTGGTTTTAAATATAAAAAGTATCGGATACTACCTCTCCACATGTATGGCTCGAAGAGCGCTTCTTTCCGTATCTGTGTAGAGTCCGCCAAAGAGCCACTGTCCATCCGAGCTGAGTTTTATTGTCTTAAATGAATGTTGTGACAGTTGCATCACCAAGTCAAAATGAGTTAAGCCAAATTCCTGTGATCGGCGCCACAATTTGCAGCATTTATCCGTGCTAGTTGCATATATATCATTGACAAAGTCAACGCAATACAAATACTCGCTGGCTTGATGCATTTTCTGTTCTGTGATGCCTTCGTCGGCATCCCACACAAAACATGTTCCACAAACACGACCGGCAAAAAGAGTTTGATCTTTTTTAACAAAATCGGAAATGTCACTATTGGTGGGTGTTCTTATCTCCTCTTCAAAACGCCGGTGCAGACCGTCAGTACGCGATCTTCGGTATTTTCTTAAATAGCTAGTATGTGTTATATATAAAGTGTCCTTTTCCAGGCACAGTTTGGTGGGAAACATCTGAGCATGATGATAGTAGGGGCGTTCGTGGTAAATTCCCTTCACCCAATTATTTGACACTTGCAATCTCTCCCAGTAGGTCAAATTCGTTTTATTTCTGTCAATAAAATAAAACATTAACTTTGAATCAACCACATATCACTGGGAGCTCACCTCTCCTCTATGCTTGGTGTATTTCGGTGGCCACACATCAACAAATCTTGGGTTAGGGCAAAATATATGTGTCCTTCTATAATCCTGCATAGAAATACATTTGCTCGACACAAAGCCACCAATTCACGCTCCGAACAATATTGGAATATCTTCAAGAGGCAGTCGGCGTTAAGGTCAGTAAGCTTCATTATGACGCCAAATCATTTGTCAATACGTAGGTTTTAAATTTAGTAAGCATATTTTGTCTTCGTGTGGCTCAGTTATGAAACTCCTTCTTCTGTCCACCAAAAGCGAAATTAGTTTATTGTTTTTATTGGCCAGTTGGTTTTCCGCAATGGTCAAGGCTACTTAATGAATGACTCGAGTTCTATTACTATTTCGAACAACATCGAGAAAATACAAATTTACGTTTGTTTACCGAACACATGTGATAGATATTGAGTATGACTTTTACAGAGTTACCTGAGCACATTACTGAAAAAATACCAAATATACTATAGAAAACGCTACATTAAATCGGCTAAAAGAATTTTAAAATGCAAACCGCCACACTACACTAAAATAAGAAACGGAAAATAAATTTAAACTTTTGACTGTATTAATTAATCCAGTTTAAGTGCAATAAGTTAATTGTTTTTAGTAATTGTAACGAAATTCATTATTTGGTGCTTATAAAAATAACTACACCAAGATTGGTTTACATCTTTTCTAATTTTCCAAAAAAATTTACACTCTGTCCGCTATCTGGTTCTATAACATTAAATGTATGTATATCATCCAGTTTAGGCTTATCTGTGAATGTATTACACGTTTGCAAAATTCTTATTTAATTTTTTAGCGTATCTCGTAAAATATACATATATACATATATGGCATGACAAACAAGTTGAATTGTAATCAATCTTGTACTTTATACCTTATTTGATCATCACCTTATTAGCAGCTTACCAATTATAATCAATTTGATCTTTAGTCGGTATCCTTTTCGTTCAAAAGTGAAAAAAATTCAAATTTGATCAAATTAATTATTAAGAAAAGCCTAATCTTTATTTATGTATGTACATATATATATATATTATAAAAAACTGAAGGAAAAAGCATTTGTTTGAGCCAAGCAATTGAAAGAGTTTAATAAAAAAAAAATAACCGTATGACGTCTTTAGCGACGACAACTGAAATTTTTAAAAATAGAACGAAAATAATAAAGAAATGCACATTTTTCGAAAATATTGAGATCTCTTTCTTCCGTCTCTGAGCACAAAGTTATTTGGCGCACTATTTTTTTGTAATTAATGGGGAAGGGGGAGACACTCTGGCAAAAGAATTGTGCTAAATACCTGAAATAAAATAGAGTTTGACGCTCTAAAAATATACTAAAAGAATGCATTCGCTTTAATCTGTGACAAATTCTTTGAATTGATAGCTAATCTTATTAGATTTTCTTAATAAACTTCCTGTCAGTATATTCTAGTTAAATTTGTGTTATTAAAATAAAAATAAGAGGGTTTCGTTCATTGTTTAATATTAATAAACTTTAAAAATTAAGAAATAGTAAATTTGTTCAACAAAATAAAAAAAATAACCCGTTGATGTACAAATTCAGCATAACACATACTACAAAATTTTGTAGATGATGTTTTTTCAAAAATTAAAATCTGATGTACTCATGATTTTCAATTTATTAACTGTACTTATTTGGCAGTCACGTGACGGTGGTGCTTGGAAATTACATTTCTAGGTTATTAAAACGACTTCAATTCTGTTTTCTTAATTGAGAATTTCTAATGTTTATGTTGAGGGAAAGTAGCTAACCTGTCTGTCCTACATACATTTATGTATATGTAGTTACAGACAAGTTTTTTACACTTTTTGTTACACTTTCCCAAAAAAGCTGATTTTTTTAATCTAATTCAAACGTGAATTGAAAAGTGAATTTTTTTGCAATCCAAACCCTAAAAAAGTTGTCAATTCAGTTTTCGTTTCTCGAAGATTTTTATTTAAGTATGTATATTTTATAATTATTAAAACGCATTTCATATTTTGAATTGATATGACAGACAAAAGAGAGTCTAGTCATTTCTTATTCGATGAATTCCTGATTCGACTCAATTATCATTTATCTACAGCTGACGCCCTGTGATTTCCCATTGCGTCATGCATATTTTGATAGAACGTACATATGTATGTATAAAATTGTTTACCATATTAAAGAAGTTCTAGAATTTAGTACTTGTATCTAGAATAACAGTTCATGCGTGGCACTTGTCACGACTGAGAGAGCTTGGCTCTCTAAAAAAACAAAACCTGCCCGAGTCACAATGTCTGTTTTGTCAGCACTTTTTGGGTGTTTTTATATTTTTTATTTTTTGTTTTGCCGCATTTTACGCAGTAACCTCGTGCAATTCTCATTCTCTCGTAGCAATTTCATAATCTGATGTATAAAAAAACTGCTCATTCGACCGCACACATACAAATGTACATATGTACATATGTACATGCAAACGTATGTTTATATGTACATACCTACAGACAAATAACTTTGTCACGTCGCCACTCTAGTCGACGACAGGTAGGCAGTTAGTTCGTCGTATATATTAGCAAAAAAACACCCAATGTTTTCATAATATTAGTTACCATATTGTTATAGTCAATCAAAGACACGGCGTAAACACCCCTTAATAAATACCCTTAACAAGCTATATATGTACAGATGTAGCTATGTATGTACACATGTATGTATGTACCTATTCAATTTATGTTTAATGAAATAGTTAATATGAAGGTATGATTAATGTATTATGTATGTATAATGTTAATGTAACAACCACATCGTTTTACAAGGGTATACAAAATTCGACTCAGTTTAACTCCTGTTTCCTTTTTTTTAGCGCTTTCGCGATGTGTGTGTGTGTTTTTGAAATGGTCGTTATCTCAGAATAATATTAGGTTTTGAAGGCATAAAATAAATTGAAAAGGTAGAGCTACCCACCATATGAAGGCCACGTACACCACAAATATTGAACTTTGTATAGATATAGACAAGAGTTTTATGTATACGCATACCTAGATAAGTAGAGAGAGATATCCTATCTTGAAAGTCAAATTAATTATCTGCACAACAAAATTGTATGTTAATGTAGAGTAATTCTTTAAAGATTCGTTAAGATCTAAACTATTTCCAAAAAAACGAGCCCCTTCCAATTATCATTGAATAGATTACCCCAACAAGGGCAAGTCGAATTCACTTCAGTTATACCATTGTTTTATACCCTTTTCAATTCGCATCCAACCGGATCAGCCCATCGACATCCTGCCAGATAACCACTGTACTAACATATAAAGAGTGGCTATAGATGAAACTTTAAGGACAATGGTATTAACCGCTTAGTCCTTAATGCATATTTTCCTGCTTAAGGTGAATATATCATATGTAAAGGCGTATAAAAATACTTATTCATGATCGTCTCATCAAATTGACGAACACGATATGAAGTCTTATGACAGAAATAGTCGTATAAATATATCTAGAGGGTCATTAAGTAGACATGATAATGAATCTGAAACTAGTTAAATTAGCAATCTAATAGTTGGAAATTTTTTAAATTATTGGCATATACAAATATAAAAATTTACATATATGTATACACATATAAGGTATCCCTATCTATCTATGTATACATATTTCTGTTAACTTTTAAAATCTCCCGGATTTTTTTTTTTTTTTGAACACCATCATCTGTCATCGTTTCATAAAGTTGAAAGCACTTATTCAATTAAATTCAAGAGTTTTTGGGGCACAAAATTTGATTCAAAACTTTCGTCATTCCATTAACAGTGTGACATTGAAAAGAGACTGCTGCTTCAGGTCTTGCCGATAAGGCTTATCTTAACGAAATGAATAATAAAAAAAAAGAAAACATCAAATCATCATTCATTCGGTTCAATTTGTATATACATTAAGGGTATTCTAGGGGCCCAGAGGAGAAAATGAAAATGAAAATAAGAGCCAATTTAATTTAATTTTTCAAGTGAGATCAAAATTTTAATGTAGATTATTTTTCACTTTTTTTTTTTACATTTTTTCATCACTTTTTCTTAAACCAAAAAAAAAAAAAATTTAAATAATAAATAACAATTTGTAATTTCATGTTTTTGTTTTTGATCATTTTCATAGATCAACAAAATTTACAAGGAGCAAAAAAAAATTTAAAAAAATGTTATGTGCATTGTACATAAGTTACTATATATATAAATATATATATATATATATATATTAGGTATATATGCATGTATTATAGGAAGAATCAGTTGCAGTGGCGGGTTTCAATATAACATCTATATAAAGTAAAAAGAAAGGGACTTGATTTTATAGGAGTCGAATCTAAATTCTTAAAAAAAAAAATTGGAAGGCAGTAAGTCTTTGAGTGAGAGACTGACTGAGAGTGAAGAACAAGGAGAGCGTGAGCGAGGCTTCAAAGTCTTTTTTAGTTTTGTTTAGTTTTTAGGTGGATGGGACATCTTGTTTGTGTCAGTATGTGTGTGGAGCGCTATCAGCGACGACGCATGGCGTGGGATTTACCCATTAGCCGTAAGAAATCATTTGCAGAGCGACTGTCAGAGAATTCAATGGATTGGGGGTAGCAATCAAATTTCCCATAAGCAGTTCACGCGCCAGCGTGTACGAGAGAGCGTATTCCAATTGACTTGTTGCTATTGGTAGCCAATTGTCAGCCCATATCCACATCGACATCGCCTTCCACCGTCACCACTTCCGTCTGAGACTGAGCGGCGGCTTGTTGTTGGGTCATTTGCAAAGTGGTGCGTGTATAGTCCAGCGGTTCTACGCCAATATCTTCATATTCATCTTGATGCTTATTACCGTTTAACGAGCACAGTCGACGTCCGCTCTCATCGGCTCCATCCAGACAGGAATCATCATTCGCTTCCATATCCTCGTCCTCCTCCTCATCATCCCAATCATCGGCCACTTCCACATTAACTGGTAGGTACATATGAAATGGTCGTTGCTCCTTTAGCCATGGCGTTAGAAAGATATGTGTGGCTGTCATACGTTCGGTATAATCCTTTCGCAGCAACGACAACAATAGCCAACGCACAGATTTGGATAGCGTCAGAGGAATTTGTACATTGCCATGTCTTATCACCGTTATCAGATTACAATTAGCCTTCTCGTAGAATGGATATTGGCCCACCAGCATGGTATATAGAATGACACCTAGTGACCACATATCTGCGGGTTTACCCTGATACGTTGGCTGTGGGCAAAGTAATTCAGGTGCCGTATATAGAGGGCAGCCAATCTTGTCGCTAAGCGTATCATCATCGCCATCAAGAATCATAGATCCCTCCAACGATTCATATTGCAGTTTTGTTCTAAAAATATACAAAAATAGAAAAATATAATCAGTTATTACTCCGATTTGAATACTACGACAACACTGAGAACACCTACAGCTTCTGCTGTTGGACAGGTAGTTTTGCTCTTCCCCGATTAAGAATTTTGGAATTGAATTTCTTAAGCCATTTTTTAAATTGTTTTCCAAATATCAATTAAATATTACAGAAATCTTAAAAACGTAACATTTTTACGTATTTATTTATTTGTGTTATTGATATTTGATTTTTCATTTCGTATTATCCCATCATTAACAAACATAATGTGCAATATGTCTGCATGTTGCACAATCTTTATTTTTTTTTTTTATTGTTTTTGGTAAATCGATCAAACATTGCGTTGGCGTAGCAAGAGAAGAGAGATAGAGAGGGAGCGAGTTGGAGTGACGAAAGCTTAGCTCGCGACGATGCGACCCCAACGTACACCCAAGAGAGCGGCGGCCATCATTGACATTGGCCCACATTCGAGTGCGCAAAAAATAGGCTAACACACACACACACTGACACATTGAAACAATCACAGCAGCTAGCGCGCCTAAGTCGGCTTAGCTCAGCTGTATAAATGACGTAGAGCAACTTGTTGCAGCAACAACAAACCCAAAAAAGCAACATACATACATTAATGAATACACACCCGAAGAGCAACAACAAAAAAAAAACCTCGAACTGACCCTGAGCAAAAAAGCTGCGCTCCCCCATGGCGTCAAACAAATTACAGAAGCTCCAGCAGCGAAAGAGAGAGGGAGCAAGAAAGAAGAAGAGAAACAGACTGAGAGCGCGCTTTGCAAGTCAGTAAGTAGTTACAACAAACGACGACGACCTCGCCTCATCGTCAGAGGTTGGAAAGGCACAGAGACACTCAGCGAGAGGGAAAGAGAGAGAGAGAGAGCGTGTAAGGGAGCTAAAAAGAGAGTGGGGAGCCAGAGAACGATGAAGAGGAAGGCACCTCAAAATGTTACACGTGCAATGGTGGAACGAATTGAACACAATGGAAATAAGGAAACAGAGCTGTAGATACAGTACGAAATAAATATATGTATACATATGTATGTATGTACACGTACGTATGTATATATACATACATACATACATATGTACATACATGTCTGTATGTCTGTCTGCCTTGTGTGTATGTACAAAGTCATGTGTTAATTTAAATGCTATTTACATACATGTATGTATATATACATATATATAAATATATTCACATCAAATAAAATACAGAAGATCAGAGTCAGGGCCATTGAGCATTTTGACCTTAAAATCGAATTTTGTGTGCGTTTGTTTATATACACATACATGAGTATATAAAAAAGCATATCAATGGATCTATACTTACATATGTATATATACATACATAAATATATACATATGTGTATATGATACATACATATATATAAATCCATATATGTATGAATAAACGCAAATACATAGTCACTATTTCACATATGTATGTATGTATGTATGTATTTCAGTGGATTATTTGTAATACTTAGATATCTTAATACTAACATTTTTGACAACAGAATTTTGGATGGACCCTGTAAATAAGCATCTTTGATTATTCTTATAAATGCCACATGTAAATAATAAATAAATAGAAAATTCAAATAGTTAACTAAGAAGTATCAGTTCGGTAAAATTTTAGATATACTGATACAAACCGAAACTCACAATTAAACTTGAATAGTAAAAATAGATATTAACTATCTTAACCGTAATGTGAATTAATTCTTCTGTTTAACAATATTACATTTTTCTGTTTAAATAATGAACACATGTCTAAGAATCGTTGTATATATATGTACTTGTTATCTGGACAATATCTAATTAAGTGGACTTCCTGAAATAAAAGGCGGAAAAATGATTTTCTTTAAGTAATAGCAGACGGGGCAGTGGAAATTATCTCAACGCTCTAAATCAAATAAGTTTCTACTGTATATATTGGCGCATCAAGTGAAAACATACATACATATGTGGAATTGTATTTTTTTCAGTCAAAATACAATTTCACAGGTAAAATCACATACAGTTGTATAAATATATACATGCAGATACACATAATATGTATATACATAACATATACAAACCTACATACATTTATGTGCACGTCATCCAAATGGCAACTGCAGTCTGGTTTGGATTTGTTTTTGCAAATAATTTGCAAATCAAAAAAAAAAATTCACAGCGAATACTTACAATAAAAGCGGAAAACGTCAATGCAATAAATTTGCAAATTGCATTGGCAATGGAAACGCAAAGCTCACTCATACATAAATACATATGTATTTGTACAGTGTATGTATGTATATACAGTGCATATATAAAAGCAAAGACCAGCGAAAATGTTGAAAAATTCAACAAATATTGCGTTATACGAAATTTACAAACATCCAGAGAGCCGCCCCTGAGATAACTGATACTACAGTAACAACAAATATAATGAGAGAAAGAGAAAAAGAGAGTGAAAAACAACAACAACACTACAGTGCTACAGTTCTTAAAATATTGCGAAATGTTCGTTCAATTATTTAAAGGTGCTAAAAGGTGTACCCATTGTTATGAGCTAGCACTGTATAAAATGAAAGAGAAAAAAACGATGAAAAAACAACAATACAAAATTGAGCACAAAAGTTGAAGCGTCGGTGTTGGCATCGGAATCGGCGTCGTCGACTTCGTCATCATCATCATACGCAATTTACGTAGTTTTTGAAATTGATCAATATACACTACAGTACAGGGCCAATAAACAGGCAAGGTTATAGTTGAATAAATGTATAGTGTGAGAAAATGCTGCTTTTGGTTCCGATTGGCCCTATAGTTTGTGCCGTGTCTGTGCCACATTGGCCCTTGTATGCCTCCAACTCGGCGCTGTATGTGTGTGTAATTGTTTTTGTTGGCCTATTGGTGATTTGATTGCAACACTTGTTAAATGTTCAATGTTACTCACAACAACGACGACGACAACGACAGCCACAACCAACCAACCACATGGGCCAATAACAAGAGCAACAATTGTGGCACTACCAACAGACACTCACACATACTAACACCCAGCCACGGGTATGAAAAAAGCTCTCGCATTGCTCATAACGAGTTTTTTTTTATCCAATTGCAAAATAATCTTAACATATGCAAGTTGAGCGTGTGTGTGTGTGTATATCTTGGTGGCGCTTATATTTTGAAGGTGTTCCTCTGAGGGCAGGCAGTAAAAACCTGTTCTGAATCAAGAAAATAGAAATACAGAATTATTGGTAACTGAAACAGTTAAAAAATATTGTTAACGAACACTTCTGTACCGGTTCGGAAATTTAAAAAGACTTGCTTCTGAGATAAACCACCATTGAACCACTTCAGACGGTATAAAAACATGTCCATATGTACTTTTAAACCGGCTGGCTTTCAGCCGCTGATTAAAAGAATCATTTTTTTTTATTCATGAGAAGAGAAACACAAATTTCCAGAACTGTTTTCCCCAATTTCCTATTCTAGACATTTTTGGACCATTAATCGTAAAGATGTTAGCTAGAATGCTAAATTCATATCTCAACACTTACCTTGCTTCATCGATAAAATAGAATCGCTTCAGCTTAAGATCTCTGAGAATAATCCTATTGCGATGACACACTTGAACCGTTTGGCAGATTTGATGAAATATTGCTCGTGCCTCAGCCTCACAGAGTCGCTTTTGATGCCTGATGTAGGTGTGGAGGTTCTCATAGACACCCATTTGGACACCAACTGAGTCGCGACACTGCTGAGGCTGGGCAATAATGATGTAAGTTCGGTCCTTAGATAGGGGCACAATGTCGTGGACAGGGCGGATCAAAGTATGATTATAGAGAGTGCTGCGGCAGAGGGTCTCCTCCTGCTGTAATTGGTAATAGGCACGCTGGACCTTATGTAGAGGCTCGTTGATAATCTTGCAGAGGAACTGCTCACCGCTGAATACATCTACACACTTTAGATTCGACGAGGTGAGATCGATGAGATGGCGATATGAGGCGGGTGTTTTGGCCGCGGCAGCGGCCGATATGTGACTAGGTTGGGCACTGATTAGGTAACGGTTCTTGATCACTTTGACGGCTGGTTCGATGCTGCTACAACTATTGACACCGGAACTACTTCCGCTGCTACTGCTGCTGCTTATATCCTCGGCCGAAATGCCAAAGGCAAGGAGTTCGCAGGCTCCACCCGGTGTCAGTAGTTTTTCCCGTATGGTTTGTAACATTTTAGCATTTGGAAAATCCTTCTTGGGTGTAACGAAAGATTCCGCTGTTCCACCGTTATTATTGGCAGACGTGGTGGGGCTGCTATTGCTGCTTGTGGCGGGTACTGGCGAGGCTGGTAGAGAGTAATTGTTGACGATTTTATTTACCAACACTGTAACAGCAGACGATGAAGTGCTGCTGTTACCATTACCTCGGACGCTGCTGTTATCCATAATGCTTTAATTTTACTTTGTTTTGATTTTCTTTCCTCTTTTTGTTTTATTCACACTTTTTGCTTCGCTTCTTATCACAGTTTCTGCTTGACTTCTTGCTTTGCTTCGTTTTGCTTGATTCTTCGTCAACGTTATTGTTTCTGCTTCTTAACTCACGACTAACATTTTTCCGAATTCTCGCTTTATTCTTTCACCAGTTTAAAGTTATTTATTCTGACATTTAACGTTTTGTATATTCCTTTATTCTATATATGTATATGTGTGTCGCAATGCTGCCATTGACTGACGAAATTCTCTTCGTCAAAAAACACACCGCACCGAAAAAAAAATTTAATTTCTTGTTGCTGTTTGTAAAACGATTTTAAAACAAATCGAAATTAAATCACCAACACAACGACACACAGCGATACACACCCGAACGCTCCGCAAGTTGAAAATGGAATGAAAATGTTAACTAACGAGTCAACCAATCTGACAACATTGGAACGCTTGGCATAAGAAACTCAGAGAAAAGAGCGAGGGTGCGTGAGAGCGGTGTGTGTATGTGTTGCGTTATATTGGTGTGTGTGCTTGGGCTTAGGCTTGTGTGTACGTGTGTGTACCATTCGACGTTATTTTTTGAATACAATGGGGTGGAACACTGATGTTCCAAAGTTTCCAAATGCTGATACATAAATACATATGTACATACACATATACTTACATATTTATGTGAAATTATGCGTTCACATTTGACAATGAAATTGAAACGTATTGAATGCCAAACAACACAACTCTTCTAAAAGCAACCCCAACCCCTATTAAATGACTGTACACACACACATACCAATACTCGTTAAAGAGTTTGTAATATCAAAACCTGCATAAAATATCAAAAATTGACAATTATAAAAAGACGAATCTGAATTTCGCATACCTAGAGTATGTAATTATTGCCCGCGCCACGGCAGTTTTTATGATTTTTCGTTTTTGCAGCTGTCGGGTTGTTTAAGAAGCAGCCGTAAAGGATCACTCCAGTACGCAGGAATTACGACGCTGGCTAGCATCTTTCAGATGCAAGAATAAAGCAGGTAGGAACCACCACCGCACATTTTATTTGCAGGTAGATATGTATTTCTATTTCTCAACCCCTAACAATATCACCGCGTACTGTACCTTGGCTTGGTGTTGCAGTTCCAGTTGCAGTTGCAGCTGTTGCAAGGTGATTTCCAAGTATTTCATTTCTTTCTTTCTTGTTGTTGTTTTTGTTCGAATTCACGGCATTGTTTTTCTTGTTGTTGTTGGAGGCCACAGATTTCATTTAGAAAAAAGTAACGCTTTATTTTTTGAACTTTTAACGGCTGTTTCAATTTCCGCTTGTCCTTCGAAATCAAAAGCTACAATGAAAGAAATCGCAAATACATAATAAATTTTGCTCTCTGAGAGAGTCTCTGTTTTAACTGATGCGGTCTCGCCTTTTATTTTGCTGGCGTTTTATTCTCGCAACGACGAAAATGAAATATCAACACTGTGACCTTAAAGTTATGGGAAAAGTTATGATATATGGATATAATGGAAATTTTAAGATTTTACATTGCATGAATTATTTCATAATTGTGAAAAAATTCTAAGTGCAATTGAACTTGATAAAATTAAAGTTAATACATATTGAAATTTTGTCTGTTCTTTGTGTTTATTTATTTTTTTCTTTGGTCGGTTCAGACTTATGACTATTTTCTACAATTTGTGAAATCAAAATTCTAATTTGAATTACATATATTCACAAAATAAATATTCCAAATGTTGAATAACTTTGAATTTTTGAACTTCAAACTAATGTTCGAGAATCTTTGTTTACGTGTAGTATATACATATGCACTGCTTGCACTAATATACATCTTTGTACTGATATTTACTCTAGATTGTGAAATATTATTTCCTTTGTTTTGGTTTTTTATTGTGTCTCCTTTTTTTGCGCGGAAACCAAAAAAACTTGAATAATGACGTAAAAAGGTCACTATCAAAGATTATCATTAAATTGCATTTTGTTGAGCATATATTTACGTCACACTATGTAACTGAACTTTAGAACCACTGTATGTATAGTCACGCCATGCGCGGTAAACCTTTTAGAAACGGGCGTTAACTTTTGAATTTAAATTCAAATTTCTAGCCGTTAAACTTGAAGCATTTTATCGCATTCTGTTTTGTTTCATTCTGAAAGCTGGAACAAGTTTTGACTTTAAAATGTGATGAAATTTTGTATTCGTGTTGTTGTTGCTAAGCTCGTAATCGTATAAAGTAGTTTTTGCTTGCTGCCGAACAAAAAAAAGAAGAAGAATCGTATGCGTCATCGTTGTAGCTGCGTCATCGTATGCCAGAACTTTTGCGATGACGATGCTTTTAAGATGTCTCCCCTTACCCGCGCTCTGTTTTTTTTTTGTCTTGGCTTCAGTGCCTTGGCTTAATCACTACCGTCTTTGAAACGACATTCCAAGTTTCAGTTTTGCACGAAATGTTCAAAAGGAGATTAAATGAAAGGTGAAATTTGTGCTGTGCTGTGCTTTGAAAAGCGGAGAGATGCATGTGACTTGATTCACCGATGCATGATACCGATTTAGTTACAGAAAAAAAGTAGTAGAACTCTTTTACGGCTGCTTCTAAATACTCTCACAAAATAATCTTATGTATATATGTACATACATACATATGTACATATATACATGCATATGTACAAATGATCAAACCTTATAGTTTAGTGCAGAAATGTTCGCTTACCTTGATATGATATGATATTATATATTATTTGGCAATAACCCTTTTAATAATTTTCTGACTACGCAAACGTAACAAAAAGCTGTTGTAGGAGAAGTATCAATTTCTCCCAAATATATCATCCATAGTCTCATTTTTCATGGTCAGCTTACCCACAACTTACTTTACATCAAAGACTGACTCAGTCGTTCAGTTCAATGGCCTGCATCTTTACCATTTCGAGCCAACACACCAAAAAAAAGAAAGTTGTGTTTTATGTTTGTTAAACTTAACTTAACTATGTTTATCATTACAGTTATAGTTCAACATTTAGATTTATAAACTGAGAAAATCTCTCCCTATCTCTTAACATAGCTTCTCCCTCTCTCTCTCTCCATCTATCTCTCACTTTCCTCCCGCTTGCTATCTGACATATGTATGTATGTATGTATGTATGTACATACTCTCGTGTGTCTTTCCCCCTTGTTGTTGTATACGAGTTATGTGGTCAATGCACCTGATCTGATGTTATTGTAAGCGTGACACTTTCTCCACTGACGAACAGACTGAACGACAGACATAAAGCTAACCAGTTGTGTTTACAAACCGATATTTTGGTTGCGGGGTATTCATTGTACCTGGCACCCATGATTCAAGCGTTACACTCTGTAATATTATTCAAAGATCAAATAATCATTGAAAATGTAACGTATTCATCATGCATATGTACATATATGTACATACATACATACAGAATGGGAAAATAAATTGTTATTGTCTAGTTTTCAAACATTTCAAAAAGGTTCAATGTCACGGATAACGTTTGCACACATTGATTTAATCAAATTGAAGTGTAGATTCAACTTTGAACTTTATCAGGTCACTAAAATGTGTACATATGTATGTATGTATGTATAGATGGCTTGGTGGAGACCTGCTCTAACCAAGTATGTATTATTCTTCTCAAGTATGAACCCCAGTACGTGTCCTTTTCCCCCTGGTGTAGCAATATGTAAAGGTAGTGGGAATAAAAAGTTTCTTCTTTCTTTTTTGTGTTTATATGGTAAAGAACATTATTTGTTCCTCTTATTTGCATATTATACCAATGATAATTACAAATTTGCAACTTTGTAAGCAGCAGCAGCAACTTTTAACATAATGAATCAAACGTATTTAACTCAGTATATATTTGAATGTGCAAATTTAGAAATCTTTTAAATTTAAGATCGGCTTAGATTTAATATGTGTGTACATTATAGTATACATATATGTATATGTAAGTATATAAGCGAATTTCGCTTCCCTATGAGTTTCTTTCATGGTCTCGAAACTCTATTGTTTGCATTCATAATGATAATAATGTTAATGACGATGATGATACTGTTAGTGCTGGTGTGGTTGCTGGAAGAAAGTGAGAGTGAGAGTTTTCTTTACGGCATTTTATTACTCGGTTTTGTATTTCTGTTTACTTTGTCGTCGGTCTGGGGCCTTCTATGGCATTTCATAATAGTGCACTGAACTCTGTAAAATAAGAAAGCAGACATAAAGCCATATACTAGCTGGAGCATTACGAAATTTTACATTTCTTTCAATCAGCTTTTCGCTAAGCTAAGATTTTCTGACAATTTGATTGATAAATCAATGAATGTTTGACTTAGGCATATAGTAGTACATATTTCTTAGATTTGGCAATCAAAAGTTAAAAAAAAAAAACTAAAATCAAAGTCAAATATTCCGTGCTTTGCTCCCGCCTCTTCGTTTCCACCATTGATGTAATTTGGTTTCATGGCCGTCAAGAAGCTGCATTGTACCAAAAACCTACAAAAAACAAAAAAAAATTTTATAAAAAGAAAAAAACTGAAAAGGTTGAACGAAACATACAGACAGACAAACATATACAATGAAACCAATTTGCCGAATGGCTTACAGAGCTCATTGCCAAGCGCCCTCGCATTGGAGCAAAAGCTAAAGCTAAAGCCAAAGCTAAATCGTATATACATATATACATACATATAGCAACAACTACACACAATATTGTGTTGGAGTCGTGTGGAGCTCTAAGCGTAAGGTCATCTCAATTTCAATAAACGATGAAAAAATAAAGAAAAGAAACAAGAAAAAAATGGAGTAAGACTAAGAGTTAGTTAAACTAGTTGAGCGATGATATAATTAATGACTTTGGACGGTATCTACGAAGAATTAGAAGATAAACATTCCCCGATTGGTATCAACAAATTCGATGCTACTGATTTAAACTAAAGATAATAACGACTTGTAGTTCAAAAAGATACCATTTTTAACTAGTCTTTGCATAAAAAAAAGACCATCAGTAGATCAATATTTTATTGGAAGAGAGTGTGAGCTTCAGATAGGTGTGGGAAACAGTTTTTCGGCTCTAATCAATTGGGTAAATTACAACATACATACATATATGTACATACATACATATGAGTAGGAGATGCTTGACAAATCTGTTTGCTACATGTGGCAAAATGTAACCAAATAGAACCCATACATACTTAAAGACATATATACATACATATGTATATACATACATACATACATGGGAAAATTTTTGTCGAGTTCTCAGCTAAATAGTAAAAACAGATTGTCCCAGTTCTTTTGTTTCGGATCAGACTTATTCTCTATCTCTTTCACACACACACACTATCGCTATCTGTATGACCCTGCCTCCATCTCTTTCACATTTTTCTGAGTGAATGTGTGTGTGTGTGTGTCTGTTTGTCTGTACCTTAAGCGGGGGTGCATATATTGAAGGGCAAGAAATGTGAGCTATGTCTGGTGTCATCTGTACCTACCCGGACCAGATCGATGCATAGATGTGGATAATTTCTGATTTCTCCCAAGGCATGTGTGTAGAGGATTATGCCTGTTCCACTATGTGCATTTGAGCACAATAAGAATATATGTACATATATAAATACATACATATGTATATGTACGTACAAAGATATACATATACACACATATGTATGTATGTATAGAGAAATTTTCATGTTCGGTATAATTTGGTTTTGTCCTTCTTACAGGGCCATGTTTGCAAATTTCCTTTGTGGGAATCACGCGTGTGGGTGATGAGAATGTTGATCAGATTATTTAAGTACAGTCCCGAACGTTAGTCTTAGACAGCTGAAAATGCATAAAACTCTCTTACCGGCTATTGTGTCCAAATAAAAGATAAACTCATCACAAATAAAAATAAGAAATTGTAAGGTTTGATCCCTGCAAGAAAATTTCAAACCCTTTTTCTTATTCTATTGTATTGTATTATGCCAAGTGACAAAAGGGTGACCCCTTTTTTTCAAAGAGACAAAAAAAAAAAAGAGAGAAGGAAAAAGGGATATATTCCAATAAAACTATTAACTAAAATGCCTTGTTAAGTCCTGCGAAAAGAGTGAAAAAGTAACCGGTTTGCATACACGACCGGAAAATCGTTGTTTTTTTCCTATTTCTGTTTTTTTTTTTTTTATTCCTTTAGAGTTTTCCAAATTGGGGTGAGAGTCTTTTTTTTTGTTAAATTTTCCTCAGTTTTTCAGTTATGGATTTAAATGAACTTTGACCTCTTTTTACGTGCTTCCTTTTGGCCTTTGGGTTACTGCGACGTTTACCTTTCCTTTGCTTTTCTTCATCTTATTTTTGGTGTCTTTTGTATTCAATTTCGTTCATTTTCATTGTTCCGAAACGTAACACTTAACGCTCTATAGGGGGGCAATAACCCTTTGCCTTTTCTAAAGTGGCTAATTTCGGGGGATATTAGAAAACTATTCCCTTTCACCGATTTGTGAGGAAAAATTGCGTCGTTTTCAATCAAAGATATCTGCTAAAAAAAAAGACAAAAAAAAAAAGAAATACACACACACACACACATCGTTGAGTTCAAAAACCGAAAAAAACTCACATAAGAAACGAGAAATGAGATCGGAGGAGTGAGAGTAGAGGAGATCATGTATGTATGTATGTATGTATAATTTAAAATGCACAGACGCACCACCACCTGCTTCCTGTTATCGCTGGATGCTGCTGAGCTGATGTTGGGATGATGTTGAATCTTATTTCTGTTGCTGTTGTTGCTGCTATTCCGATTCCGATTCCAATTTCGGGTCTTGTGTGCAGCTGGCGTTGGTGCCACATAATGTGGCTTATGCGCAAGGCGCAAGCTGGTGGCAAAGAATGCTCCACTCTCTCTCTCTCTCTATCTCGCTCTCTAAATGTCCTTCTCCGTCTCTGTCTTTCTCTTGACACTTCTTCATGTTTCTAAACTGCGATTTCGGCTCGAGTTTGGACACATGTGCCTTGTGCCACCTGAAATAATAAACAAATCTATACTAACCTTGACATACAAAGTCCTTAAAAAAAAATAAAATAATATTTGAATATTTTGTCCTGTTTGGATTCGAAATATCGAAAGTAAAGTAATTGATACTACATATGTATACAATGCCACATACATAAACGTAAATAATTTATTTATACATATAAATTTACACAATTTATAGACATTTAGTATAATCGTTTAACAATTGGTTGTATGTATAAACATATATATATATTAATTTAAATATAGATATATATATATATATATATATATTGAGATATTTTGCAATATTTTGAAACACTGCAACACTTACTTGTGTTGTAATTGTATATATGTATATATATATATATATATATATATATATATATATATATATATGTGTATATATGCAATGTTCATGTATATATTTATATATAAATAACATGTAATAGACAATTATACAATAGAAGTAGAAGTTGGAATTATAATTATTCAATTTTTAGAGCTCCCCACGAGCTAATTTCCTTCAAATATCGGTGAAATGTACATATAGATAGATTTGAAATGGAAATGAAAATGGATCAATATATATAAGTATAAACTTATCCATAGGTCATTTAATACTGCTAAAAATTAATAGAAGGAACTAAGTTGAAGAAAATTTGAATTCTATATATGTATGTATAATGAACATATATAAGATCCATTTTCAATATTTTTTTTAATAGAAATTGCATATGTAAGTATGTAAAGGATTTTTAAGATTGACTATGCGTGCCAATATCAAATTCTCCGGCTTCGACAATGGGCTGTTTATCTACTTTATCTAATTTGGAACGACCCATAAAACGTTCAAGAACAGTGTGCTTAGTTCCACCAGTTGCTGCCACTTTAAAGGAACCCCAAGGCAATTTATTGGCCTCTGACGAGGTCATTAGAATAGCATATGATGAGCAGGCCTCACCCTCTTTGCTATGATGAATGCCGTAGAGAAAATAGACAATCATGCCAATGGATACCCAGACAAAGAATCGTACCCAAGTCAGAGCATCCAGATGGACCATGAGCATAATGTTACAAAAGATTCCCAATGCGGGAACAAAGGGTACCAAAGGCACCTTAAAGTTAAGACCGCGCGTATTCTGATTGTGAACAGCCATGATAGCAACACATGTGCTGGCAGCGAAAATGATGAAGCCATAGATGAGTAGAGCCCACCAGGTGCCAGTATACAACTCTGTCCAAGATACCTTCAGTTGAAGACATATGGCAAAACTAAGACCTATAAACAGTATAACAGCAACCGAGACTACAGATCCTGGCTCAAATCGACCCAATAGAGGTTCTAACCAACGGAATTGACTCTTAAGGCGTCCAGCTAGGGCTCCTTCAATGAGATCACTGGTGGGAGAGGAGGCCGAATCAATACTGCTCGATTGGGATACAGCATCCTCATCATCATCATCATCATCCTCGGCCGTATCTGGTGTGTCGGGGGCATATATTGGCTGTTCAAGTCGACGCGGCGTTAAGGGTCTATAGCGTAGTATTATAACACTGGCTGAGACTATGGTATATGCCAGAAGAGTGCCAATTGACATAAATTCCACCAATTTAGCTAAATCAAAGACCAGAGCCAATAAAGCACTCATAAAGCCCGATACAATCAAATTCAAGAGCGGCACTTGGGTGGTGGAATTAACTCGACCAAAGCAACTAAAAAGCAAACCATCTGAGGCCATGGCATACATGCATCTTGGTAAAGCAAATAGAGAACCCAAAAGTGTTGTGGTCATGCCGCATAAGGCTCCAATGGATATAACATACTTTGCCCAAGTAAGATCTAATTGGCCAAAGGCCTCTGGCAAGGAAGCAGCTGGATTAATCTCACTTATTGGTATCATCAAAGTCAATGCGGCGCTGACCAGAATATAACCGACAGTGACAACACATAGAGACATTACCGTGGCTATTGGTATGGAAACAGATGGATTCTTGGCCTCCTCTCCTGATGTGGCTATTGAATCAAATCCAACAAAGGCATAAAAGCATGTTGCAGCACCGGCAATAACGCCTCCGAAACCATATGGTAGAAAACCACCCTCTGCCTCTGACCAATTCTTTGAATCTGCATACCAAAATCCCACACTAATAACGAGAATCATGACACCAATATTAACTAAGGTTAGAAGACTATTAAAGACGGCGGTTGCCTTGACACCAAACGCTAAGGCGGAAGCATAGATTATGCAGACAAGAAATGCCAGTATATCCGGATATTGAGCCAAACCGGGCTCATGAATGCCACCCATCAGTGACAGTGTTGTATTGCCAATCCATCCGCCAAGCATCGAATCAACATATCCACTCCAGGCTCGGGCAACCGATGCGGCACCTAGCATATGCTCCAGCAAAATATTCCAGCCGATGACAAAGGCCCAGAACTCACCCATCGATATATAAGTATAGACATAGGCAGATCCAGCTTTTGGTACTCGAGTACCAAATTCAGCATAGCATAAGGCAGCCAGCATGGATACAAAACCGGCCAAGATGAAGGACACAATGATGCCTGGACCAGCCATTTCCTTAGCCACCGTACCAGTGAGAACATAAATGCCAGCACCTACCATATGTCCAATACCTGAAATATAAATGGTAGGTATTGAAATGGACTCAAGGACTCGAGAATCATTTTCCTTTCATTTAGAAAAATAATTAAAATTTATAATTTGAATACAATTTGAATTTGTACGAAATCGAACTGTTATACAGCTCCAATTTCAATTGAAGTATTCCCATATTGGGAATTTCGGTAAGTGGTTTATATAAAATATTAATTATTTTAATCTACTTACCTAAAAGGGCTATATCAAAGGTTGTTAAACATCGTTTTAATGGTGTCTCCATGACGTCAGCAGGCACCGGCTTGGTGCGATTCATTTTCGTGCATAATCCCGACATTATGTGCCCCAATATGGCACGACGTGAACTGGGCATTTTGAGTACTGGCTGCCTCCAACTGTTTACCACTAATATCAATCCCAATTTAGATACCAGTGGTTCGCTCTATTGCATAGCTAATGGATTGATTTTAGATATTTATTTATTATATGTATTTGACTTTTTAGAGTTTTTTACGCCTTTCTCCGCGGCACTTTTCGGTAGGTCGTTGTGTTTCACTTGTTGTACACGAAACAGCTGTGAGCATATCGATTTTTCCTTTCTTCCTTTCTTAACGGCCAGCCCCATCCTCCCCCTGACTCTTAACACCATTTTCCTTTATTATCAACTTATATGAAAGCTTTCGGGTTATAAATTTTTGGGCTTTCAGTAATATAGAAATCAGCTTTTGTCAGTAAACTTTTTAAGCTATTGTTGTGGGAACTTGAGCGATGTCGTTTCCAACATAAACAACGGCTAATTCATTTGTTGTTGTTTTTGTTTTTTTTGTAGTTTATATGGGTTATGTATTTTATATTATTTTAAAAGTTTGCAAAATAATGTATACAAAATTTCGATCCAGAACAAAATAATATGGCAAATGTTTGAATTTTTAATCAATTTTTTCTCAATTTTGTAGCCTCTAAGTATGCTACACAGGTTGTGTTTTGTTGTGGAAATCGTAATATAATTTTGGGCCAAAATAAAATTTTTAGATGGATTTTTTGTTGATATGTATATAGATAATATAGGGATATCATTATTTTGATAATCGAAATGGTTGTTACGAGTTTGTTTATAGATGTATGTATATTCAACTCACTATCGTTGATAGCATTTTCAATTACCTAATTTTCGCAATGTTTTATAAATTTGTAAAATTCCAAATTAGTCGCCTCAACTCGATTCATGAAATCTATCTAATGTCAAGAGGGCTGCAAAATTTTTATTGGCTTCTATTTTTTCGTTTTCGTGGGTTGTGGCAAGGCTTTATTTGACAATGAGTATGTCTATAACTGACACAATCTTGTCTTTTCCACACATCAATGAAATTTGTCAGCAACTTTATGTGGGCATTGGGTTTACTTGGATCCAAGTACTTAAACAGGTTTGCATTTTAGCTATCTTTTTTGCAATCGTTGCAAGTTTTATGACTTGGTCAATTCTTTGAACTTAATTGTATATATATATATATGTATAAATATATATGTTTGAATATATGTACTCGAAAGAATTGCTTATCAAGTATACCTGACCAACATTGGTTTAGAATTTCCTAAGATATGCCTAGACATTTGGCCAAAAACGATCACTAAAGGTAACTGTAAATGGTACTAAATAAAGTGAAAAATATCGTAAGGGCTTTAACTAGGTTGATCAGTTATATTTTAAGTAATTCGCTTAAAGATAAAACAAATTGCATAACTATAGCTAACAATATAACCTATAGTCATGAACTGTTTGTAGTGTATGTGTATGAGTAAGTTTACATAATGCAAACCTTGATCTAAAGATAACTTGGAATAGATAGCGAATCCCTAACCAGTCTGTTAAAGGTCTTTTCAAAAGATTGCACTTTCGCTTCAATTTCCGGTATTCAAATATTTGTACAACATCGTGTATTGTTAAAAGAATGTCACTTGTGGTTTAAAGTTTCATGATTTTAGTATAGTGTCAGCATTTTGGTGACAAGTCCCGTGTCCGTTGGCATCTCCATCATTATATTCTTTTTACACCTAACGTCAATTTCCCATAACAACGATCAAGCCAAGTGGCAGCGCAATCTCGGCGCATCGTCTCATCGCATCGCCATGACCGTTTGCCATTTGGTTAAAATCTATCACCATCACGATGCGGACGCTGGGCGTCCCAAAAACTTTTTGACTAACTAATACCTGTTCGGGATGACCAGGCCCATGGTAATGCCGGCTCCGGCTGTAGTTGCATGACAACATCCAAGCCGATGTCGATGTCGAAGTCGAAGTCGGCCATGATTGTAGGTACATGAATGACGAATTTTGTTGCTGCCTTTTTTTTTCTCTCGCTTTTTTGGGGCCCTAAAAACACGTATACAGGCGTTAGTTTCATGGCGCATCTTCAATTTTTTTTCTTCTTCTTCTTCATTTTTTTACTAGCTGGAAATGTCGCAGTCGCGTCTGCGCATTGGGTCAAGATGAGGCAAGGAGACAAAGCAACAACAGCATCTTAACACTCTCCATCTCTCCTCATCGCCGTGATGTGTGACTGCTGCAGCTCACGCGCTGTCTTCTTGGCGGGCACGAAATAAAGATGAATGCAACAAAAAAAAAACCACGACGGATATTATGAATTTACGTTTAAGATAATACTTATACTACTTCGTCTAGCGAAATTTTTTCCCTCCTTATTTCTTAAAAAATCAATTAATTTAATTAAATAAAATAAATATACTACTTGAAAAAATCCTTACACCAAATAAAATATGTTTTCATTTGACTAAGAAATTTTCATATATATGCTGATCCTTCCACTAATTCATTATTAAAAAAAAAAATTAAAAAAAAGACCTTTGGGTTTTGTCTAAGTCTACATAACCAATTTAATCGACTTAAAGTATATATATGTACATATGTATGTTTATATACAGTACTTCAATTTTCGTCTTAGTGGAAATAAAAATAGCTATACCTTATAGGAAAGTATTCTTAAGAAGACTTTATTGAATATTCCAAAATGAGTTTGAATTATTTTTAAAAGCACAAAGAGAATCGTCCAGAAAAAAAACAAAATTTACATCGAACAATGAGATCATCGTTAAAGACCTCGAAAATTATTGTTTTATAAAAAGTATTAAAATGATGATATTTAATTTTCTTGATTTGGGTACTTAATATTTTTTTGTAGATATTGATCTTATCATTTTCTATGTGATGTATAGAGCTTTACGGATTTTGAATATTTTATATTCCATATTATTTTTTTTATAGATGGAAGGAAGTTTCTGTAAACGTTTTTTTTTTTCATCCGAATACATATATATATGTAACTAAATCGAAATACCCTTATTTTATATATATACATGTATATATGTTTTTTTTTCTTTTAGTATGTTGTTGGTTAGTTTTGCTTGTAGAAAAACAACAACCGAATAGCGTTAAATAAACAACAATATATTAGCTACCAAGCGTTGGCGCTGTCGCTGTTGTTGTTGCTGCTGCCGATGATGCTGCTGCTGTTGCTGCTGTTGCTATTGCTGATTTTGTTGTTGTTGTTTTACTTGATGTGGCTTTGGATTTTTGAAGCAATATCCCAAAAACGATTTTTGTTAAATCATACAACGAACGTGTGTTATGTATAAAAACGAAGACGCGTCTCTTTGGCGCTTTAGTGCGACAACGTCCACTTAACCAGCTGCATCCAAAACCACCGACCGTCGTCTACCGACCACCGACTACCGACCTCTGTTCCCCCCCTAAACCACACATACACACACACACATACACACTGACAAGTCAACACATAAAGAAACAAACGCAGGGAACCAACAACTAAGTGCAGTAAGTCCGGCATACGGCACGACAAGTGCAGTTAAATAAATAAAAAAAAAAAAATTTTTTTTTTTAAATAAAAGAAAAAAACACGTTAAAGTTCAGTGATGAAATCCAATCAATTAAATATTAATATGTGTAACAAATAAGTGACGTCTACTTATATTAAGCAAGTGGCCTAAAAGTTATCGTAAATTATATAATAAAGTGAATATAGTGATATAAAAATGTGATATAAAATGAATGGCATTTAAAGGATCTCAATAAAGTTGAACAAAACAATTTAAAATTTGTCGAACTCTTGAGATTAAGTTGAAAATTCTAATTGCAAAACATTTTTTTCTGATTTTTTTTCAAAATTTTTTTTTTTAATTTTTGCTACATTTATGGTGATTTGTGTTATAATCAGAAAGCGATTTGCAATTTAGTGTAATTTACTTATGACAGGTATTCTTATATATAGGATCATGACATCATATGTTTTAATTCTTAGATTTTCAACCTTTTCAGCAAACTCGTTGCGGGTTTTCCTCAAATTAAAAAATTTTTAATTGGAAAAGTTATTTATAAGTCCTTGAGCAGATGCTATCCTATTCATAGTTCATCTTAAGCATTAATTACTGTTGGTTTAGACTATTCAACCAACTGTGTTTAAGTTTTTCTTTAAAAAAAAAGTCATTGTTATTTAAGTATCCTATTAATATTTTAGTCGAGCTATAATCCTGGTTAAAGTTTCAATTTTTTGAATTATAAAATTCTAAATCCATTAATCTTAATTCTTAGCTTTGACTAAAACTTGAACAGGATAAGAATCGTGTTAATGCCACTAAGATGTATGTATAATGTACTTGATCTGAGATTATATCTATATATATGTACATACATATATACTTTATATGATATACTTATATGATTTCTGTGAATAAACTCAAACGTACTTGATCAGGAATTTAATATACAATATACTCGTTTAAATACGTTCTCTGTGAATAAACTCAAACATACTTGATTTGTGATTATATATATATACAAGGGATTGTACAAAATGAAGAAGAACAACAACTGATTCAATACTGACATATATTAAAAATTATTACATATATTCAAGAATGTTGTATCCATTTAAGATGATTATTGAAATCAAGTTTTAATGATCATCTTCCCACACACTCTCTCTCTCTCTGTCTCAATCTCTATCTTTCTCTTTTTCCTTTACATATTTAAGTATATGTATTTACGATATACATTTATTTATATATACTATATATACATATATATATATATATTTAAATTTATTGATTTTTGATATTTTGCGCATAAGTTTATTGAAATGAAGAAAACCAGAATTTGATAACGGTAATTTGTTTTTGCAATGTATTCACACAAATTGAATTGAATTCACAGATATTTGCCGCATTTAATTATCATGTATAAAACAAAAAAAAAAAAAAAAAATTGAATTTATATATTTATATGTATGTATATGCAATATTTTTGAAATAATTTGTAAAACTTGTATGGATATATGAAATAAACATACATATAGTATGTACATATATGTATGTATATATATAGTATAAAGTAAGCAAACACTTACAGATTTAACCAACTGGTTCTACTGTATGACAAATGTCAAACGCAACTCCTGTAATACATACGTACATTCATACATATATACATAGACATACATATATGTATGTATGTATGTATATGAAGAATCGTAGATACGTTTTCTATACATATGTACATACATACATATATCAAGATCCGTATTTACTTTGCGGCTATTCTGAATAAATTAAGTTGCTAATGATGATTAGAGACAACTAGCAATAACCTATAATTATAATTTCAACATCACTGATGAACCAAAACTAATCTTTAACCGACTTTTATTTGGTTCGTTGTTGCTGTTTGTTGTTGTTGTTTCGTCTTAATCATTATCTAACACGCGACAACTCAAAAAAGTTGACCCAGTCCCAAAAAAAACCAAAAAAAAAAAAAACACACACAAAAAAGGCTGCTCCACTTTATGCCCAGATGCCACCAACCACACACAAGCACACAAACACACACACATATATATATACATATATATAACAATGAAAACAACAAAAATCAAAAAGAAAACAAATGATAATACAGTTAACAAAAGCTAAAGCAAATTCACAGAGATAGATAGATGGATAGATAGTCCATGCAGGCCGTAACCCTTCCCCTAATGCGAATTAATTTATCAAATGTCGGTTGTGATGGCTTTGTTGGATCCACATTTGATTTGCCAGCAAATGTTTTATACAATATTTCTCCTAATTTGTCTCTTCTATCCAAATTAAGCAATCAATTTATGTTGAAATGGCAAAAAAATTAAAAAAAATTTGCCTCTGGCAATTTGTTTAAATAAATATAAGTTTTATGTGTTTCGTTCTTTGAACTTTGCCACATATTGACTACTCATTACACTCTGGCCAAAGTGGGTGACGAGGAGCGAGAGATGTGTCTAAGACCGGACCATAAATACATTTTAATGATTGTGCCAAGAGGCATCGTAATGCCTATCTCGTTGTAATCTCACCTGTTAAGCTGTTTGCCATGACGAATATGAATACAAGTGACGCCCGTACCCAAACCCAAATCTAAAACCGAAACCCCAACCCCCACTCATAATAGTAACTACCAATCTCTCTCTCTCTCTCTCTCTCTCTCCAATTCTCTGGTAAACAAAATGTCAAAAGTTCATGGCAAAGAGTCAAATCGATGCCTAACATATTATTATTTTTCTTTTTTGATTTAACTATTTGAAACATCGGGCAGTTGCTTTGGTTTGGTTTGGTTTGGTTTGGTGTGGTGTGGTGTGGTGTGTGGTCAAGCGTTTAGGCGTGACTTTAAGTCAAAGCTGGAGATGATGATGATGATGATGAAGATGTATGTATGTATAAAGATGACGATGACGATGACAATGTTGCTGAAGATGGTAAAGTTGGAGATATTAAGCAATTTGTTTATTGTACTTATTAGACATACTATAAAAGTTGAAATTTTTGTCATGTATTTCCGTTTTCAATACTATAACATTTTCAAGGATTTTTCTATACCTATGATCAATGATCAAGTATTAGATAGGAACCATTAAAACTTGATATAATCCTATTTATTTTTTGACTTTTGTGGTGTTTCTCTATTGTCTTCATTCTGAGTTCTTATTTATTTTTACAATCTTTATTTTGACTGGATCACAGAAACTTCCATAATTATGAAAGTATATTTTATAAAATATCATAAAAAGAAACATGTTTTGTTTGATTTTCGGAATATAATTTGAATTATATACATACATTGTACAATATATAGTAGGTATATATATATACATATATATATATACTTAGCATGAACTGCCTTAAACTCAAAACGAGATAAAAGAAAGTGATATATGATAGTAAGTGCAAATCCTGTTCCATATTTCCAGATTATTTGCATTGAATTTGTTTACTTGCTAATCTTTGATGTATCGGCAATTAAAAATACATTTTGGTTGGATATAAAATTTTTTTTTTTTAAATCGCCTAACAAGATATAGCAATCAATAACATTTCAATAAAACCCGGACTTGAAGAATGAACAACTATTTATATACTATATATAACTAATTTCTATTAATTAGCAATGAATTGTTGGGCACAATTTACGGTCTAGTCCGAAACAGAAATAAATATTGCAAATGCAAAAAAAAAAAAAAAAAAAATAAATAAATAAAAATTTCGACAAATAACAAACAAACGAGCTTAAAATCGCTCACATACAAAAATACCCGTATATATGTATGTATATATCTATAGTATAAATAATTATAAAATTTAATATTGGTACCTAATATAAAAATATGCATAAATTAAATCACACACGTAAACCGGGGAAGAAAAAACACTTTCAAGGTTGTGGCATGAAAAGAAAAGCAGCAATCAAATTAAATAAACAATATTGTTTGTCCGAGTGTGTGTTAATTTTGCAAAAAAAAACCAAAAAAAAAAACAACAACATACATACACACTTTTTTTTTTTTGAATATGTTATTAATGTATTTAGGTGGAGTTGTAAACGTAATCGAGCTGCTTAAGCTCCACGAAAGTGAATGAGATGATGATGATGATGATGATTTTGGATGATGATAATGATAATGATAATAATCCGGTTGATGATAGCGATGATAGTAATAATGATGTACGCACTTCCAGTTAAGACATCAATTTATTGTGTTAAATAATTAATGATATTTGTCATTTTCGTTAGTGGTTGGTGCGTACTTTTAGCCAAAAGCAACTAAATCAACACTTAAAATATAAATGAACAATTTTGTTTTTATTCTTATTCATATTTTCTTTATTTTTTTCATACCAATCAACTAATAAATGTTATGTTTAATTTGATAATATTTTGTTTATATACATATGCGTAAACTTGAAATTTGATCTCTGACATTTGTCGGCTGACCATGAGGTCACCAAATTCTCTAATTACAAGTCAATCAATTTGGTTGTATCGATTAAGAATTGATGAAAATGGTCAAGATCAAAGCAAAACTGACAGCTAATGTGTTTAACATAAATAAATTTGATATTTAGTTGATTAGCTTTAATTGCTGGATGATAGATAAAAAGACAAATATAGAATTTCCCAAAACTTTATGCTCATAACATCCTACATACATATAAATATAGTCTGTACTATAGATCCAATGAAGCAATAATAATAACCAAACTAATCTTTAATTCTTCGTTAGATTAACGTTTGTCATAACCTAGACAAAAGGAGGACCCAAAAGTACCCAATCATTCCAGCGATATTGTTGAAAAGAAATAAGATATAAAATAATAGAAAAAAAACGAAGAAGCAAATCAAACAAATAGCCATCAAATTGCAGAAGCCAATGCCAGACAAAAGGCCCCTAAATTGAGGCCCCTTTAACAACTTTAGAGAAGCAAAAAAATTAAGAAAAGAAAAAGAAAAAAAATAAAAAACTAAGTAATAGGCACTCGTAACTATTTGTTTTTTCGTCTTTCTTCTACCAATGGCTTTTGTTTGAGAGTTTTTTAAATTTATGGATTTTGAAATCCACAATTCCCTGACTCCCCTAACTCCCTCCTGTTTTATTTATTTATTTTTGTTTTATTTTTTTTTTTTATTTATTTTCCAAAGGTTAGTTGTATTATTTAAAATTAAAAAAAAAATATAAGAAAAAAACCAAAAAAACAACAACAAACAAACCCGTTTTAGTGATTCGGCTCAACCAAATGCAATTTACCTTACCTAGGTAAGGTATAGTGCATTCATACGTTTTGGGTATTACCATTCACCCAGTAATTTATGAGCTATTAACCACTTGACAAATACAAATAAATCAACAAAAAAAAAAAAAAAACCAAACAATGCTTAAAATTAAAATGTTGTAAATTATTTTGCAAATGTCTTCGGCTGGATTATATATACATATATATAAATGCATACATATAAGTACATAAAACAATACAATTATTATTTCTATTCTTGTTTTAAGTATGCAGACATAAAAACAAAAATCAATCAATGCGACTGTAAGAATTACTAACCAAATAACATAAGGCAAATTAAAAAAAAAAAAAAATTATCATTATTATTATTATGTTTTTTAAGGCACATTGTTTGGTTTCGTCACACCCTCAAGATGGTCAACATTGGCCATATTTTCCTGCTTATGCAGGTAATGGTAAGTTAAATTACTTGTATTAATAGGAAATATTTTTATGGTATTAATTATAATTTGTTTAAAGGTCATAGCGGCAGGTGTGATGGGTATAAACGACGATGACGACGATACTCTCAATGATATCGCTGAATTGGATGGCTCTTTAAACCGCTTAATACGGGATACATCCGCTAGAAATATTGAAAAAATAGATGTTAAATGCGATCAAAAAAATGGCATGATAGTTGAAATTGAATTTACTGAAATATTCAATGGAGTCATCTATAGTCAGGGCTATTTTAATGAACCAAAATGCAAGTGAGTTAATAATAATATCTATATTAAATATATCAATCACTATTTATATGAACAATTTTTAATCCTTTTCTTTTTTTTTTCTATTCAGCTATGTGTTAGCTAATAGTAATGACCGTAAATTTATCTTCAATGTCCCATTTGATGGGTGTGGCAGTAAGCCATCTTGTTCACTGTGTGCTTCAGTTGATAATATACTTATTATACAAGATGATCAGGATGTACAGGAAAGTTGGGATATAGCCCGAAAGATATCGTGTAGTCGGGGCGATGAACAGGAGAAAACGGTTTATTTTAAACCCTTTGTTGTCGATATGCTGGAAGTTGTGTCCGTTGAAACACCAAATGGACCAGTTGAATGTTGGATGGAAATTGGTACTGGGATACCGCCAAATATTCAACCAATTAACTACACTTTAAAATTGGGCACAGAAATAACTTTCACCATTAATGTGAAACATTTGACACAGATATGGGATGTGAATATATTACAATGCTATGCTTCGGATAATACTGAATTCGATGGACGGAATACGAAAAGGCTTAAGCTATCCGATAAGAGAGGCTGCTCGTTGAAACCAAAAATATTTGGAGAATGGCGGAAATTAGAGTTATCATCAAACGGTGGTCAAACTTCAACATTTTATAACACTCTCAAGGCATTTAAGTTCCCCGACCGGTCACAGGTCTATCTCAAATGTGATATTGAATTATGTAATGGAAGTTGTGAACGAGATTACAACTGTGGTGATTTAATTGATAATCCATGTCCTCCTGGATCAAATAACGTAAACTGCGCTAACACAGACCTCAAATTAACAACATCAACTAGCCGAGTACCCATAACTTCGACAAAACCTAAATGTAATCCAGGTTCTACAGATCCGCGTTGCTCACAGGAACCTAGAACTACACTAAAACCAAACTGTTATCCGGGTTCGACGGATCCTGATTGTCAATTAATTATTAAGACAACCCAATCACCATCATCTTCATGTCGACCTGGTGCTACGAGTCCGGAATGCCTAAATTGTTTTCCTGGATCTCCAGATCCAAGATGTCCTAAGAATGGAAGTACTAGAGCACCAGGCTGTTTTGAGGGCTCCAGTGATCCAAAATGTCAACCAGCAACATACTTACCTCCTACAACGCGAACGCCTATTAGAGTTCCCCCAACAAACGCAAAACCAAAGTGCTATCCAGGATCTTCAGATCCCCGTTGTCCTCAGCAATCTAGAACAACACCAAAGCCTAGATGCTATCCTGGTTCCGATGATCCTGAATGCGAGCCAGCAACAACCAGGGCACCGCTAACTACTTCCAGGCCAAGATGCACTCCAGGATCTACAGATCCTCGTTGTCCACAGACACCCCGAACTACTCCCAGGCAAAAGTGCTATCCTGGTTCCAATGATCCTGAATGCCAGCCAGCTACCTACTTACCGCCAACCACGAGGACTCCAGCTACCACATCAAAACCGAGATGTTATCCAGGATCAACAGATCCTCGTTGTCCTCAGGAATCTAGAACAACGCCAAAGCCTAGATGCTATCCTGGTTCAGATGATCCTGAATGCGAACCAGCAACAACCAGGGCGCCGCTAACTACTTCGAGACCAAGGTGTACTCCAGGATCTACAGATCCTCGTTGTCCACAGACACCCCGAACCACTCCCAGGCAAAAGTGCTATCCTGGTTCCAATGATCCTGAATGCCAGCCAGCTACCTACTTACCGCCAACCACGAGGACTCCAGCTACCACATCAAAACCGAGATGTTATCCAGGATCAACAGATCCTCGTTGTCCTCAGGAATCTAGAACAACGCCAAAGCCTAGATGCTATCCTGGTTCAGATGATCCTGAATGCGAACCAGCAACAACCAGGGCGCCGCTAACTACTTCGAGACCAAGGTGTACTCCAGGATCTACAGATCCTCGTTGTCCACAGACACCCCGAACCACTCCCAGGCAAAAGTGCTATCCTGGTTCCAATGATCCTGAATGCCAGCCAGCTACCTACTTACCGCCAACCACGAGGACTCCAGCTACCACATCAAAACCGAGATGTTATCCAGGATCAACAGATCCCCGTTGCCCTCAGGAATCTAGAACAACACCAAAGCCTAGATGCTATCCTGGTTCAGATGATCCTGAATGCGAACCAGCAACAACCAGGGCGCCGCTAACTACTTCCAGGCCAAGATGTACTCCAGGATCAACAGATCCTCGCTGTCCGCAATCTCAGAGAACCACTGCCAGGCCTAGATGTTATCCTGGTTCAAGTGATCCTGATTGTCAGGTAATAATTAAGACGACCCAACATCCACTCACTTCCTGTAAGCCGGGTTCTACGGACCCAGAGTGCTTAAACTGCTTCCCTGGATCTCCAGATCCAAGATGTCCCAAAGTTCCAACTACTCGAAGAGCAGGTTGTTTTGAAGGTTCAGATGATCCCAAATGCCAACCAGCTACATACTTACCACCAATAACGCGGACGCCAGCTACTAGAACTCCAATAACAACAGGAAAACCTAGGTGTTCTTTGGGATCTACAGATCCGCGTTGCCCACAGACACCCCGAACGACTCCCAGGCAGAAGTGTTATCCAGGTTCCAATGATCCTGAATGCCAGCCAGCTACCTACTTACCGCCAACCACGAGGACTCCAGCTACCACATCAAAACCGAGATGTTATCCAGGATCAACAGATCCTCGTTGTCCTCAGGAATCTAGAACAACGCCAAAGCCTAGATGCTATCCTGGTTCAGATGATCCTGAATGCGAACCAGCAACAACCAGGACGCCGCTAACTACTTCCAGACCAAGATGTACTCCAGGATCTACAGATCCGCGTTGTCCACAGACACCCCGAACCACTCCCAGGCAAAAGTGCTATCCTGGTTCCAATGATCCTGAATGCCAGCCAGCTACCTACTTACCGCCAACCACGAGGACTCCAGCTACCACATCAAAACCGAGATGTTATCCAGGATCAACAGATCCCCGTTGCCCTCAGGAATCTAGAACAACACCAAAGCCTAGATGCTATCCTGGTTCAGATGATCCTGAATGCGAACCAGCAACAACCAGGGCGCCGCTAACTACTTCGAGACCAAGGTGTACTCCAGGATCTACAGATCCTCGTTGTCCACAGACACCTCGAACCACTCCCAGGCAAAAGTGCTATCCTGGTTCCAATGATCCTGAATGCCAGCCAGCTACCTACTTACCGCCAACCACGAGGACTCCAGCAACCACATCAAAACCGAGATGTTATCCAGGATCAACAGATCCTCGTTGTCCTCACGAATCTAGAACAACGCCAAAGCCTAGATGCTATCCTGGTTCAGATGATCCTGAATGCGAACCAGCAACAACCAGGGCGCCGCTAACTACTTCCAGACCAAGATGTACTCCAGGATCTACAGATCCGCGTTGTCCACAGACACCCCGAACCACTCCCAGGCAAAAGTGCTATCCTGGTTCCAATGATCCTGAATGCCAGCCAGCTACCTACTTACCGCCAACCACGAGGACTCCAGCTACCACATCAAAACCGAGATGTTATCCAGGATCAACAGATCCCCGTTGCCCTCAGGAATCTAGAACAACGCCAAAGCCTAGATGCTATCCTGGTTCCGATGATCCTGAATGCGAACCAGCAACAACCAGGGCGCCGCTAACTACTTCGAGACCAAGGTGTACTCCAGGATCTACAGATCCTCGTTGTCCACAGACACCCCGAACCACTCCCAGGCAAAAGTGCTATCCTGGTTCCAATGATCCTGAATGCCAGCCAGCTACCTACTTACCGCCAACCACGAGGACTCCAGCTACCACATCAAAACCGAGATGTTATCCAGGATCAACAGATCCCCGTTGCCCTCAGGAATCTAGAACAACACCAAAGCCTAGATGCTATCCTGGTTCAGATGATCCTGAATGCGAACCAGCAACAACCAGGGCGCCGCTAACTACTTCCAGGCCAAGATGTACTCCAGGATCAACAGATCCTCGCTGTCCGCAATCTCAGAGGACCACTGCCAGGCCTAGATGTTATCCTGGTTCAAGTGATCCTGATTGTCAGGTAATAATTAAGACGACCCAACATCCACTCACTTCCTGTAAGCCGGGTTCTACGGACCCAGAGTGCTTAAACTGCTTCCCTGGATCTCCAGATCCAAGATGTCCCAAAGTTCCAACTACTCGAAGAGCAGGTTGTTTTGAAGGTTCAGATGATCCCAAATGCCAACCAGCTACATACTTACCACCAATAACGCGGACGCCAGCTACTAGAACTCCAATAACAACAGGAAAACCTAGGTGTTCTTTGGGATCTACAGATCCGCGTTGCCCACAGACACCCCGAACGACTCCCAGGCAAAAGTGTTATCCTGGTTCCACTGATCCCGAATGTCAACCAGCCACTTACTTGCCACCTACCACGAGAATTCCGATAACAACGACAAAACCAAATTGCTACCCAGGATCCACAGATCCTCGATGCCCACAGGAACCAAGAACCACTCAAAAACCGAATTGCTACCCTGGATCCAAGGATTCTCGTTGCCCACAAGAGCCCATCACCACTCAAAAACCAAGATGTTATCCAGGATCGACCGATCCTCGTTGCCCACAGGAGCCCAGAACCACTCAGAAACCAAGATGTTATCCTGGCTCCACTGATCCCGAATGCCAACCAGCCACTTACTTGCCACCTACCACAAGAATTCCGATAACAACAACAAAACCAAATTGTTATCCAGGATCGACAGATCCTCGTTGCCCGCAGGAACCAAGAACCACTCAGAAACCGAATTGCTACCCAGGATCCACGGATCCTCGTTGCCCACAGGAGCCAAGAACCTCTCCAAAACCAAATTGCTATCCAGGATCGACCGATGCTCGTTGCCCACAGGAGCCCAGAACCACTCAGAAACCAAGATGTTATCCTGGCTCCACTGATCCCGAATGCCAACCAGCCACTTACTTGCCACCTACCACAAGAATTCCGATAACAACAACAAAACCAAATTGTTATCCAGGATCGACAGATCCTCGTTGCCCGCAGGAACCAAGAACCACTCAGAAGCCGAATTGCTACCCAGGATCCACGGATCCTCGTTGCCCACAGGAGCCAAGAACCTCTCCAAAACCAAATTGCTACCCAGGATCGACCGATCCTCGTTGCCCACAGGAGCCCAGAACCACTCAGAAACCAAGATGTTATCCTGGCTCCACTGATCCCGAATGCCAACCAGCCACTTACTTGCCACCTACCACAAGAATTCCGATAACAACAACAAAACCAAATTGTTATCCAGGATCGACAGATCCTCGTTGCCCGCAGGAACCAAGAACCACTCAGAAACCGAATTGCTACCCAGGATCCACGGATCCTCGTTGCCCACAAGAGCCAAGAACCTCTCCAAAACCGAATTGCTACCCAGGATCCACGGATCCTCGTTGCCCACAGGAGCCAAGAACCTCTCCAAAACCAAATTGCTATCCAGGATCGACCGATCCTCGTTGCCCACAGGAGCCCAGAACCACTCAGAAACCAAGATGTTATCCTGGCTCCACTGATCCCGAATGCCAACCAGCCACTTACTTGCCACCTACCACAAGAATTCCGATAACAACAACAAAACCAAATTGTTATCCAGGATCGACTGATCCTCGTTGCCCGCAGGAACCAAGAACCACTCAGAAACCGAATTGCTACCCAGGATCCACGGATCCTCGTTGCCCACAAGAGCCAAGAACCTCTCCAAAACCGAATTGCTACCCAGGATCCACGGATCCTCGTTGCCCGCAGGAACCAAGAACCACTCAGAAACCGAATTGCTACCCAGGATCCACGGATCCTCGTTGCCCACAGGAGCCTAGAACCACTCAGAAGCCAAGATGTTATCCTGGGTCCACTGATCCTGAATGTCAACCAGCCACTTACTTGCCACCAACCACCAGAATCCCGATAACTACATTAAAACCATCTTGCTACCCAGGTTCCACTGATCCCCGGTGCCCACAAGTACCTAGGACAACTTCTAAGCCAAAATGCTATGTTGGTTCAACCGATCCGGAGTGCGAAACGGCCACGCGATCCCCTACCACTACAAGGGCACCTGTCACTACATCAAAGCCTAGGTGTTATCCTGGTTCCACGGATCCTAATTGTCAAGTGTTAATTAAAACGACGCAACCTCCGCTTAATTCATGTCGACCAGGGTCTACGGACCCAGACTGCTTGAACTGTTTCCCTGGTTCGCCAGATCCACGATGTCCCAAGGTTCCGACAACTTTAAAACCAGGTTGTTTCGAAGGCTCAGATGACCCCAAATGTCAGCCAGCAACCTACCTTCCCCCAACTTCGCGAAATCCTACACCCAGCATACCGTTAACCACACCAAAACCTAGATGTTACCCTGGATCCACCGATAGTCAATGCACACCAGCCACTTATTCTCCAACTACTTCAAAACCAAATTGTTATCCAGGATCCACGGATCCTCGTTGCCCGCAGGTGCCAAGAACCTCTCCAAAACCAAATTGCTATCCAGGATCGACCGATCCTCGTTGCCCACAGGAGCCCAGAACCACTCAGAAACCAAGATGTTATCCTGGCTCCACTGATCCTGAATGTCAACCAGCCACTTACTTGCCACCTACCACGAGAATTCCGATAACAACAACAAAACCAAATTGTTATCCAGGATCGACAGATCCTCGTTGCCCCCAGGTACCAAGAACCACTCAGAAACCGAATTGCTATCCAGGATCCACGGATCCTCGTTGCCCGCAGGTGCCAAGAACCTCTCCAAAACCAAATTGCTATCCAGGATCGACCGATCCTCGTTGCCCACAGGAGCCCAGAACCACTCAGAAACCAAGATGTTATCCTGGCTCCACTGATCCTGAATGTCAACCAGCCACTTACTTGCCACCTACCACAAGAATTCCGATAACAACAACAAAACCAAATTGTTATCCAGGATCGACAGATCCTCGTTGTCCGCAGGAACCAAGAACCACTCAGAAACCGAATTGCTACCCAGGATCCACGGATCCTCGTTGCCCACAGGAGCCAAGAACCTCTCCAAAACCAAATTGCTATCCAGGATCGACTGATCCTCGTTGCCCACAGGAGCCCAGAACCACTCAGAAACCAAGATGTTATCCTGGCTCCACTGATCCTGAATGTCAACCAGCCACTTACTTGCCACCTACCACAAGAATTCCGATAACAACAACAAAACCAAATTGTTATCCAGGATCGACTGATCCTCGTTGCCCGCAGGAACCAAGAACCACACAGAAACCGAATTGCTACCCAGGATCCACGGATCCTCGGTGTTCACAAGAGCCCAATTTGACAACCTCTCACAGCTTAATAACCACAACGGGTCAACCTGCTACAACTCCAGTTTACTGTTATCCAGGGTCTATTGATCCTCGTTGTCCTGATAGTGGATACAAGGGCACAAGTCGCATTCCAGCCACATACTTGCCACCCTTAAGTGATCCAGGGTTTGATAGGACCATTCGGGATGCGAAAAGCTCTTTCTTCAATGAAATTAACAAATTGGCCTTTACAAACAACAATATCTTTGAACTGGACGAAGATGACGATAATGAAACAAGGCGAAATAAGCGAGATTTAAAACTTGATGCCGAGTTGGATCCCCTCATAATTGCTGACCAAACTGATGATCTATTGTCAAGAAAAATTATGAAACGTGAATTCAGTGAGCGGCCACCGGAAAAGGAAATTATCTCTCTGACTCTCGGTATACGAACCGGGATCAATGTAAAATAGTCAAGATAGTTATGAAATTTACACACTAGAAATACTCATCCCTAAACCGATATGTATTTTACTTAGAACGTTATTCATTATTATGCCTATTTAAATATATCTATATATATATGTATGTATGTTCAGTTGTTCGATTTATATAATATAAAACAATTGCTTCTTTACATATTTGTAAAAGTTAATATTATTACCAAATAGCTTTTGTTACATCCGTCTTGCGTTTCTAAATTGAAATGGGAATATTGCCGACCGACCGACGATCGACTATGCGAAAATATATTATGTATATCCTTTGATCAGCTTGTTATGGGGATGCCTTTGCTGTTTTGGAATCTCGTGTGTACTGCGTAATATAATTAAATGTGGGCAATAAAAATGTAGATTGATGATACGAACCATAGAACCTTTATCTGAACATATTGCCCTTTTGATGTGTGTGGTAACCCAAGTAAATGGTTGCACAAAATTAAAAAAAAAAAAAACAAATAAATACAAAAGAAAATATTTACACTAAATTAAAAATAGTTTTATATATTACTTCGTAAACGGTTTTCCGTTTATCTTTTTGTTGTTTTGATACAAATACACAATATGCTAGATGTTGCCACCATCTGGGCTTACAATAGTTATCTTAGTTATAATTTGTTTTTGTTGCAACATTTAAAGACATGCAGAAATTGAAATTGTAATTTGTTTTTGGTTTTCTTTTGGATTTACAAATATTGTATAGCGTCGTTTCCTTTTCCGTTTGTTATTAATTTAATTGAATTTGTAACAATTTTTTTTTTTGTTTTATTCAGAAAAGAAGATCCTTTCTTGGGTTTGAAGTTCTACAAACGCTCACCAAGGAAACTGTCATTGTGGTGCTATGGTTACTGATGGTGGATGGCGATAAATTTATATATATATATATATATGTATATTATATATATATATATATGTATATAAATAGGTGTAGAAATTTTTTTTTTTTACTAAAAAGGGGCGTACACAAAGCTTCTGATAATTATTGCAATATCGTGATTGAAGGATGTTGTTGGCTGCTAGTGCTGCTGATTATGTTGGCTGGAACTGGTGATGAGATTGAAGTTGCTGCTGCTGCTGCTGCCACTGTTGTTGTTGCTGTTGCTGTTGCTGTTGCTGTTGCTGCTGCTGCTGCTGCTGCTGCTGCTACTGATGTTAATGTTGTTGAAGTTGTTATTACTGTTGTTGCACCTGCTACACCCCCACCTCCTAGTTCTTGTTCAAATTTTTTATCGGGCACAACAACATTACTCATCAGGATGAATCATGAGGCGCTATTCGTTTCACCATTATTCTCATGAAAATTGGTGCCATTCACAATGAACGATGTGCCCAAGCCATATAAATGCCCTGAGTATTTCGCATGATCAATATTATCCTCGAAGAACATCTGAAAAATAAATCAGTATCAAATTAGATTCGTCATCAGATAATATAAACATATACGACTTTTGTAACTAGGGACGATTACACATAATATTACACATAAATAGCTTAAGATGCTTAATGATTACTTTTAAGACATAAATACATACATACATACACACGAACACGTACACGTACACAAATATTCATATATACACACATATATATATATATATATATACATACATATATAGACTACTATTCAAATTGCAACTATGCGACAATCACAGTAAAGCGCCCAAAAGTATACATGGTTAATCATTGTTAGTCATTAGTTAGGAATTGTTAGTTTACATACCGTTTACCGAAGTAAAAGTGTTCGTTCTTAAAATTTCTTAAATTGTTATTTGTGTTTCTTTGATAAAAACGTTTTTTTTTTCTTTGTTTCGGATCGGGGTTGTGGTTTTTTTTTATGTTAATTTCTTCAATTCGATGCTTTTTAATCGGTTATTGCGCTTGCTATACGCATTAGTATTCACAATGTGACTCTAAATATTTCTCAACAAAGAGCTTAAAATTAATAAAGAAAACCAAAAGACAAATAAAACGAAAAAAAAAAAACAAATAAGGATCATAAAAAATAGAAAAAAACGAACTTAAATTAAGAAAGGATAGAAAAATTAAAGGAACTAATCAAACAATATACCAACATATGCTACAACTATAAATTGATACATATATAGATCAATATACATATATATATATATATAAATTTATGTATATATTGATATAGTGTGCATATATGTATACATTTTATATACCTATGCATGAACGATAATGAATAAAATAAAAAATTTCGAATTATTTTGTTATTGTAGAGTCATTAACTCAATTTCTATATATGTATATGTAATATATAGATATATGTAACTTAAAAAAAAATGAATTCTTTATATATATGTATATAATAATTTCATATGATTTTCTATATTACCCTGAGACCATGTAAATACAGAGCACCACAAAAATATTATTGCCAGCCAGCGTAATTTCCCCCCCCACCCCCAATGGATATATAAATTTTTAAATATTCTAACTATTAGATATATATTAATAGGGCTGGGTATATAACCATATATCTATACAATAAAGAAAAATGTTACACCCACATTAAGGAACTTATCATAGTCTTGACAGCTGTTTCGAAATATGGAAATTAAAAAATATATAATTAATCTTTCAAATTAGCTGTATCAGGTTAAAATGTATACCTACAGGAACAAAAATTTATATAAATTTCGTTACACAAACCACTTAATATAGATTAAACATTTTTCTAATTATGTTGGGGCATTTTCATGAGTGTAAATGTAAGTCGCATTATTGCATGTATATAATCTTGAAATAACTTATTTCTGCACATTTATATGCACTCCTATCAAATCTATCAATCACTTAAAAAAAAAACTAAAGGGATGAGGAATGATGATTAAAAAAACAAAAAAAAAAAAAAACAAACAGAAAAATGAAAAATGCTAAATTAATTTCGAATCTTCGTGCTTTTTAATTTTCCATTTTTGTTAATTCAGTAAATGCTCTTTCAACTTTAGTTCGTGTTAGTAGGTTTTAAAATTTAACAAACATGTTTCACATGAGTTGAAAAGTAAAACATAAGCCACTATTTTATAAATTGTTATAGAATTCATGTTTTCATGACAAAGTTAAGCGCAGCAGACTAGTTTTAAATTAGTTATGAGAGATTAATAGGATTATGGAAATGATTAATGCACTGGCCGGTGCTGCATGCCAAACTAAAAACTAATTATGATATATACAAATGTGTGTATAAATTGAATGAAATTCATGGGAATGCGAGGAAATTATATTCACAAATGAATAATGAATCTGATGTATCTGTTGCGCATGGATGATATATGCATTTGCAATAGATGTTAACCAACGACAACATTAAGCAGAGAAGGCGGCATTATTTAATGCTTAGGATTATTGTATGCTTCTTGAGATACCATTTCTAAAACTTTTGCTCTTGGTGTTAGACCAGTAAAGACTTTCGTTAACAACCACAAAGATGTATCATTCTCGTGACACATGGCTTTATCACCACCACCCACTTCATTTGGACTAAATGGAGTGGCTGGTGTTGGAGGCATCTCTTCGCTGCTTAATGTTGATGCTGGTAAGTAACAATTGCTGCCAATGCCACTGGAACTACTTCCAGAGCTAAGATTATCACTATAATCATCACCATGGCAACTACAACAGTATGGACCATCTATAGGAGTTTTTTTTTTTAAATTGGACTTGCAAAGCAAGTTGATTATGGCGCATGTGGGCTTTATGTTCATGGTGTGCTCAAACAAATAGGGAAAGAAGGAATTTGGCTTCTCTAGCATAAAATCCAAACCATTTGTAAGCTGTACCTCACGCATTTTAAAAAAGGCCATGCCCGTTAACAGAGCATCCGATCCAGCCTGATGCTGCGGTCCAACGCGACGCAATTCCAATTGATCGGCTACTTCCTGTAGACCGCCTTTTAGATTCTTGCACGATTTCATCAGATATTTTATGTCAAAAATGTTGGGAAAATATATGTGTAGCAATTCAAAGAAGTCACCCTCATCAGCAGGCAGATTCTGATCGGTAAGTAGCTTTAGCAGATAACCAAAATCATAGCCCGAATGAAAGCAAAGCCATTTTATGTTATCCACCAGCACAATGCCCGAGCTCATAAGCAATTCTGCAAATTCTGTTGGATCGATGCCGTCCTCTTCATGCTTCTTGAACTGTATGCCAGAGTTTTGTAGCAAATCAATCGAGTCCTGTGCATACATGTCCTCGCTGAAAGAAGAAAAAAATAAAGAAGATAAAACAACCGATAGATAATAGGAGAAATTTTCTTTTTAGTTACCTCAAATTGAACTTGAAATTGAATTGCCATGTGGAATAGCCCGGTGGAGTTTTACCCTCATCATCCATAAATGTCAGTCCCAGCTGAATGATTCTTAATAAATCGACATTGCAGCGTAATAGCTGATAATGATAATCCGCTGTGGAGCGAAATTCGCCAACGGGTCGAGCAACTACACCGGGAAACTCTGTGTCCATGGCTACATAATGATATTTTTGCACCACCTTACGTATCGTACGGAATTCATCCTCCAAATTATGTTTCCACACATCGCGTATGCCACAGTCCTCATTGCTGGGTATATGCACTTGGCCATGAGCCGCGCCACTAATGGCCGAAGGCATTGTCTATGGAAAAGGAAAATGGAGACCGTAAGGTAGAACAGATCATGTGTGTGAATCTATGTACATATCTTCGTATATCAAAATGGTGCGAAAAGTGTTTCTTGTGTTTATCTGTTTGGCTGTGTGTGCGTGTGTGAGTGGAGTGTGTCTGTGTGTGTTTTTTTTTTTAAATAGCCGAACCAATTGGTTAAAAAAGACACTAAAGGCCTTTAACTAAACAGAAATTCAATACTTTTTGGTAATAAAAATTTTGGTAATTCTATTATAACTTTTTGCCAGCCAATTTTTGCAGTTAGAAGGTACATACTATTATATATTATATGTTTGTATATATATATAGAGAGAGAGAGAGAATTTTGCTGCTACGAAAAAGAAAGGGATACAAAAGGAATAAAAGGTAAAAACAACAATGAAATATACGGAAAGTGAACTTCGATATAACGAAGTTTATATACCCTTGCAGTTGCACTGACCATTATTACATATATGTACGACAATTAACTCAGTTTTTATTAACCGGACAATACAATTTATAATCATTTAATATACAGATAGATAGATATAGATCTATATATATATATTTTATCTATATATATATTTTAACTATAATAGATAAAACAGACTTTTACTAAGTTTTAGAACAAATTTCATTCATAATTTATTTTTATATTGTATTAAACTGCAAGCGTATCAAAAAAACATGAATAGAAAACGTAGGTAGTTAAAATAAAAACTTTGGTTTGAGTTTGGATTGCTTTTATTTTTATTTTATTTTTTTTTTTTTTGGATTTAATTGGAGTTAACACGAGGCGGAGTGGTGCTACTTACATCGTCGCCGGTCGTCGTCTGTTGTTGCCGCTGCGGAGCCGGTACCGAAACCGCTTCAGCCACCTCTTCCCACTGCCCTAAGCTGAAGCCTTAAGCAACACAAGTGTTTTGCACTTTTTGATATTATTTATAAAGATTTAATAACTTTTATTTAAAATGATTTTTTTTGTTTGTTTGGTATTTTGTTTTGTAACTTTTAGTTTTTGGAGTTGCTGTAACGACGACTTGGACAATTCTAAAGAAATTGACAATATTTAAACTGAGAGGAAAGCGATCGTCAGTTTTGAGGTGATTTAATATTAAAATAATCAATAGAACATGAAAAAAAAAATGGACTTTGGATCGGAGCAGCAATCGAAAATGGCAGCTTAAACCTATTTCAATATAAATATCAGGTAACACACATATAGATGATATCACATCTCAAAAAGAAAGGGATGGAAAGATAGATAGAGGGAAATAGATAGATATCGAATCCACTTTTTATGCACCAAAATTATAATAAAAAAGACAAATTTGGCATCTTGAGGATAATACAGATTTATTTCTGTTAAATACAAATTTATTCCGAATTTTTCCAAATCTAGTAAATACATATGAATTCTACTAATTTTATATGAATGACAAATTTTTCTCATTACATCTGAAGATTGGTGATAGAACCGATAGAGAGAAAGAGACAGAAGTAATGAGGTTTTTGAAGTTTAACCTGTTGTTCAATAAATTAAAAATAGGACAGAAATTACAACTCCAATACTGAGAGAGAGAGAGAAAGAGAGAAAGAGAGAGAGAGAGAGAGGAGCAACTACTAAAGGCGTACTTAGAATTTCGAAATGAAACCCGCTCAAATTCAATTCATAAACACAAAACCACAAGTTTATGAGGAATATAAATAAATAAATCTCACACAATTCAGCTAAAAGTTTACCAATCCAATTCTATATAACCCAAATTTGGTGTAACTGGAAATGGTAGGAATGTCAAGATAATTGGGTCAATTGTACAAAAAGGAGCCGTTATAAGTGGAACACAGCAAGTTGGCGCACTTTTTGTCTCTGCCTCTCTCTCGCGCTCCGCGCTGCCAAAGTGCTTTCAATTGCATGACATGTAAAATGCACTCAATTGCATGTCAAGGCCAACACACAAGAGGCCTAACCACAAGCGGAAAATCTATAATTTGCCAATCCCCACATAGATTCCAAGACTTACCCATTTCATAGTAAAGTATTTTGTCCAACTTGTCCGCTGTTGTTAATTATAACACTTTAAGGCAATTATATTATATATTACAGCAAGCGTCGGCGTCCCGGGTGGGGGGGAGAAATTTTGTGGCGGGAGATAATAGTTGATTTATGATTTGTTCTTAAATTCTCCTTCTCCCTGGCTGGATGCACCACAACCTGCTGGTGAGGCACTTCTGGCCCTTTATTCGAATAGTTTTTGATGAATAAGTAGCAAATCAGACATTTGCCAAAATATTAAAGAAAAATAATGAATAGTGTGGGTTAAAGACAATTTGTTGATGACAGGACAGGGTTGAACAACGCGTGAATGACAACGACAAGCACAGGGCTGTACAATGCTTGTTCAAATTTTTCGTGTTTTTGAATTTCTTGAATCTTTAGAATTTTGAGTTATTGTACATATGTATGTATGTGTGTGTGTATGCGTGTAGAAAAAAAATAAATTAAAAAATAGTCAACAATTATTTCACATTTTGCGGTTAACAGACCTCAGTATACACAGACTCAATTCTGAGCACTTGTAACGGACAGACAGTTTACAGCAAGTTAACGACGCAGTTTACAGCACTGTTAATAAACAGTCTTATTTTGAGCAACGATGAAGTCCAATAAGAAATTCCAGAGCTAAGAAAACAACAAAAAATTTGCCGGTAAATAAAAAACTAAACTTAATAAGTTGCGGTTTTATAAATTTATTTCGACGTGTGCAGAAGACAAAGCTTGTGCTTTAAATATAAGTGCGTTCGTGTGTGATACTTTCTTCTACCTTGGCCTATTTATGGTACACATATGTATTTCGAATTTGCTGATTTTAAAAATAAACTCCTCGTCCCAAACTGAACAATCGTTTTACCTGTTGTATTGCTCTCTGCAAATTATTTACTTTGTTGAGTGTTAACAAAAACTAGTTTCATTTTATTTCTCTTTTTATTAATTAACAACTGTCTGGCCATTGACACGACAACAACACAGAAGCAACAATAACAACAAAAAAAGCGCGAATTTCATCACGATGTCAACAATCAACAATTATGTATTGTCTTCTCCTTCTTCTACATTCACACACATACATCCATATGTATATATCTTCAGTTCCATTTGCAATTTCACCAACTCCATTTAACCATTCAGGTAACTTTGGTCACATCCGAAACTTATATACTCTTACCAATTTCCATTGAGGACAGCAGCTACTTATAGGATATAGTTTTCTGATACTACTATTTTGTTTGTCACAAATACTGATAAGAAGTAAAGTTCTCTTTAGTAATTTACTATACTATAATATTAGTGTCATAGTTTCATTTCAATTACATAAAGATGTAAGCCATTTTTGTTAGGGTATCCAAGGGAAGGCTTAAAAAAATTATGATGTACATCATATCTTTAGTTTAGTTTTCAATTTCACATACAAATGAAATAGTGTATATTGAATTTGCCCGGCGCTTATTCGTTATCTCTTGAGCACTGATTAGTGTCACTTGAATTCAATTGGTATACATATGTATACGTGTGTGTGTGTATACATACATACATATATATGTATAAATTTTCGCTTTGTTCCGCATTGATTCATATTGTCCTATTAATAATGTTTAAAAAAAAGAATTCTTACCTTGAATCGCCAAGGACTTGTTATTACATATTTTAGCTAAGGTACACAATTCCAAATAGTATTAAACAGAATTATTTCATATTTTAAAGAAACTGCAGTAAAAATAATAAAATTTTTGTTGATACTAATGACAGAATTACTAAATCAAAAAAAATGTTGACAAGTTTGTTATGAGTTAAAAAGACATTTAAAGTATGCAACAAAAATGCTTAAATGAAAGCATATTATTACATATGTATGTATATGTACATACATATGTATGTATGTATTTATATACATATGCAATTTAACTATTACTAGTCAAAGTCACACTTATTAATATATGTATGTGTATACATATGTCAATTTATCATCACTGCTATGAATATCAATTGCAAATTAATAGTTAGTAAAATAAAGTAAAGTCATTGATCAAATCACGCACACACACACACACAAACAAATCAATTTACGTTTATAGGTCCCACTACGATCACGTTTTCGTCAAAAACAATCATACATCCAAACACATAATATATCCGACTCTTCCTCACTTATTGAAGCCAATTGATATGGAAATGGTCGTGTGACTAAAGCCAATGGCCATCATCATCGGCACGCGATCGATCCGCCGTCGTAGCCGTAGCCACCGGCACTTACACATTTGCAGGGTTTTTTTTTGCCTCAGTCTTTGGGCAACTACCGAAGTGATAGTATTGCTCGATTTGGACGGAATATATACATATGTACATATATGTATATATGTATGTGTCTACATACGAGTATAAACAATATACAAATTTTAATTTCCCGCATTAAAAACAAAAAAAAAAAACGCACTTTTTGGTGTCAAATGATAAGAAACAACGAATTAAACAATTGTGTAAATATTTATGCAAGTTCTGACAAAATTCAAAGAAAATTTGGTAGTTCTTTTGGAGCAGTAAACGTAAAAATTAAAAATTTTGTATAATTGAAAGAAGTGAAATTTTACCATAAGTTTTTTATCAGTAAATAAGTTAAAAACAATTTGGTAAAAAATGAGCTCTCAAAGTTTTTGCCTGCATTAATCATTGTCATATAATATCGGGGCAAATATACTTTAGTTTTTATTTATCTATATTCAGCGCATTCTCCGGCATATCGTTTCCAATTTCTTGATAAATAATTTCATTTTCAATTTTGCATATCAAATTATTTTTTTTTTTTGATATTTCTTTGAGTTTTATTTACATATGTATATATTATGCATAATGTATGTATGTATATATGTATGCAAATTTTTGATCAAGTCGTTGAACTTCAGATTCGCATAGATCGAAAGTGTGTAAAGCATTAACTGGCATTAATCGATAATAAAATTTCATAGTTTTTATGATAGCAGGGAGCGTAAAGATAACAATTTGTTCAGCATTATTTATGCTTTTTGTCGTGTTTATTTGATATATGTACAGACATATGTAGTCGATAAGCTGATGATTATGTTATCCGTTCCACAATCAATTATCAATTTATTATTGTTTACGCAATCCTCTCATAATATTTTCCCATTTAAGAAGTTACTACCTGTGGCATGTTAAATAACTAATATCTAGGAATCTTATCAGGTGAATAACTTCTACTTATCATTAGAACAACAAATAAATTCTGAAATTAAAAAAAAAGTAATTTTAAAAAACAAATCAGTGATTCAAAGTCATTATCTTCGAATCGAAACGAATCGAATCGAATCCACTAGAAGTTATTTGAAAATTATTTTTCATTTCATTTTCTTATTTCCAGAGTTGTGAAAATGCCAATAAAGGATTTGGGTTATCGCTTGTTGCCCGGCCTTAAATGGCTGCATTCTTATACTGGGCAGGATGCTGTGGCTGATCTTATAGCTGGAATTACAGTTGGCCTTACGGTTTTGCCGCAAGGTCTGGCCTATGCCACATTGGCCGGCTTGGAGCCACAATATGGCCTTTATTCGGCATTTATTGGAGGCATTGTATATGCATTGCTTGGCAGCTGCCGCCAAGTGACAATTGGACCAACAGCATTGCTAGCCCTGATGACTAGCCGGCATACGGGTTTTGGTTTGGGTTCGGGACCAACTTATGCCATTCTATTGTGCCTAATCTCGGGCGTGGTAGAATTGGGTATGGCCATACTCAAATTGGGAGCCTTGGTTGATCTTATTTCACTGCCAGTTACAGTGGGTTTCACATCGGCCACAGCTGTTATTATAGGCACCTCACAGCTAAAGGGTTTATTGGGATTGCGCGGTGGTTCGGGATCAGATTTCATAAATACCATGCGATCCGTATTTGGGAACTTGGATCAGGTTAGACAAGGTGATCTTACCTTGGGATTGATTTCCATCATGGTGCTACTGTTATTGCGGGTAAGCATTAGTCATCTGATATTCTAAAGAAGATTTTTTATTTTATTCATAATATTTGAAAATTTATCCATTATCCACAGAAACTGAAAAATGTCAAATTGGAGAATCGAGTGAACAGTTTACGTGCCCAGCAGTTAATTAGCGGTAGCATTTGGGTTATAGCCACTGGAAGGAATGCATTAGTTGTCCTAATATCCAGTGTTTTGGCCTATACAACATGTGAGCAAATGGAAACATGTCCCTATATACTTACCGGCAAGGTTAAGAGTGGTTTGCCCAGTTTGGCATTACCTAAATTTGAGACAACAATTTTAGGCAAAAATGGCACTCACGTATCGCAAAATTTTGAGGCAATGGTAGGTTTAAGTTTAAGTTTACTTTATTTAGAATCTGAATTTCAATTGAAATACTTTTCTGCTTCTTTTTTTTTTTTTTAGCTCTCAGAATTAGGTCCATCGATGTTGATATTACCAATTATTGCAGTGCTGGGCAATGTAGCCATATCGAAGGCATTTGGTGGAGCTGGCCTAAGTCCCACACGTGAATTGGTGGCTCTCTCAATGAGTAACATTTGTGGAGCCTTTTGTAGCTCTATGCCGGTTACGGGATCCTTTTCACGCAGTGCTGTAAATCATGCCAGCGGTGTAAGGACACCCATTGGTGGCTGTTATACCAGTGTGCTCGTCCTTTTGGCTCTAGGCTTGTTGGCACCATATTTTCAATATATACCAAAGGCAGCACTCAGTGCGGTCATTATATCGGCTGTGATATTTATGATTGAATTTGAGGTAATACGACCGCTTTGGCGTTGCAGTCGACGCGAATTGTTACCCGGTGCTATTACATTTGTGATGAGTCTGGCTGTGGGGGTGGAAATTGGATTGCTATTGGGTGTAGGATCGGATGTGGCTTTCTTAGTCTATCGGGCGGCCCGTCCCGTTCTAAGTGTATCAAAATTGCAAACAATCAATGGGATTAACTATATACTGATACGACCAAAGCATAGTTCATTGTACTTTCCGGCTATCGAGTGGGTTCGAACGGGCATCTCGAAAGCATTGTCAACACATGGAACAGCTCCCGTGGTATTAGATTGTGCACATGTGCATGGTGAGTATTTCGTATAAAGAATCATATGATCTTTCATCTTGAATATATGTGGCTAATCAGTTTTCAATTGTTTTCGAACAGATTTTGATTTTACAGCTGCTCGTGGAATGGGATCGCTTCATAAAGAGTTGGCCAAGGCCAATGTACCCTTATTTCTAATGAGTGCACATAAGGATATAGGTCTCATATTAAAAGAGTCAACCAATATAGAATTTCCCACTATCGATACACCTGATGATTTGGAATGCATATTGGAACAATGTGAGTTATACTTTTAGCAATTTCCATATTCCCCTTAATCAGTATCGCCTCTGGTCTCATGCTCTCATTTACAGCCTGTATAGTTGCTTGTTAATTGGCTGCCATCCCATCACATCAAGTCATCCCAGTTCATCCTAGTTCATCTCTTGTCCCATTAATTGCTTTCAGTACCTTACAATTCTCCTCTCTTTGTCTTTCTTATTTTAGCTCCCGATTATGAGCTGCAATTGCAAGTTACAGCTCCGTTAGTGGAATCTCAGCTACTCCATAGACATCAGGGAGGCGGCGAGCCAACCGAGCTAACTAAATTAAATAACAATGGAATTTAAAATGAAACTAAATCAGTGACAGGATCATAAATTAATTTAACAACATTTTCACCTATTAACTAAAGTGTAACTAATAGTTTCTATTTATATCAATTTTCAACATTTTAATTTGCTGAGTGAAGGCGATAAATCAAGGTTTTCATTTACCAGAAATTATTCCCCAGAACAAAAAGAGTTTTTTAAATACTATTTTGTATAAGTTATAAAAATGAATTTTGAAAATTTAAAAAAAAAAGAAAAAAATGAAGATGCCTGAATATTTGCCAGAAAATAACTGATTTTACATAGAAAAAGCTCTCTTTAAATTTTTTTTTTTTTTTAATTTAGTCCTACAACATTCTATTGGCTTGTTATTAAACACTATAACCTATATCCGGCTATATGCACAATTTTTGATATTATTACCAATCCAATGTATCATCTCTCTGCCGTTTCTAGTATTCCTATATCTATAAGTCTAAAAAAAAAAACTTATCTTAATTTGCATTCCTATACTATAATTTCTATATTTCGAATCGGTTATGCTTAGCCCTTAATTGTATATATATATAACTAACTGAATAAGTATTTTTAAAACAATGTTTATATCTATATATATATATATATATAGTAAAAAGAGAGAGAGAGAGATACGTTACAGTCTCATTAAATAATTCATTTTTTGAATACAGGAAAAAAAATATGACAATTTTTGTCGCGTTTTTATTTAAATAATTTCTATTTTGATCTTAAAAAATCGCACTTATTTCATATTAGAATTGAAAACTTAACGTTAAACTTTAATTTAATTTTTACATGCGAGAAAAAAAATTACAAAAAAAAACAAAAAAAAAAAAATTAAAAAAGATCATTGCAAATATTTCGAAAAGTAGAATAAATAGAGGGTTGGGAAGGTAGCTAATTGAAGGTTCGTTATTTAGTTTTAGATTTATATATGGATTGTGATTGTTTACAAATCGGTGATCTCCTGATGAGATTCATAGACGGCACCGGCGCTCAAATTGTGATCCTCACTGGATGAGATGCGGGTGAGCAGCTCCGCTTGGATACGTTTAAGGACCTCGACTACCTCACAAAGAACACCGCTTTGTGCAGCCTGTTGCATGGCCTCGTTCGCATCGACAAGTGCCTCATTAAGTGATCCCAGCTCCATGCGCGCTTTAGCTCGAGCGTAGTAGCCCTCATAGCTATTGGGTTTCTGGAGAATGGCTTGCGTGGCCAAATCTATAGAAGAATCAAGTTCCTGTCGAATGATAAAAAAAAATAGAAGAAAATTAAAGTTAATTACACAGAATACCTAAAAGGGGGCAGGGGGTAAGGTGAAGATGTTACTTACATTCAATTTTCGCTTGCAACGTGAGAGATTTAACAGCAGATTTGTACGCAATTGGGCAAATACCGCATTCCTTTCCAGCAATTGCTCCAGTCCAGAGATTTTCCGCAACGCATACTGATAGCGATGTGCGGCATCCTGGAAGCGATTCTTGCGATACAGAACATTACCATCTTCCAACAGTTTATTGAGAAGAACAACTAAAATTTCTGGTTTCCCCATCGCCATGCTCCAGGTGGTGGGACCTAATTTGGCTCCCTTGCGCAGAAATACCTGAACAGCCTGAATATTGCGACAGGCAATCGCACGATCCAATGGTCGCATACCGTGTACATCAATATGCTCCAAATTGCCGCCCTGTTCGAGTATATAGAGTACAAGACTCGCAGCACCCTGATATGCGGCTAAATCCAGTGCCGTTCGTCCATTATGATCTTCGTGATGGCGATTGCAGCCCTGTTCGATAAGGCACTTGGCGGCAGCCAAATGCCCTCTCAGGCATGCCCAGCTTAATGCCGTAAATCCCTCATTATCTTGGGCCTCTAAATTTGAACCGCGCGCCAGTAGCAACTCCAAGAGCTCCAAATGACCCTCTTCGGCAGCTATCATAAGTGGTGTCTTACGATTCTCTCCCAAATGTTCATCTAGTAGGGCTCCACGTTGCAGTAACTGCTCCACTACGCTCAAATGACCTTCTTTAACAGCTAGCCATAAGGCTGTAAATCCTTGACGATTTCGTGCATTAATCTGAGCTCCGCGAGACAACAGTATATTGATTACATCCACACAGCCATGACGTCCGGCTGCAGTCAGAGCTAATTCTCCACTGCTTGGCTCTAGGCCATTTATGTCAAGATCATATTCGGTCTCATTTAGATCCAATAGATCTTCGAGTATCTTGACATGGGCCTGGGCGGCGGCACCAATCAGAGCCTGCTGCAATGCAACGGCTCTTGACACATCCTGCGAATTGGGACGTGGCGTCCAATCACAGGCAAGAAGATATTTAACTACGCTCAAATGACCCATACGGGCGGCATGAACCAATGCACAACGTTGTGTAATATCCAATTGACCAAGACTACTGCCAGCTGCCACAAGTGGTCGGACGACATCACAATGTCCACGCATCGCAGCCAATACAAGTGGTGAACAGCCTTGGCTATTTGTTAGACCAACATCGGCACCAAATTCAAGTAATAGACTAACCATGGGCAGAATACCTTCATGTGCGGCAATGCACAAGATGGGAGCACCGCCCATATAGTCAGTGCGATGATTTGGCGATGCTCCCGCCAATAGAACCAGACGAGAGACCTTCAGATTGGGACTATAGACATTGCGCAATGAACCCAATGCAGCTGATATATTATCAGCTGCTCCAGCCAGCCAATAGGATTGTAAATCTCTTGGCGATAGAATTGCCTGACTGGTACTGCCATAGAGATGGGCTTTGAGCATATGATGACCCAATTCCAATGTTAGTTGCGGTTGCAGCGGAGCCTGGAGACGGGACATACGAAACGCTATGGCTGCATGACCTAAGCGAGCATCACACATAAATTTAATGGACTCGCCCTCATCGCGTCGCATTAGCCATTCCCTTAGAGAACTATGAAAGAACATATATGTGTTATCCAGACGCTTGATAAGAAAGCCATCCAACAGTTTGAAACGTTGCATAAATTCGGGCCAACTAAGCGGTTCCTGACCATGGGTGAGAGCCTCCATGCTATAATAGATCTCGTCCAATGTTAATGGATAAAGTGCAGCCAGACAGACATTGAGTATGGGAGCCGCTTGCTCAAAACTACGAGCTGTGGGAAAACGTAGATTAAAATGCAATAGAAAGATCTGGGCCAGAGAAACGGGTAAAACTTTGTAGCTTGACGATTTAATCACCAATTGGCCACGAGCAATCAGATCTAAGATGAGCTTGGCATAGAGCATTGAACCCCGGCTCAGTGATTGCAAATGGGAGACAAATTTTGTTGGTTGCGACTGTGCTCCAATTCCACCGCCACCCATGCCCCCATTGCCTCCGACAATATTGTTTTGAATTTCCGGGCTATGAGAGAGACGAGCACTGATATAATCGAGCATATCCTGCTGCAGAGATTGACTACTGGCCCAGCTATCCAAGGTTAATTGCGTGTAACTGGGTGCCTTGACCAATTCCAACATTTGTGTACGTACAGTGGCCACCAGTTTGAGCCAAGCGGGAAAATGTGGCGTCATTTTAGCCAGAAAACTGGCTATAGTATGACCATGATCCGGTCTATGGTATTCCGCCTCGCAGAGAGCATCAACTAGTATAACAGCCACCTTGGCTGGTATCTTTCCTCCTCGATGGAGTTGGGACAATGGCTCTAAAATTGCCAATCTCATTACCCTCTCGGCATCCGCAATGCATTCCCGCACACTTAATATATCCTGTAAATGCTGCTCGGATAATAGATAATCCCGGTATGCTGTCAATTGTGGCGCCTGGCACAACTGAGCGGCCAGAGAGTGAACAAAATCTGGTACTTGACATGTGAGATTCGCATCTGCTTGACAAAAATGATAGCCAACCATGTGGGAGGCCAAGCCGCGCATACGCTCATTGTTACCCAACTGTAATTGCAACTGACTGTATATACCATCGGGATCTTCCGGCATCTGTCGACGTCGTCTACCAAAACAGGAGTAATCCACCAGTTGTAGGCAAAACGCAGTCTTGCCTGTTCCAGGCTGTCCATTGATCAGCACCACACGCGTCTCGGTTCCAAGTAGAATGTTTGACAGTTGCTGTACCAGCCACTGGCGTCCCAGAAATGGTGGATCAGGTTCCTGCAACGGCACCTCAAAGAATAATGGCTTCAATGCCAACTGGACAGCAGCTAAAGCAGCTGCCGCTGCTCTACCACCAGCCAGTGGTGTCTGTTGTGTCGATCTGGCTGAACGACGTGTGGCTGGCTTACGGGATTTGCCTGGCTCATAAACATGATGCTGCTCTTGCATGGAGCAGACCATTTTAAATTTACTCGATAAACTTAATACATCATCCTTGGCATGATTGGTGGCCACTGACAGTTGACTACCACTAAGTAAACCGCCACTGGCCAGTGTCTGTTCGGGACTAATATTCTGGGAGGAGCTACTTGTTGTATTGCTGCTGGTTGTGCCACAACCACCGCTGACGCCACCAACACCGCTGCTACTAGTTGTGCTTATCGAATGGGCAGATGGATCACTGCTACTGGAATTATTCCCATTGCAATTATCATTGAGCAATAAGCCCAGACGAGCATGCAATTGATCCTTTTGCTGCTTCTCACTCAGCAGCAATGAGGAATGATGATCCAGCACATCGCTACCTGTGAATGGAAAAGTTCTGAATGAATACCACTGGCGTTTATCACTTGGTTAAAGGATTTTCATCATCCATAACAATAATATTCGTGCAAAACAAACGAAAAAATAAAGGAAGCAAGTCGTTCGTCCTTGCCGACTTGGAGTATACCCTGTACCAATAAGAGATATTTCATAAAGTTAGACTCATTCGAAATTGTTCCTATATAAAATTCTCTTAACAAGCCGTAACAGCAAAAATATCCTTTTTCGCTCACTCCTTTTGGATAACGCCTATCGGATAACATATATACGTATGACGTATATCTCCGATATTTATTAACCAATTTCAATGAAATTTGGTGAAATGGTACATATTGGCTATATAATTCAGTGTACCAAAAATATAGCTTGATAGCTTTAATACAAATCTAATTATAGTTTTATCTATTTTACAGGGGCGGAAGTGGGCGTGGCAAAAGTTTGAAACAAACCTGATCTGCTTAGACACTAGACGGATGTTGACACCAAATTTGGTTGCTTTAGCTTTTATAGTCTCTGAGATTTAGGTGCTCATACGGACAGACGAAAAGACGGATTTTGTCATATCGACTTGGCTGTTGATGCTGATCAAGAATATATATATTTTATGGGATCGGATATGTTTCCTTCTGCCTGTGACATAAATTTTGGTGACTTTAATATACCCTTTTACCCTATGGGTACAGGGTATACAAAGGGTAAAGAAAACGAATCTACGATTCCAAATAATTGTTCAAATCTGTCTCAAACACTTGATGTCCAATTGTAAATGGAATGTTATAGATCGGGTGAGTGAAATTAATATTTCTTACTATTTATATTAGATCGGAAAATCAATTCATATTGAGATATGCAACTATGATCGATCATAGTGTTAAAATAGAGAAAAAAAATAATATGTAGAAGAACAAGGAACAAAAAATCATGCAAAAGAAAATTGTATATATATAAATAATATTATCATGATTATATTATTATATCGATGATAGGAGTATTTGTGGGCCATGCCTGCTAATTGATTAAGTCCCATTTCGCTTGAATTAGATGAATTAACGCTCCACAATGATTTGATTTTGCCAAAAACCAATGATGACAAATGACCAGCGTAGACCGATGTACCGGCTAAACTTAGACGATTTAAACGATTCTCGCTATTGGCTCCATGTTCCGTAGATGTTTTCAAATTATTATTACTGACATTCTTGCGACGACGTCGGGTGACCGCTGAATCCGAGCAAGTTGAAGTGTTTAATGCATTTGTCTCCTTGGCTTGATGATGATCTCGATGATGATGATGATGATGGTGATGGTGATGTTGTTGCTCATGTTGGTTATCTGGACAATGATGATTATTATGATGATGTGGTAAATGAATTTGTTTTTATTGCTCTTCTTCAACGGACGTTTAGTTTCTTTGATTTTCAAGTAAAAACCGCCCCACCCCCTTTACCGTCACGAATGACCCTTTCTTTTTTTTTTTTTTGGTTTTTTTTTTTTTTTTTTGAAATAAAACTTACCTCCCGATAATATCGATGCTGTGTCAATGGGACAACCCCCATTGGAGGCTGTGCGTCGATGTCCGGTTAGGGCGCTACGAAGATTCTTGTGATTAAAGAAACGCCTACGCGTTGGTGGTGTAGCAAAGGATGGTGGTGCCAAGTCGCTATATGGTAAATTGTTGTTGTTGTTATTATTGTTGGTGTTATTGTTGTTGTTGTTGCTGATGCTGATGCTGCTGTTGCTGTTGTTTATGTTGCAGTTGTTATTGTTATTGTGGTTGATGATTTGTTGCTTGCCGCCTGCCCCATGATGACCATGATGATGTTGCTGGTGGTGGTGGACATCGACAGTGACGGTTTGTATATGGCCATTGCCATTATTAGACGATGTTGTCGATGTTGCTGCTGCTGCCGTAGCTGTTGCTGCTGCTGCTGATGCTGTTGTTGTTGTTGTTGCTGTTGCTGCCGCAGCTGTGGCCCGTGGCAATTTGCCAATGCTAGCATAGCGATGATATTCCGGTGACTGGGACTCCTGGCGATAATGCTGCAAGTGAATGAATAAACCAAAAGACATGAGTCGAATCTCTAGCATATATATATACATATATATATATTTTTTTCTCTCTTTTATATTATTATTATTATTATTTTTGGTTTTTTTTTTTTATTTTATCAATGATGAAAGTTCACAACAAATTTTTGGCCAACTGAAGAATGTGAAGAATAGGTTTAAACAGAAATGAAAAGCCAAGCCAGGCGTAGCTTATTGATTGGATATGTATGAAGGATGGATGGATGGATGTGTGTGTGTGTCCGTGTGTGTGCCCCAAGCAGTGGGACAAATTTTAAAGGCGGTAATGAAAGCATAACTAACTGCTCAAGGAAAAGAGAAGTGATAGGCACATGTACATGATATTTATATATAAACATATATGTACATATGTATATCTATATGTATATATCCATTTACCACTATCTTAAGAACAAATAAACTCAAGTATAAAACTAAATGAAATAAGCAAGTCGTTCCTGCCGACTTGGAGTATACCCTGTATACTGTATTTCATAAAATCAGACTCCGTCGAAATCCTCATTAATTGAATAGAAATTTTCTTTATATTAAATTATATTTTCTTTATATTAAATAAATTTTCTTATTCTTTCTTTTAATTGGAGCCACTTCAGAGGGCTCCTTCGAAGGATTTGTCCGTTGTCCTTCTTTTGAAGGATTTTACCAATCTTCTGTAAGCTCTAAGTTGGCCATCTTTTGGCCGATTTAGAAAAGTTATACATCAATCTTCTGGTTACTTTCTGTATTAAAAAACTGCATTAAAAGTTGAAAAAAGGTGGAAAAAAAATTTTGACCGGATTTTCGTAAATTTTTGCAGTGTAACCATCGTTAAAATCTGCGAAAATCGAGTTGAAAATTAGTTTTCCAGATTTTTATGCTAATTAAAAATGGCGATTCTAAAAAGCAAATAAAGACATCGTTTTTCGAAATCAGACGAGATTTGACTAAATTAGAGCCCTCTGAAGTAGAGGATCCTTCGAAGGATTTGTCCGTTCTATAGGCTTTAAGTTCGCCATCTTTTGGCCGATTTGGAAAAGTTATACATTAATCTTCTGGTTACTTTCTGTATTAAAAAACTGCATTAAAAGTTGAAAAAATTTGGAAAAAAAATTTTGACCGGATTTTCGTAAATTTTTGCAGTGTAACCATCGTTAAAATTTGCAAAAATCGAGTTAAAAATTAGTTTTCCAGATTTTTATGCTAATTAAAAATGGCGATTCTAAAAAGCAAATAAAGACATAGTTTTTCGAAATCAGACGAAATTTGACTGAATTAGAACCCTTTGAAGTAGAGGATCCTTCGAAGGATTTTAATGTTTAATCAATGGCGAATTTAAGGGAGTTTCACTACCTAATATGGTACAGGATTTATACAGGAATAACTTTTTATTTTCTTCTGAAATTATAATTCTCTATATATTTTAATATTTTACATATAAACTTCATGGTCTATCTTGGTGTCATCCTATCATCCTGTGTAAATAAAAATAGTTTCATAGTTTTTTAATAAAAATTTAAAAGCATTCTTGTTACCACTATATAATTGGCTTTAGACTTACTATATAGAGCTTAAACTGTTTAGTCCAGTCTCTCAGTCTATCAAGTTTACTTAGAGGCTTTTTTTAAAGAAGAACCCTCGATTTACAAAATGATATATGTATATATGATATAGCCAACAATCTAAGGATGAAGAGAAATCGTTTCCAAAAATGTTCATATTTATATATACATATGTATATTGTTTTTCTCTTGTGGGTACTTGAGAGTGCAATCTTCTAACTTCTAAGCTAGACTTAAAACCAATCATTTTTCATTTTATGTCTCACATTCAACGCCTCTGTCCAATTTTTTTTCTTTCGATTTTTGAGCCTTTTTGCGTTGGTTGGATTTTATTCTCGTCGTTGTCTGAAATCAATTTCATGTCTTAGTCATCGCAGTTCTAGTCTTCTATATTCTAAAGGGTGGGGGGGTTCTCGTCTTAATGAACTGCAAATCATTTGGTATCTGTGTTTGCGTTGGCTGCTTGCCCCCAGTCTGGACCTCAACAGACCCCAAAAAAGCCAAAAAAAAAAAAAAAATAAAAAAAAATAATAATAATAAAGAAAAGGAGAAAAAAAGGCGCAACATATATTGTATGTATCGTATTAAACCTGTTTTCCGTGTGCTGTGTGGGATAATAAGATGAAATTGGTTGGTTGGTCGCCCAGACCCAGACAGGCTTTAATTGAGAGACATACAAACAGACATATAGACATACATACATACAGACAGAATTGTGGAGGCAGGTGGCCCCAAGGAATCGATGGCGATGCAAGGATTATTGGTCAAGTTTTTTGTACAAAATGAAAAATTGTTCAAGTTGCCAAAACTTTGATTTTCAATTGAGATAAGAAAAAGAAATATATATATATATATAAGTATATACATATATGTATATCAACTATCAAGTGTTCAAACAATTTTAATAGAAAATTCTGTGGTTTATATTTATGTCTCTATATGCTGTAAGAATTCTTCATTTAATTTAATTTATGAATTTATAAATTTTATATAAATATAGTTTGACAATTTTATAATTAAATTCACGTATATATATATATATATATATATATATATATATATATATACCTATATATATACCTATATATATATACCTATATGTATATATTGCCACTAGATCTTTACAAATGCTTTTCTCGCCCACTTCCGTTAAGGATGTCGGCCATCAGAGTAGGTTTAGCCAGTTTACCCACCGGCTGTCTGTTGCCTTCTCATTGGGTGTTATCTATCGATGTCTGTGCCTACCTGTCTCTACCTGTTCCTTGTGTGGATGACGAACTACATACTTAAAAGAATTTAAGCATTTATTGTCAAAACATCTCCTTTCTGATTCCAAATTTTCTTTCTTTTTCCCTTTTTTTTTGTTTTCTTTGTTGTTTGGTTTTACCAAAAAAAAAAATTCAAAGTTTTAGTTTAAAGTTAAATCCATTTTCCATCGGCAAAACGAATGGAGGAACCCTCCATCGATCGGTACGATTAACGTATCGATACGACGCTTTGTGGTGTAATTAACCATCAGTTCGCTTTGGTCCATTTCATTTGATTCGTTTTGCCATTTGGCTAGTAGTGGTGGGGAAAGGCTTTCTTTAAACTAGTTTGGCCTCAAACTCCATGATCTGACCAAAGTTGTGGCTATGGCAGCATTGGCGGCATCCCGCGGTGGCGTTTTAATTGGCCACATCACTTTGATTAAGTTGTAGCCGGCACACGAGTTATGTTTGGGGAAAATAATTAACAAATTATAGCCGGCCTCTACCACCCAGCTCATGTCATGGAAAATTTTTAATTGAAAATTGCAATGATTTTCACTTTTCTACAAGGCAAATACAAATTGTCCATGACGTACCAAGTGAATGAACCCCAATGATAGGAAAATGTCGAACTTAATGAAACGAGCAAGTGAAATTTTTGTTGTTGTAGTTGTTGTTCTTTTTTAGAATATAGAAAAAGATATTCTATTTTATTTATGTATACATACTATATACATATAATGTTGATTTCTAAATTTTCAATTTGATAATGATATCCAATATCTAGATTCGGAGCAGTTTTTTGCATACATCAAATAATTCTAATACAATGTTAATTCCAAAAGACGTTTTCTTTCTTATTTTCACTTTTTTTAATTTGAGTTTAACTTGATATTTTTTGTCAAAATTATTTGTGTTTTATTTTTTTTTTTATTGCTTTTCTTTTTTTTTTGGACTCTGAAATATATAGACTATAACTGGGAGATATTGCATGGACAATCCCTTTTTCAATTCAATGAATTAAACTAAAAGAGCTTCATAAATTGTCAAAATAATAATCATAATAATAATAACTGAACTTTGGCAATTGAATACAACAAGACCAAAGAAGAAACGCCGCATTTTTATTTTTTTTTGTGTTTTTTTGATTTTAAATATATGTAAAATGCAGGTGTAACTGTAACCAAGTAGATTGTAATTGCAATATGACAAAGCCTAGCATTAATTTACTCAAAAAAAAAAAAAAAATGCAAAAACCTAAAAATAAAAAACAACAGAAAACGACCTAAAAATACCCTGTATCATGAAGTACTAGTTAAATAGTCTATATATACATATATATCGATATGTATTTATTTTTTGATGGCTTATAAATTTAGAAAATGTTTTCGCTAGTTAATATATTAGATTGGGGAATATATTTTTAGCTTTGAATCCTTCTGGTTATATAGGGTGTACACTTTAGGCAATCAAAAAAAATAAAAAAAAAAATAACCGAAAAACCTGAAGCTAAAACTGAAAACTGAACAGCAGGCTGGCCATGCAATTACTGCAGCCATTTAATGACCCTCTATACCCCGTAATCACCCGCTCCCGGTAGTCGGACATCGCCAACAAGATTAATGGTTCATTCAAGAATTTCGAATTTCGTATGCAATAACGAAACAGAAAACAAAAACAGGTTCAATATTATTATATTTTATATGTATTTTTTTTTTTTTTGGTTGCTGTTGTAAGTTTGGGGGAAGGGGGGAATTAAGGAAAATCTCATGTTTAGCTGTGGGGCAAGACAAGAACAGCTACAATAACAACAACATCGTCACAGATTTCAGCCGTGCCAGACATGGTGACACCAGTTGGAGTCTGTGTCGAACTTAGCCAGGTGACTGGTTCTCCAGTTAGCTTAGGGTGTGGGCAAACAGTTTGTTGTGTTGAAAAATAATTGTTTAAATGTCATTAAAAAAACAAAAAAAAAAAAGAAAAAGAAAAAAGAATAAATAACGAATAAACAACTCAGTAAACTACCTAAAAGCATAGTCAAGGTGGTTTAAAAATTTAGAGGGTCGAACCAACTATAAATGCTCTAAGGTTGCAATACCCTTGCTTAGGCATTAATCATTAAATATAATATTAAACTAGGATAATTACATAACTATTAATTTCGGTCTCAAAATGGATCCGATTCTGATTCTGTTTAACCATTGTAATAACATTTAAAAATATATCAAAAGTTATTAGTGGTTAACCAAGTTTAATAATTGATAGAAAATCATTGCAAATTTTTCAATTCACACAGACATACCGCAGCCATAAGAATGTATATACCCTTAAGCAAGTGTATTTTCAATTTTAAAAGTCATTCACCATCTTTTTGAGAAGATATTGTGTGAGAAGCATTAGATTGAAATTCGAAATTCATAAGACCAACTCTCCCACAAAAATGCATTTGCAATTTATAGATTTACATTAATTGGAATTCCATCGAGTCATTTGATTTATATTTTGCATTGATATTCAATATCAATTTTCGATTGGCATATCTGTGGTAATATTTTAACAAATTTCTATATCTGGTTACGGGCCAAATCAATTTCAAGTGTTACTTAAAAATAACATTGAGTACTTATACATACATATATACATACATATATCTACATATATAAGTGGCGATAAGATTTGTCAATGGGTTAGACATTTGAATGGGAAATTAAACATTAGTTTTTGATTAAGATATGCTTTAACTAAATGAACTCTGATTTATGTCAAATGACAATTATTTCAACTGAAAATCATAAGATTTTTAAATGCAATTGAAAGGTTAAATCCTTTAGTTAAAATGTCATAACATTAACATATTAGTAATTGCATTTATTTCATTTTTTTCCATCTTCTAAAAATTAGATAATAAAAGGAGTATGGAATGTTGTTTCTCGATTAATCGGTCATTTTTAATGGTTCTTCCCATTGTAAAAGATACACTATATTAAAAATTAATGAAGCAAAAGAAAGGATCGTATAAGTGGGGTTTAGCAACAATCTTGTTATTAGGCTTCATCAAATATGGTGATAAAAATCATAAATGCAATAAAAATTAATTATTTTTTTCTTACTATTTCCCGCTAAAAAATATTTTAACATTCAATGACTCTTACACAATTTCTTAAAACTTTCACAAGAGGGTGGGGAAACAAAAACAAAAAGAAAAAAAAAACTTGGACTAATGAAATGATAAACAAAAGCCCAAAAGCCCGAATTCAACACACAAACCAAATTAATCAGTTGAGTAAATAAACAAATATTATAAATCGAAGCAATGTCGTGGTTGTTGTTGTTGTTGTTATACCGTGATCCGATAGAGATATATTCATGTATATACATATATGTATATGAGTGAGAAAATATTGAAAAATATTCAATTGAACATTTACATTTTCCATAATTAATTGCATATTCGGGAATTCGTGTGAGTGAATAAAAATGCTGTGTGAACATGTCGAAAAAGTGCAAGAAAATTAATGCATTTTCATTTGAACCACCGATGCCTGAAATCGATAAATAAAAAGCTAAAGCTGCTCGACGACAACCGAATTGCGCAAAATGAAATGATGTTAAAACTGAAGCCAAAATAAAATGTTAAAGAGAAGAAAACTAACCGAAAAAAAAAAAAAATATTATGACCGTCGCCATCAAAGGCGGCGGCCTCCTCCTGAGAAATTGTTTCTCAACATGCAAATGCCGTGCGATTTATTTGAGGAAGCGGCAGAGATAAACGAGAGACATGCCAACAAGTGAGAGATATGTCTATATAGTAGACGGGGATAGCGACAGAGTGAAAGAGAGAGATAGAGATAAAAAGAGTATAGAGATGATAACTTCAGGTGAAAGGGGTGAGAAAAAACAAAAAAAAACATCAACAACAACAACAACAACCGAAAAACCACAACAAAATACTGAATAACAAAGTACGAGCATGTGAACGAATATCTGTATGCTAAATATGCTGCTGCAAGTGAAATTAACCTGTTGTTTTTCCAGTAAGTTAGCTACTATCTCAGTTAGTTATTTATTTATGGCATTTGGAAAGTGGACAATCCTTTAACAACCTGGACAGTAGAAATAACAACAATGTATTATCAAGAAGTCAAAAGCTTTTGAAAGTTCACCTATTAAACAAGAGACGAAATACGAGCATAAACCTGAGAAAGCACTTGAAGATCATAAAAATGAATCTCATCAAATTACATGGGAACAATAGTCTTGTAGCCCTATACCCTGTAACTATAGTCATAGCCATTGGGTATATGTACATATGTATGGGCAATTCTCTAGTGTCGAATGTGACATTCGTACGCATTCAAAGTAAAAAAAATCAAATGCCAAAACATTTTTTTATTTCGACAAATAGTGGATCTTATAGCTATTGATAAGCACTATAATTGGAGATAAGGGTGATTTTGGGCAAGTGCTCGTTTTCGAGAAAATTAAAAAAAACCAACGAGTTCGCACGCTACAAAAACAGAAGTCGCTTTTAAAACGAAGAGTTCAACCTCAGATGTTAGCGAAACCTTAAATAAAAAATTCTTGAAAATAATTTTAAATTATTAGGAATTGATGGATCTTACTAATGTTTTTTATTTGATTCAAAAATATTGAGTAGTTTATTTTTTAATTCAGTTTTAATCAGGTTCGCACGTGACAGGTCGAACGCGACATTTTTTCCACCATACATATTATATATAAAGATTATTGAAAAGAATTAAATCCAATAGCTACTATTACTATTAAATATATAGACAATCGGTTAAATGAAACAGTAAATGAATGACATAAAGAGTTATGTACATATGTATATACAATATATATACATATATACATATATCGATGCTTTCAATTATAATGACTGGTCATTTATATATGTATATGGTATCTTTAAGTCGTATACCCGAATTAAAGTACGAGAAACGAACGTTAAGTTTATTTCTTACATTTTTCCATTGGTTTAATCAACAAAATTTCAATTGTTGCCAGAGATTTGTTTAATTAAGTTAAAGTGCATTTTATAAAGTGCGAAAGCGTGAGAGAGATAGAAAAGTGGGAGAGTGTGTGAGAGAGAAAATCACGCTGAGCTCTTTTGATGGCTATGATTTCTGGGAAAGTGAAATGCATTTGAAAATGTTAACATAACGAGAATAAGTTAAGCATAAAATCCATTGCACTTGCAATCATAAAGCTTTCTAATGCTTATACTCTTGCCTGCTCCAGTACTAGTCCCAGTCCCAATCTCAGTTCCACTCCAATGCCACAAAACCAGAGAGTTTCGTCCAGAGACGAGACCGTCCGTCCAGGTCATTTATGACCCTCCTCTTACTGTTGTTGCAGTTGTTTGTTAGTTATTTCTTTTCTTTCTCAAGTGTGTGAAACGTGCTAGGCATGCCGAAATACCGAAATGGATATGAACGAGACATTTGCGGTAAAAAAAAAAACCAAAAACAAAACTATCGAGTGTTGGCACTAACAACGACCTGATGACCGAAACCGAACCACAAACACACACGCAAACACTTTAGCTGAAACTTAGTTGAGTGTAACTAATCTCAGGAGATGACTATTGTCTCGGCACATAATTGACTTACGGGTCATGTTTAATGATCTATGTATGTGCATAAATACATCTGTATGTAACCTTAGTAAAACCAACTAAAAACGCAGGGAAAGTCAAAGAAGAACATAAACATTGTGTTATTGGATCATTTGTGTCGGGGCAGAATGTAAAAATAGTTTCATTCGATCCACATATTAAACTGCTAGCGAATCGAAAGACAAAATTCAACAATAAACATTTATATTTCATTGTATTCCGATTTTAATTGCAATTTTTAAAATAAATAACTTCAATTATTAAACAACTTGGAAAATGGATGACTCCCACATGCACCTAGTAGATCATCTTTATATAACCTTATGCAATTAACTACGAACAAACAAATTGGTTAATTAGTAATAATTTGGAAAAGCAACAAAATACCGCCAACACCTAAGTTGTAACACCTTTTGTGTGAGACTCTGAGCAAATTGAGTTTCGGTTTTTTGTTTGGGTTTTAGGTTTGAAGTTCAGGCATTGTTTATTTATTTTGCTTTATTATTATTATTATATTTTTTTTTTGTGGCTTAGAAAGTGAAAGCCCTTAAAATGGTAGCCTAGCCATGCTCTCGATAAAGTTAAATTGAAGGGCCAAAAGTTGGTTGTTCAAGTTGATTGCAATGAAGCGTCAGAAATTTCCAGCACTTCTTCAAATACAATGTAGCAGAGAGTCATCATAAATTTCATTTTTTTTTTCGTTTGGTGTTAATCATACAAATCGCGTTTGTCGTCACCTACACAGGTATACATATGTACATACATACATATACATACATCCATATATACATATGTATGTAGGTACATAAATATTTCAATTTAATAAAGGAAACACTTTTGTAATTGAAAATTATAACAACAAAAATGTGTAAACTATGAAAGTAGAATGTTAAAAAGTAGTAAAACAAAATAGAGTAATAGTTTTTCATAAAGTCTGTTTTTGTGTTACATTTTATATATATTCTTGATTAGTTACTAACAGATAGTTGGCCTATCGGAAATTAGTCATTTTGTTTCTGGATTCGTATTACACATAGTTAATCATTCTTGCCACTTAACCCAAATTTACTTAAATCCAATCTGGATTTTTGACCATATCATAATGAACACACACCCACCTCAAATCGCCACAAATTGACTTTAACTTGCTGAAATCTGAACATTTTGCTGCCCACATTGGGGCAATCGGAGAGTATAAAAACAAATTACCAGTCTTATCTGTGGGTTATTTCTTTCCTTATTTTTTTTTTTCGCTTGTCTTATTTTATTATATTGGCCCAAATTTCAATTTGCCAACAAGTAAATTAAAGCCTGCCATGAAATGCAATTAAAGATAAAACAAAAACAGAAGAATAAAAATTTGTATAAAAACCAACAGCAAAAGGTTAAAAATGATAAATTAAAAAGAAAGTTGAAATGAAAACAGGGCCTGACTCTGAGTTCCCTAAAATATGGAATTATTTTGCAAGATATGTATACATACATATATGTATATACATATGTATGTATAGATACATTTATATATACATATATGTATATGTATCTGTATTATGTAAAGGGTAAAATACAACACAATAAATGAAAAAAGAAACAGCAAAAAAGAAATGTTGAAATTAATCATTTAGTTGGCCAGGGGCAGGGCGAAATAAATTTCGAGACTGAAATTAATTTGACAGCCCTGGCAGATGAATGGCAAAAAGGCCGGGCACCTATAGAGTGAGGTGAAGGAGGAACAGTGCAAAAATAAAAAGCATAAAGCATGTTGACACCTTTTCGATAGAAATTAATGATCTCAACTGAAAGAGAAAGAATTGAGGAGAGTCGCTAGATATGGCATAAGAAATGCAAATGATAAATAGTATATTCCTCCATTAAATACAATTGAACTATACAATTTTTATTTAAGAAAACTACACCTTAATATTTTATTATCAACTATCACTAATTATGGGAGACACCTGCACAGTCAACTATGAAAATAGTTGAAGGATCTCAAAGGATTTTAACAGTGTCCGTCGCAAACTTTTTGACTACCGTTAAGCACTGTTATTTAAACTTTAATCACTCGCCAATTGAAAAAGAATCAAGTGTCGACCATTTAACGATGTCTCCTGCCTTTGTATGTTTTGCTCATTTTAGAGAAGAAAACATTTAAATCTTTTCTATATGTATATGTATACATACATAAATACTTAATGCCATTACGCATTCGTCACAATTAAAGCGCCATAGCGGTCACGCCCACACATATTCGTAGTTCTATTAAATGCCAAATGAACATAGTAGTTTTTTTTTCCTGCGGTATTTAGACAACAATTTCCAACAATTTACGTTTATTAGTCAACCACAACTAACTCGACATTTAACTAATTTGCATTTTGCATGCGATAGAGAAAAAAACTTTGAGCATTACCTGCCCAGCAGCAAAAATATTTTCCGATCGACTAGCTAATTAGTGTATGTATGAATTGTTTAAGTTGTATTGTTGTCTCTAGTTATAAATTGATAAATTGGCAGTTTTGCATTGTGTTAATTAGAGGGCGCTTAAATGAACGAACTGTGCAGCAGCAGGTGGCGCGACAAAAACAGTGCGACTAGTTGCATGTTCGGACTCACCCGGCGACTAAATCACTTGCGTTTGTTCGCCGCACAACAATGATGGATTGGAGTAGTAAATGATATGGACAGTTAATGCTATTTTATTATCAGGCATTTGAGCATAATTGAAGAGTATTGTGCGATTATATTAAGCTAACGACTGATTGCTCAAATGTAAGCGAAATATAATGAAAAGAATTGGAAATGATCTGTATACGAAAGTTATATCCAGAATATGAAAATATTCTAGAGATATTTTTTTTTATTTAATTGAAGATGAAGAATCTATGAAAATGTATTTGTGTGTCTGATAAATACATATGTATTTTATTTAGTATGTTATTAAAATATATTCTTCTTTGCACAGTAATTACAGATATTTTTTAATATTACAAATTACATATTTAAGTCAAAAGTTTTGTATTTTCTAATGTCATGATCAGATTTTTCCCACTTAAATACATTCCAATTAGAATAAAAGTTAATGGGCGTTAGAAATACGTTACGTTAGAAAATCGATACAGTTGCGATTGTTCTAGTTCCCCCATCTATCGTTGTTAATGATATCGATATCAGAATTACTGCATAAGCTCCTTTGGCTTTGATCTCTTTTTTCTTCGTGCTTCCTTTTCATTGGCTCGGGCGCACGTCGCCAAATGTGAAATACGCGCGTACTAATTCTGCTTAAGTGAAAAATAATGAGTTTTTTTTTTAAATTAAATTTACTAATTGGCACCGACGAAAGCAACATACGAATTTTTCTTTGTTGTTATTCATAATAAAATCTGTTAAGTGGTAATTAATTTTTTAATATTTGCAAGGCTAAGTGTCGGAGTAGCCTGCTTTGTGTTTGCATGTGTGCGTGTGGGTGAAGTGTAAGTGAGTTGAAATTATGTTTGATGCATTCGCAGAGAGGTAAAATACCTATTTTTTCGTATTTTGTTTTATGTGTAAATTGCAGTGGTAAAAAAAGCGCCAACGAATATATTTACATATGTACATACATATGCATGTATGAATTTATTTCTATCTGTATGTCGTGTTGGTCGAAAAGGTTTTTTGAAATATTTTTTTTGGTGAATAATTAAGTGCAAGTGATAGAAGATAAATTATTTGGCTTTGATCTTTTTTTTCCTCGTTGTTCCTTTTTTTTTGATTCGGTCGCAAGTGGCCCAATGAGAAATTCGCGCGTAAAAATTATGGCTTAGCATCAGAGCAGCCTGCTTTGTGTTTGCATGTGTGCGTGTGGGTGAAGTGTAAGTGAGTTGAAATTATGTTTGATGCTTTCGCAGAGAGGTGAAATATCTATTTTTTTTGTATTTTGTTTTATGTGTAAATTGCAGTGTTAAAAAAAGCGCCAACGAATATATTTACATACATACATACATACATATGTATGTCAACGAATACGTATGAACATACATATGCACGTATGTATGTATGTATGTATTTAGTTCTATCTGTATGTCGTTGGTCGAAAAGGTTTTTTGGAATATTTTTTTTTGTGAATAATTTAGTGCAAGTGATAGAAGATAAATTATTTGGAAAACGAAATATGGATGCTCCTGCTTAGTTCATTTATGAATGGTAAGTTTTCTTTTGCTTGCTGCTGTGTCCCTTTTTTATCTATTAAGATACCAATTTGGTTTCCCCACCCCCTTCACACACCGTTTATGCTATGGTGAATAGGTATGCATTCATATGTATGTATGTGTGTATGAATGTACATACGTATATGACTTGGGAAAATGGCGATGATAATTGAAGAAAACATTTGGTGCCGGTTTGTAATTATGGGGGCGTGAGCGAGAGGCAAGCAAATGATGGCAAATGTAAGTGGATACTTGCCGCGTGGAAAACACATACATACATAAGTACATACACATGCAGGCATACATATGTATGTATGTATGTATGTATAGGCATGTGTGCCAATGTAATGAATAATTGCCCAGCAGGTTCATTTCAAAATTGTCAATTCTCCAACATTTGAGAGATGACAGAGACTACGATTGCAACGATGTCGTTGCAGGTGTCACCCAGTCAGTCACCTACATAAATCTCTTTCGAAATCGGGTGACAACTAATGATACATACATATGCACATTTGTACGTATGTATGTACGTAACTGCCAGGTAATCGAAGACCAATTACAATGTTTGACATTCCGCAAAGTAAAAGATACCACAAGGTGATCCATTTGATTGATTGCATTTATTTCATGTCGCATTTTTTTTTTATTATTTTTTCTTTATAGTGCAGTTGTGAATTTAACTAATCATTAATACGTGATGCTATCGAAAATGTGGTATAATTAACGCCATATTTGCTATACAGGCAAAACGACAATTAGACGTGAATAAGAAGAAACAGGTAAGAAACCAAAATGAACAAAATAAATTGCATGCGAGATAAAAATCGTAGTTTGCTAATGGTTCCGACCATTCAAAGTCGACTTTATTTGGCATTTTCATGTTGTTTGGTTATATACGTTTGTATGTATGTGTGTGTGTGTGTGTGTGTGTGCTATGTTCATGTGCAAAACTATTTTAAATTTCGCATGGTAAGACACATTTCAGTGAGTTGATTTGTCGCCTGTGCATGTCAATCACAAAACTTTCGATATATGTGAGGACGGTTTTTAAAGTTTTTAATACAATATTGAAAATCTAAAATCTCGCTGTTGAAACTAGTATTGATTATAGCCGTATTATTATTCATTCCCAGTAGATTTTTTTAGAGTCTTTTCTACACAAAATATGTACATATGTATTTACTAATTGTTAATTGGTTGGTATGCAAACTTTATAGTCTGCCCTCGTATATTTAGGATTTGATTTTTCTATGCTTAGCTCATAACACGATTTCCAAACGATAATTAGACAGAGAGAACTGGCCAGCTGCCACTTAATCTAATGACAGTTATCCATTCCACACGCCCCATTCAAACCCCAATTCGAACTCTCGAGCTGCTGACTCTGTCTTTGTACTCCTGTTAACTCTATGATCAACTTTACCTGGCAATTGCTTAAACAACTTCTGGTTTGCTTTACTTACCAATAGATAGATACATAGATAAATATATATATACATATACATACATATGTATGAGAATATCTATGTATTTTATAAACTTAGATGGTTAGTGAGTTAGTTATGTAAAGTGCTTAGGCTTGTTTGCTCACTGACACACTTCCCGACACTTTCATCTGAGAAAGGAAAAATGGGGGAAAATCTAACTCCACACAAAAAAAAAAAAAAAAAGAAAAAAAAACAACACAATGACAACTCATTTATTCAACTTTTCAAATCAATTCTCAATTGCCATCTATTGAACCACTTTTTTTTCCACAAGGCGGTGCATCATCTTCAAAACAAAACAAATCAAATACATAAAATCAAATGGTATCGTATCTAGGCAAGTCATATTAATCAGAGGCTTTATTGTAAAAGGAAACTTTCTTTCGTTGCTTGACTTGGATAAACTGGATGGATGGATGAATGGATGGATGGCACTTGGGTGTTGAAATTTTGATGTTTTTCTTATTTTATGATTGTGTTTTGTTTTTTTTTTTTTTGCTTTTTTTATAGTCAAGTTATTGAAAATGAAACGAACGCGTCGGGGTCACCACAAGCACCTGAATATTTGTTTTCTGTTTAACTCAACTTAAGCATCATCATAATTTTTGTCCACTTTCACAGCAAATTTGAAATCAATTTACACGTCGGATTTTAAGCAAAAATATCTCTGGCAAATCTCTCGGCGATTCGGGCTTGATCTGCCATTGTTTGTCTAAGACTTGTAAGGAAAAAAAAAGAAGGAAAATGTATATACATATGTATGTATGTATATGCATATGTGTGTATGTATGTATGTCCATGTCATATGTCTATGTTCAACGGACTTGGCACGTTTATGCTTGCTTATGCCGCGTATTAACGTCTTAAGTGAAATCCCATGTCACGTGTCAGCCGCAACATTTGAAACAGAAATCAATTTGAGAATCGCCATGAAATGAAATCAAATGAATTAAATATGTATGTACATGTGTATGTATGTACCTATAGATGTACATATATATGTACATATATGTACATATATTGAAGAATGCAAAATGCTGTGAAAAATAAAACAATTTCAGAGCTTAGAAAGCAAAAGAAGACACCCAAGCCAAATACACACACATGTACATACAAACATACATACATACATAGCTAGAGGCCACTCGGACTTGACTGACCCAATTTCCCCCTATCCACACACAGCAACCACAACGTCAACTTCATCTTCATCTCTGGCGCAGTGCAAAAAAGAAATAAAAAAAAAAACTTAAGAAAAACAAACTGTCAGTTTAACCATTTGACAGTTGCTTTGAGATACACCAGCTCAGATATGAGATAGTAACCAGCCAGCTACTGTCGGTTAAACTCTACCACCCCTCCACCACTCACTTCTCTCCCCTTTCTGTCTCTCATCCTGGCCAGCAGAGTCCAGCTATACATATATACATATATATATATGTATGTATATATGTCTATGTGTATATTGTAGTATCTGGCACTGCCGATCTATTACCGACAATTGAAACTTTTGCGCCGTTTTGGCGTATTTAAAGTGACATTTGCTGACAGACAACGACGACGACGAGACGGTTGATTCCTTTTCTTCCCTTTTGCTGAGCCTCTCTCTCTCTCTCTCGCTAGGGCTTCACTGATAGATCTCGATGTTGCAGCCCAAACACGTTAAATTTAAATGAAATTAAATTAATTAAGCAAACGGAGGACTATAATTGTCTTGTAGATATTAAGTTTAAGCTTGTACATACACTTACAGAAATCAAAAGGAATATAAATTTCAACTACAAGTTTATCTCTAGATCGTTTAAGGAAAAAAGAAACCTTGATCTTAGTATCCATCCAGTATCCTACGAATATCTATCTATTATTAATAAAAAAAAATGAAAATAAACATAATGCCTTAACATAGATATATGTATAAGTATATACATATGTACAAACTAATCTGTGTAAATGGCCTACTATCAGACGATTTATTGAAAGAATTTACCACCCAAAAGTTGTTGATTTTATGTTTTTATTTTTATTTTTATAGAAAACAAATTGGTTTACACTCTGATTTTCTCTCTCTCTCTCTCTCTCTCTCTCTCTCTCTCTCTTTGTCTCTGTGTCAAGTTAATTGTGATTCTAATTTTACGATGACAGACTTTTGTTATATGTTCCGATGGATGTATGTATATGTATATAAACATATTTGAATAGTCACAATGGACCCATAAACGGTAAGACGCCTACAATCTTCTAACAAAAAACACATTTTGTATATATATTAAAAGGTGTCTGAGTCAAATTGTTACAAATGCCATTATAGATAAAAGAGGCGCTAAGATATAGAAAGATGAGAGCGGAAATGAGAGTCGTTTTGACAGTTACAAAAGCGTTTACCTTTTTTTTTTTTTTTACTCTTTGATTATCTTTTGTCTGACACATTTCTATGGCTATAATCAAGTGGCCATTAAAATAAACACATACACAAAAAAAAATAGAAAAAGTTTTTAGAGATATATACATATGTACATATTTGTGTGTGTGTGTGTCTGCTCTTAGCAGACCAAAAAAAAAAAAAGGTTGAGTGGAAATGTGTGAAGATAATGCTTGTAACGTATTCGATCGATCTCACTCCACACACACACACACACACACACACAAACACACACACATTGATACTATTGTAAATTGAAGGTACACACAACAGTCACTCACCTGCATATAACGCGCCAAAGCAGCATTTCTCTGTGCATGAGATCTAAGTTGAGGCTGTGGTGAACCCAACGGACTCACTATAGTTGATGTCGATCCACCGATTCCCGTATCATAGCCCTGAGCATTGGCGCCATCAACATCTCGGGGAAAGAAAACAACTGAAATTAAAAATAAATAAAAATAAAAATTCAAAAAGTGGTGCAAAATGTTTCCAAAACAAAACCAAAGCCAAAAATTTATGTCAATATAATATAATTATTCAGCCTACAACTTGAACTGAATTGAATCACTCAATTAAGTATGCTAATTGAGTAGTGTTCCACCTCCCCTCTAAACGAGAAAGAAAATACCATAATAAATAAAACTGAAAGCCGCCGCCGCACTGGGACAGCTCTCATAAATTCTCACCAAAAACTAAGTAACAAACTGATGTGATCAATTCAGTGTTAAGCTTAATTAAAACAAAAAAAAAGAAAGAAAAATGTCCATAACTTTCAATTTTCATGGGCATGTGTAATGTATGGTATGTACACCTACATACATATTATATATAGGTACATATATATATTACGGTCTCGTTTTATTTGATTTTCTACCTGATCTTATGATCTTCCCCGCCATCGACAAAACCACGTTTGCATGCTAAGCGATTTGTACACAATTGGCATATAAATTTTACCAAGCACCACCAAATTGCAAGCGACAAAAAAGAGAAAAAAAAACTAAGAGGATGGACTAACTTAGGCCGTGCCGACGTTCGTATACCCTTGCAGATTTTCTCTATATAATTCACCAGAATCATTATTGTTAATTATACATACCAAATTTACAAGTTCAAAATTTCAAAACATTTTTTTATACAAAATTGTTTTTTTGTACCTATTGTTCCTATAGCAGCTATATGATATACTCAGCCGATTCTGATCAAACTTGGTTGAAGTATAAGAAAGTATGTTAAACTCACAAATATCAAATATATTTTGTGGCATTCGGTTGAAAAATAACAGCGTTATTGAGGATAAACCTTATTCATGATCGATCGTTCCTATGGGAGCTATATGATATAGTCGTCCGATAGGGATGATTCCGAGATATACAATGCCTGCAGCAAAAAGGGGCCTATGTTAAAAATTTCAGCTCTGTAGCTCTTATGGTCTCGGAGGAGAAGCTGTTGATCTAGACAGACGGACAGACGGATAGACGGACACGGTCATATCGACTCGGCTATTCATGCTGATCAAGAATATATGTACTTTATATAGTCGGAGATGCTTCTTTCTGTGCGTTGCAGGCTTCTGATCAAAATTAATATACCCTCTGCAAGGGTATAAAAATGACTATCAATAACGATCGACCGAGTGACTGGAATTGCATTTGTTGTTGCTGTTGTTGTTGTTGTTATTGCAACTCAATAAGGTATTTGAGCAGGTGGAGAATTTACCCAGTACATGCACATATACATACATACATACATATATATATTTAACTCTTTTTGCTTTTTATTTTTATCGTGTACTAAATCTAAAACATTATTCAAAAAAAGAGCACTAAAAAGATTTTCTTATTCTCTTGTTAGCCATAAAGTTCGATTTAGTTCAGAAGTGTTGCACATCATTATTATTCTTAATTTGTATCAAAAAGTTTTTTTTTGTTTTATATACATATATAATTTTCTGTGAAACTTTTGAGGTATTATTTAATTTAATACCTAGTTCCTTGTTACCATATGCCATCTTGAAAAATCTGTGCAAGAATTAACATTTCATCCATATGTATATAGAGATTAATATTAATTAAAGTTGATCTGAAGTTAATTAATATAAAATCGCTAATTGCCTTCAAAGGGTTCATTATACCATTATGCAGAGGATATGTTCATTTTCGTCCGATGTTTCCAATGCACAGAAAATAGAAAATATGTATATAAATATGTATTCTTGATCTAGTCCTGTCCGTCTTCTCCTTCGAGACCTTTATGACTACAGAGCTAAAATTTTCAACATAGGTATCTTTTTGCTTTCTCGGAATCATCCCGATTGGACGACGATATCATATAGCTCTAATGGGAACAATCGGACGTGGATAAGGCTCAATTTCACGAACTCTGTTATTTTTTAAGTGTTTGCCACGTAATTTAAAATTTTCAACTAATTTTCATAAGAATCGATTGACTATATAATATAGCTGGCATAGGAACGATCAGTCTAAAATAATTTTGTCTATACACAATTTTTTCTTTCTCAAGCTCGGAAATTTGGTATGTATAGACATATCTCTGTTGAGATCGACTACTATGTGCAATAGCTTGTTCTTATGTGCTTTTCTGGTAAATTGTATATAGCAAGAATCTGCAAGGTTATATAAGAACTACGATAGGGCTGATGTTTTGGTTTCCTTCTGGTTTTGTAGAATTTTCATATTATTCAAAGAAATTAAATTCAAAAATTTCGATAATTTGGCATTTTTTTTGTTTTACATTTAAAAAAAAAAATGTTGTTGCACATTCAATACAATTTTGAAGCCTTATATGGATTATCCATAAGATATGTTAAACACAAATATCTGCACATTCTTGTTGTTGCTGTTGTTGTTGTTCTTGTTTCTGTGTTTCTTCGTTTCGTTTTTTAACGATATACTCACCTTTCAACGAGCTGTTCATGCACATGGGGCACTGATCGTTGCGAAACATACAGGAATAGCAACGCTCGTGGCCGCAGGTGTCGATCAGTTTTCGTCGTTTGCCCTTATCGAAGGAGATGCGGCATGAGGGGCAAACCGAACCGCTGCTATTGCTGTTGCTGTTGCTGCTGCTGCTGCCGCCGCTACCGGCATCGTGTTCCAGGAGACGACGAATCGACTGAAGATCTGTAATATATAAAAAACACGAAACAAAAACTATGAATTAAGTGTTATAAATATACATATATGCACTTGTATCGGATCCATTTAATCCGATTTAACCTACACCGAACTTTGCATACACTTAACTCTTTGACTTTGAGAAAACTCAGATAAGGAAAGATGTAATAAAACGGAATTCATCTTTAGATGGGATCTTAATCATTCTGCTCTATGTACTAATCAAGAATGAATATTGATATCATATATATAAGTATATATATGTATATCTACTTCGTTGTACGATTGATATGTACATATCCCTTCTCTCTGTTTGGAAAGGGTATGCAAATGATTTATATGTGAAATTGGGTTAAATTTAAAATGTTCGTATAATGGGGAATTATGCATTTCGCTTTAAGCTAAGTCTACTAAATTATCCTTTAAACAGATGTTTTCTTTCTCTTAGTGAATTGCTCCTCCCCAGAGAATTGCATTGCAATTTTCTTTTTAAATTTTGTTATCCTCGTTTAAAAAAAAAATGCTTGCCGTTGAATGCACTTGTTTTTCGACGATTATTGCAACCGTTTGCATAAATTGTTTCTGTCAATTAAATCTTGTGTGTGTATGTGTGTGTGTATGTGTGTGTGTGTGAGTGTGTGTCAATTGTCAACAAAGAATAAAACTCAAAACAAAAACAAAAACATTTTAAAAAAAAAACTAAAAAAAAAAAAGAAAAACTAAACCAAGTATATTCCGTCTCTTGTCGATTTATCAGGTTTTTATGGCTGCACCCTTCACTCGTCCGTTCTCTGTCTTTGTCACTCTCTGTCTTTGTCTCTGTGTATCAGTCGTTGTCTCGCAATCCTCGCAATCAACCAACTCTCAATGCCAAGAGGCAATCAGCGGAATTCTTTTACTTGGGTTTCGAGCTTTAATTGATTTAATTTGTGCCGCTTGGTTTATTATTTCTATTAGCACTTTGTCTTTCTGTGTCAATATTATGTAAAAATTTTGCTGCTGGTTTCTCTTCTATATATATACATACATAAAGATATGTATATATTAACAACAATAATCGGTCAGCATTTCTTAAAATGCGATAAATCCAATATGGGTGGCCGATCTCAGTTACCCTCTCGATGCATATCGAATTTAAATTGAATCATCTCACCCGATTTATAATCTTGCACAGGATATTTAAATTTAGGTCCGAAATTTGCAATATATAGAGATAAAGCATACCCGATTATATTGAATATATAGGTTCTTGATTATCATAAAGACCTGACTTGATGTTTGGATTAATTACTTTGTTTTTTAAGACAAGATATAGATATAGATATAGATATAGATATAGATATAGATATAGATATAGATATAGATATAGATATAGATATAGATATAGATATAGATATAGATATAGATATAGATATAGATATAGATATAGATATAGATATAGATATAGATATAGATATAGATATAGATATAGATATAGATATAGATATAGATATAGATATAGATATAGATATAGATATAGATATAGATATAGATATAGATATAGATATAGATATAGATATAGATATAGATATAGATATAGATATAGATATAGATATAGATATAGATATAGATATAGATATAGATATAGATATAGATATAGATATAGATATAGATATAGATATAGATATAGATATATATATAGATATAGATATAGATATAGATATAGATCTATCCTTAAGTAAAGTTTTCACTTTTAAGAAATATCCACAATTCACCCCAACCCTACACTACCATTATATATATACATACATATATATATATATATATATATATTTATATATGTAGATGCAGTTTTATGGCTGCAATTGCAATTGCCACCCGTCTTTGCTGCAGCATGTTGCATGTTCGTGACAGTTGTTCATGGTGGTGGTTCGTTCTTGTTGTATTCATGGCATCTGCCAGCGACAAGTTGGCATAAAAAATGATATGCAAATTGGTTTTCGGCTAAACAAATGTCACTTGTTGATGGGGGGATGCGAAAATAGAGGCAGTAAAGTCGGACTAAGCTGAGCTGTTGGTTTGTCCAACAACTGTTCCACTAATTACAAGTGAACAAGAAGAGACATGTGGGCCCTGGAATAGTAGTAGGGTTCTTCTCTTCTCAAAAAGGGGAAAGTTCAAGCAATGATGGTTTTTAGATATGGGTTAGTTCAAAGATGAAATAATGTGGGCAGGGCGGGGCCCTCCTTCTCCTTCATATCCTCTAGGCCTCTCCCTTACATTACCCTAACTATCTCACTCTTTTTCTCTCTGTCTTTTTCTTTCGATCCTGTCTGGCAGCTGCCTACCCACGCGCGCTTTTTTTTTCTTCTTTGCAATAAATAACGAAGGCAAAAATTGAACTCAAGCCAAAGAGGCAAATGTGGTTTGCGGCTGGGTTTTGTGAGTGTTTTGTCAAGTGGGCATGAATGGGAAATGGAAGCCCATGCAACAACCGCTGCGACTGCGCGCTCTGAGCTTGTAATCCACTTTGCCATGACGACGACTACTATGACGACCGGACGTGATTCTCGTTGGCGGTGGCGGCCGGCCGGTCGGCTCCCCCCCCACTCATCAAATCAAGAAACAGGATTTTTTGCATGGCTTTCAAATATACATACATACATACAAACATCTACAGCTAGGAGGTAGAATATGGGAATATACATAAATATCTTTGAACAGCTGCTAAACTATGCAAGAATATGCCAGAATAGAACATATTATCTGAAAAGTTATAGCTAGTCACCTGTTTTATAGGTGATTTCATTTAAAACAGATTCATATAATATCCCCTACTAATTCCTCCCACCATGACTAAAGATTTTATATGAGATTCAAAGCAAGTTTTAAATGATTAAGCAAGATTTGTTCTTGTTAGTAAAATAATTATCCAATTGTGGTCAGAATCAGGATTGGTTAATGATCTCCACTCTTTGACTGAATATAACTCTACCAATAGCTCCCTTTATACTCTCAAATTTTACTCCCACATTCAACTGTCTGTCGTCGTTTTTATATATACTAACTTGTTTGTATTCAATTCTGAGATCTAGTCTTCAGACACGCACAAGGTACTATATAATTTTTTCAGTTAGTTGGTTAATTTCATGGATTTTAAACAAATTAATTTGCCTGATATTAGGTATACATAGTTTCGCCATCTTTTGCCATAAATTATACTCTAAATGAGGCAACGTGCTGATTGCTTGGTGGTGATTGGGGTGTGGGCGTGATGAGGGGTAGTAGGAGTAAGTAGGGTGGTTGGGTGGTAGGTTAATGGAGCCAATGCACTTAGCCCGGCTTAACAATTGAACGGTTAAAATGAGAAAAAAAAATTCACATAGCAAGTAAATTGTTAAATTATACAACTGCCGCTGCCAACTACCGCAACCTATACCTCCCCCTCCCCCTCACCCGCCTCCGCCACTGCCGCTGCTGGATAGACAATATACGCATAGATATTATTCTGCTTCAGTTTTTATCTGTTTTTTTTTTTTTACTATTTTTGCTGTTTGTATTTCTCTATTAGATTTATGCATTCATTTGACTTGGTTGTGGTCTAAGTTAAATTGATTTGAATTTTCCGCTGCATTTTCCAAGTCAAACCGCGCTGGTTTTTTGCCCCCTGAATGGATTGTTGTTGCTGCTGCTGCTGCATGTGGGCGTTTTATTTCAACTAAATTGGCAAACCACGTTGCGGTTTCTCGGTACCAGGGTTGTGTGTGTGTGTGTGTGTGTGTATGTGTGTGAGTGTGAGTGTGTGTGGGCGGTGTGTGTGTATATGCGTGTTGGCACTTGTTTTCATTTTATGTAATTTCTTTGCAAATTATTTTCTTAATCTACACACAAGTTTCTCCTTATTTTTCTTTATTTTGAGTTGAGAGGCCTAATTCAATTTGCGGTTATCTTTATTTTAGAGCCAAGAAACAGGCAAATAGCAAAAAGAGATTCTCAAGCTAAATGATCTCTGGAATGCCAGTAAAGAAAAGAAGATATGCTGGCCACAAATTGAGATTTTAAATTTCTAACAAAGATTAAGTGCATAAGTAGCGAGAGAAAGAATAAATTGCGGTAACAAAAAATTGTTAAATTTCTAAGAATTTTTGTAAAGAATTGCTCTATCAGAGGGCAAAGTTTAAAGGTTAAAGAAAATGATTATTCGGTTTAAATACATACAAATCACCATCATAAATGGTGACCATATTGAACTACCTAATAACTAAAAAAAAAGATTCAATCAGAAATGTTGCTTTCAACGTTTTCCAACACTGTCACTCACACAATGTTTGTTTAATTTGAATGGTTTTCTTTGTTTTAATTTCATGTTTAGAGAATTAAAAATTTGTTGGATAACTTATTTTGTTTGAGATATGAGCTTTTGATTCATTTACAAAAAAAATGAAAGTCGTAAACAAATGTGTGACAAAATAATGGTAGAAGAGAAACATCAGGTAAAACCGCTAAGAAACCGCACATGATTACAGTTTGTGAGTCACAAGTAGCTAGTATGTAATGTAATCTAAAGCTTTTACTTTATATACTTCTTGGTTCTTGGCTATTTCGCAATAAGTTTGCAAAAAAAAAAAAGAGTTAACCCTGCAATTTTCTTAGCAATAATGTTTTAATTACTTTTTCTGATATTAAACATATACATATGTACATAGGTAGAATATACTAGGTAGATACATACAATTTTTATAAGATTTAAAAGCTGTGATCTAATAACAAATAATTGTGGCATATAGTACTACAGTTTTACAGTCATTGATTTGAACATTTTTTTTAACAAATAACTTCCAGGGCAGGTCAGGGCCAAATTGTTCTTTACCTTTACCATTTGATTTTTTTTTTTTCGGACAGCTCAGGGTTAATTGACCACAGGAGCACACCCGCAGAGTCACAAACACACACACAGAAAATATTTTGGATTCAATGCGTATTCATTAGAATTGATTGACAACCTAGACACAAACCTCTTGGACACAAATAACACAATTCAAACCCAATGTGTGCATAGCCAACGGACCGTGGTCCATTTACTAGTTACATACGTACGTACGGTCACAATCGACAAGTTCAATTAAACTTTACTTTTTTATGTTTGGTTTTTTATTTTTTTTTTTTTTTTAGCAACAAATCAAAATTGGACGTAAAAAAATTGCGTACTTACAACTTTGAAACACTCTGTAGTAAGATATTTAAAATCTACCTAAAGATTTATCTTGATAAATTGAAAAATAATGATGATTATAACAATATACATACATATATGTATGTATGTGTATGTGATATATTTCTAATTTTTACATACACTAATTTAGAAAATTAGGCTAACTAATATTTAAATATTCAATGTTATATTAAGTGTACGATGACTTAATTGGTGTGAATTTTATGTTATGTTTTTGGTTTTTAGCTGATAAATTTTGTTTTAATTAGTGAAGTTGTTTTTTTTTTTTTGTTTAAATTTAATTAGTTGTATATATTAAACAAAGTTACATCGAAAAAAAATGCAAAAAATATTTTAGAACATCCTTTTTTCCACTAGGAACTTACATAATACCAATCTACGAAGACATTATTGATCAACTGTATAAATTTTGGTTAACTTATTAACCTAATTGTAGGGTATAACTACATATATGAAAGTATTCCACAAATGGCGAAACTTCACTCAAATGGAACATTTTTTTATGTGGCCACAGAGGCAAACAAAATTGTTTTGATTTTGCTTTTTTGTATATATATATATATATACATATATATGTTTAATTGCTTGTTGTACAAACATACATACATACATATGTACAAATACATACATATGTACATATACTAGTGTGTATGTATATAAATATTTAGATAGATATAGATATGCTTTTAGTTGTATCTATATGTTGTTATTATTATTAAGGGCAAACATGACATTAAATTACTTTTCAAGTTCAATGCGTGGGCAGCTGAAATTTTTGTTGTCTTCTTTTGAGATTTTGCGTGGGTCATGGTTGCCTTTTTGCTTTTGCTTTTGCTTTGTTGTGCGTGTGTAAATTGTGTTTGTCATCATCATCATCATTTCATATGAGTCAGACTACTTGGGCAGTATCGGAAGTGAGAGAAAATTATGTAAAAGGCGACAGATATACATACATATATACGTACATACATGCATACAAACATTCATACGCTTTTATAGCTTGTAATTACATGTTCCAGTGCGTCTGGAAAATTTGCATTTTCAATGGAATTTTTCAACAGAATTGAATTCTTAGTAAAAAAAAGGAAAAAGAGAACTTTTATCTGCATTTACATATAATTGTAAAAAAACATACCGGAAGCTGTACGTATGTATATATCCTATTCATTTTTCGATCAATCACAAACAAGTATACTGAATGCATTTGCCTAATGTTGATATTGATCAAAAATATATATGTATATATGTATGTATATACATATGTATCAATTAAAAATTGGCTGCCAAAAATGAATGAATGAATTCTTCTTCATCTTAACCCACACAGATTACACACACACTAGCCACTGCTGTGGGGCAATTAAAGTTAAAACAAATTGCTTTTGTGTATCTCTCCAAACTGCATGAATATATATTGTCTTAAATCTTGAACTAGGGTTGGTTTGGCTATATATATATATAGCTAGCTACATATGTTAGCCAAGGCGAATGCACTAAATCAATTGGCATTAAGCATCGTTTAGCCCACTGAAAGTTGGAAAATGTATTTTGGGTGGAGAATATAGCCGGAGAAGAAACATTGAGGCTAAGACACAGCAATATACCAACCCGCAGCATCATTTTTTTTGGTTAGAGGTTGGTAGAGGTTGAGGTTGAAAACTCTGATCGATGGTCATAGCCAATTATGGGCAGACAAAACATGAATGGAAACCGAATCGAGTGACTGAATCCGTAAGTGAGTGAGTGTATAAATGAATGAATGAATGAATGAATCAGCTGGTGGTAAGTAGCGTGTGGGTTTTCCCACCCATAGCAAAAAAAAAAAAAAAAAAAAAAAAATTGCAATAAAAACCGAAAATATTTTACAAGTACATACGTCTCGGCATTGACTTGACTCGGAGACTGTTTGACTGTCTGGCTGACTGTGCGACTCGATGTCTGCTGCTCTGTCTTCCAATAAAATTGTCACTTTTCATTTGGATTTCGGGTTTTGTTTGTAGTTGTTGTTGTTGTTGCTTTTGGCAGCCCACGCAGCAGCGGAAGTTCCATTTGATTTATTCGAATTCGCATTGCGTGTGTGAGAGTGTGTGTGTGTGTATATGAGTTGGCAAATTTCCGGTCGTAGTCGCCAGTTGACACACATTTAAAATACCATAAATATAAATTTATTTACCTATAAAAGTACATATGTATATGTCTGTATGCATATATATATATATATATATATGTACATACATATGTATATATATTTTCAGCTTATTCGCACTTATCTGATTTTAGAAATTACTAATTGAGACATTTCTCACCTTTACTATATATGTATACATACATACATATGTAAGTATATATATATATATATATATATTGAAGATGCTTCGACTTTGCTGTCTTGCCTTTCTCGGCAATTGGGTCAATGCTAAAGTTTAGATAAAACTTAGACAAAGATAAAAGAAATACAAGAAACCAAAGCAAACCAAACCAAACCAAACCAAACGAAACGAAATGTTCAAATAATGTCATTTGATACTTTAGTTTCACTGGCATGATTTAATTTGATTTACACGTTTTCGTTTATAATGTGGGCAGAGATAGTAAATCAAGTATCAAGTATATATGTGTACAAGATATATATATTTCTAAAATAGTTACATTAATCCATGAAAATGCATATATAAATTGAATTTGTACAATTCATACATAGATTAATTTAATTTCCTATATTGCAATATTCAAAGAACATTTACAATCCCTTAAAATAGAAACAGACGAATGACATATCCAGATTACAACATTAACAAAGAAATAATTTCATAATTTTTTTATATTTTTTTTTGCTGATGTCACCGAAGTACCAAAAAAACAAAACAAAACAAAACAAAAAAAAAGAGTTAGCAAAAACTACAAAAATGTTACCAAGTGGATGGATGACAGGTTTTTTCTTTTTCTTTTTAATGGATTTACTAGGAAAACACTATGCCACTTCTCTTCCTCTCAATCCCTCTCATTTTCTCATTCACTGTCTGTTTTTTTTTTTTTTTTTTTTTTTTTTTTGCTGGCTACGCCTCGTTTTTCCTGACCGCGCGACCATCAGTTTAGTTTAGTTTAGTTTAGTTGAGTTTAGTTCAATTCAGAGTTCGTTCACAGTACAGAAAATGGAAAAAGTAATCCCTCCGGGCCATGCTTAGGTAACTTCTCTTCTCTCTGCTTCGTTTCTCTTTTTTTCCTTTTTTTTCTGCTTCTTGTTGAGCCTCTCACGATTTCACGAATTGGGGATATATATTGGGTAGGCGCATCAAAGTGCAGAATCTCACGAAATTTGCCATTCGAACGGGCATTTGGGTTATTTATGAGTTGGCGATTTGTTTGCGACTCATTTAACTGACTGAGCCAACTCTTAAGTTTTTATGACACTTTTTTCTTGTAGATTATTATTATGTATTTTTTTTGTTTTGTTTTAAGAAACCAAAAACTCAAAATACAGTTGCGGTTGGAGAGAAGAAAAAAAGACAACAAAAAAGGCAAGCAATTTCGCGCTTAATTTGATTTTTACAATTTATATATATATATATATATATATATAACAGGTGAGGAGGCAGCATATATACATACATATATATATATATATCTATATATACCTGTTTACTGTTTTTATACTTATTTGCCCTCCTTTTTTCTCTGTTGTTTTGACGCCAGTTGTTGCTTTCTTTAAGCTGGTAGAATAGACTGACGAGTGGTAGGAGGGGGGGAGAGAGAGAGAGAGAGAGAGAGAGAGCTTGTAGGGTTGTTCTTTCTTTTCATTTCAACTTCAAGAGTTATGAGTGGAGCGATATTTAAATAGGTCAAACGGTGGTCAGTTATATGAAATCAGTCATGTGTTAAAAACTAAAACTAGATTTAGTTCAAATAGAAGATTCGAGTAGTCTAAATTCTAAAATTCAAAATCTTCATTTTTTTTTCTTTTTTTATCTTTGTTTATCATTGTATCGGTATATGCATACATACGTATATACATATGTATATATTATTAAAATTATCTTTAAAAAGATATAAAATTTCCTCACCATCTTTTCCCTTCCCCTCAACCAACCATTCAGCAACATTCGTAATCATTGTAATCAAATTTATTTAAATCAATATTACTAAATAGCGTTTAAATCCAAATGATGACGACCTTAGGAGATGACCAATCCATTCATTTGCCATTAATAAAATGCATAATTATGCGCATACATATATATATATACATATATATATATATACATATACATACTTATATGTATATATATTGTATATCGTATTATTTCTTAAAAAGGTTTTAGCTGGGGGCTTTTCAAATTAGTTTGAAATTAATTTCACGCAATTAAGTTGCTAATTTGAGATTTGAATTTCTTTTACCCCTTTTACCCTTCCTTCCTTTTCCCCTCTCACTCGATCATCAAGCCAAACCCAAAAAAAAAAAGCCGCACAAATTAAATGCTCATTTTCATTGAAAACGTATTAGTCTTGACAATATTCAGGGATGTGGAAAGGGAGGGGTATGGTGGGGGCTAAGAAATACTTATTTAAGATTGTTGTTAATAAATAAATCTTAAAAAATATTTGCATTGCAAATTTTTTTTATTTCTTGCTGTTTTTATTTTAGATAAAGATAAATCTTTGATCATATCTTAATTACTTAAAGAAAAAGAATGTTTCTAATTCATTTGCAAAGTGTCAAATTATGGATTTTAAAACGTGTGAGGGAACTCATACTACAATACTAACAGAAATATTTCATAAATTCTATAAAAAAAATATCCAACAATATATTTTTGAAAATGTTTTCCAAATTTGTGTTGAGCCAACAATGATATATATGTATATATACATCAATGGTTCTCATAATGAACTTAATGGATTCAAATATTTCGATTAAATTAAAATAAAAATATAGTTAAAGCTTACAATTGAATTCAATTGGAATTGTCTAGAATTGAAGTTTCAGCGAGAAGGCAATAAGAGAGATTGATTTATGATTTTGAAATTTGAAAAATGTGCACATAATTTGCATATAAACATTTTTCAATATGTATTTACAACCAGTTTGAAATGGAATCAAATACTGTTTTGTATATATAACGATGCTGAGAACGGGTTCAATACATATATATATATACATATGTCGATCATTAATTTCTAATATGTCAATAGAAAATGTCATTACTAGAATATACTAAGTGTTTATCATATTTATTCTATATATATATACATATATATGCCATTGGGCACAAGTTTTTCGTTTCGGTTTTCTTTTTTCGATTTGTTGTATACATTTTCGTTGTTGTTGTTGTTGTGGGGTTTCTCTGCTTCTATTTAATAATAATTTTTGTTTTTATTTTGGTTGTCATCTTTGACTGGAACGACATTAGCACATCGTTAAGAGATCTTTGATTTTTTTTTGATTTCCTATCACATTTTGTCATTTGGCTGCCGGCTGCCGATTTTGCTGCCTTTTGGTCTCCATTATGCTAATGATGATCGTTCATATGTGTATATGTATATGTTAGATGTGTACCAAAGAGGTTTAACTTGGAAAACAAATTTTTTAATAAATAGTATACAGATTTATGTATATGTATATGCATATGTATATGTATATGTATATGTTTATGTATATGTATATGTATGTATATAAGTATAAAATAGAATAAAGAAGAAAAAAAAAGACAACGATTTTATGCATAAATTTGCATAAATAACTGATGAACATGTGGGAACTGAAGTCCAGAAGTTTTCGATGGGGAATTAACGACAAGCATTTTAGCAGTATATATGCGTACACCAAGCCAAATCGATATTATGTAGTAGTATATCTGAGAGAAGATCGACCAAATCGACTGAGATCACTAGAGCTGCATACAAAGTGGGCGCCGTTTGCCACTTATACACAAGCAGATGAATGGAATGGAATGGGACGGGAAAGAATGAAAAAGGAAAGGGAAAGGGAAAGGGATGGGAAGGGAGGGGAAGCACGACATAATGCAACACTTTACTGGCACTTTTATATAGATCTTTTGTTGGCTCCGGCCTTTGGCGTTTCGTTTGGTGTTGATAATGTTAAAGGCATCATTTCCACTGTCTGTCTATCATTAATCATATCAATTTTTTTTTCTTCTTTAACTCTTTCTACTTTTCTCTTTTTCTTTTGCTTTTTCTCTTTCTTTTGCTGTTTTGTTTTGTTTTGGGGCGTGGTTGTAAATATTTTGACCAATATATTGTAAATACATACACACTAAATCTATGTATGTTCATATAGGCATACATACATACATACATACATACATATTGTATGTGAATTAATGTATATAGATATTTTTTTGTTTGTGCTAGTTTTGTTTTACACGACCGCCGGTTTTTGTTTCTGTTTTTTTTTTTTTTCGTTTTTCTTTTTTTTTTTTTATTGTTTTCTAATTTGTTGTAAATAGAGCGTGTGATTGATTTTGTTTTTGTCGATTTTTTTTAATACTCTTTGATTGATGCTTGAAGAATTGGCCAAACGAGTGTTACGTTTTAATTGTGAAATCGTGATATGAACATGGCAAGGGAGGGGGAGGCACGTGCCCTCTGAGATGGGGCTATAACTATAATTTATATATATGCAGATATTTATATAATGGGAATCCAATGGGTATATATGTACATAAATATGTATATTATATACAACGAAATCTTTGGATTGTAATTTTTGTCTTTTTTTCAGTTTTTTTTGGTTGATTAGACAGATTGATGTCATTGGATTGCCTTGGATTAAGATCATGTTTCCAGATTTTTAGTTGGTTTTCATACCCTGTACTCATAGGGTATACAGGGTATATTCTATTAAGCATATATGTATGTATATATATTCTTAGTCAGTATCAACAGTCCATCTGATTGAAGTCTAAAATAAAATTGAATAATAAACATCGGAGATATATGTAGATATACATATGTATATAAATATTTTGTACTAAAATGTTAATTGTAATTTAAAGAATTTAATGTTAAATTTTTTTTATAAAATATTGGTATCGATTTCGTTAGAGTTTGATTTGATTTTAATTAGTAGTGTAGTGCAGGGTATACACAAAGTCAGCGGGGACGATTTGCTTGCTACATTTAATTTAATTTTTTTAATTATTGCCCACTTGATTAATAGAGCAAAACGTACGATTGTCATCATCATCATCAGCATCATCATCATTAGCATCATCATCATCATCATCATCATCATCTTTATTATCAATCAGAAACCTCAAAGACCTCAGAGAGTACACTAAATTGTCGCAAGCAACCCAAAAGTGGTAATAAAATATTACTCAATCAAAATCAGGTGTGACAATAAGTAAATGTAAATGCTCATGTAAATGAAACCTCAAAGCATTATTTAAATGGATACACACACACACACACACACATACACTACATATAAAATGGTTACATACTAACATATATAACATACATACATGTGCATGTATGCAATTTGCCAAGCCGTTTAGAGCATATCAAAATTCAAATGGTTAACCAAACAAATTGCCAGCAAAAAAAGAAAAGATAAAACGTGATCGGGTTGACATTGAAACTTTTAATAACAAAACAGCATGACGAAAAAGTCATTTATGAAAAATTATGAAAACGAAAATCGAAATACGACTCCACCAACAAAACATCATGAGAGCATATGAGACGGTGCCAGAGAGAGAGAGAGAGAGAGAGAGAGATGGAGAATATTTCAATTGATAATGAAAGGGTTCAACTGATCTAACCCCACCAAAAAAAATTAAAACTTAAAATTGAAAAGCCTCGAAAAGCGAAACGCACACTACTTTAATTTTTGATTGGCTCACTGTAAGCTGTTCTAATGGCGTATTTTAGAACAGAAATTTTCAAAACTTTGCCGAATATTTGATACTCTATCTATCTGTAAACATGCATCTTAAAGTTTATAACTACATATATATATATATATTATAAATATTAAGCTATAAGTTTTAATAAGTAAGTGCACAGAACACAGTCTATACTCATGCGTTACAAACTTCTTAACAAATTCACAATAATCTATGAAAAAGGGGGTAAAAGAATGTCTGAACAAGATTATGTCATCCACAGAAATACTGAAAAGTAAACGTTGAACATTTTGTTTGATTGTAAATTGCTTGAGCGACAGGGTTAATAAATCAAATTTTAACATAGGATAGGATATATAGGGTACATTCATACGAGAATAAGTATATGTTAAATGCGAATATTTAAGTTTATCGATATGTTGCTCATACATACATACATACATACATATACATACATAGATAAGTGCAGGAGGAGGGAGGTATCAATTGGATGGATATATCCAAAGTCAGACTCTAACCTACCAATCGAAAAAAGATTCAGCAAAGCTGCCGAAATTATATTGTAGAAACGTCATTGAATACTTTAAATATGGAATATTAACTAGCTTAGATTTGGTATATTTAGTGCAAGATCATCCTTATTATTAATTTTAAAATTATTGGTATTTTTTTTTAAAATTCGTTATTTAAAAATTTATTACAAAATGCTGCAACTTTACTTATTTTTCTATAACTTTTGAAAAACTCAATTTTCTTTCCCCAAATATAGTTATTTTCATAAATATTTGTTCAATAAAGAAACGTGCATTTAAATTTTGGTATTTAAGGTAATAGAAAAAATGTTGTGCTAAACTATAGTTGAAAAAAAATTAAACTTTTGGGGATGTATCTATTATTTTCATCATGAGTGTATCTTGTAAAGCTTGCAATAAACATGAGTATAATACTTAGCTATCTCTCATTATTTAATGCTATCTACGTGCAAATATTGTTTGTATGATCGCATCCACATTATTAGAAGGGAGGGTTAACTATATATACAGATATGCCATCGGCTCTTCAAAGGGTAAACTCTTTTTCTTCTTCTCTTCTTATTTATTAAATGTGTTTACAATGCTTGAATTACAAAAAAGAGACAATTTTCGCTGGCGTGTTTGTTTTTGTATTTGTCTGTCCCGTCTTTTAATTGCTTGTTAATTGCTCTAAGCATCAGTTCGCGAAACAGGCAACAAAAACAACAAAAAAAAAAAAAGAAATCAAAGAAGAGAAGAGAAAGATCAGAGAATAAGATTCAACTTGGCCAACTTTGGTCAAAATGGGTTTTTGTTCTGATAATGTCGTCTGGTGTGTTCTGGTTTTCAGTATAAACTGGACTCCACACTCTTCTATCGCCTGTCGCCTGTCGCCTGTCTCTTTGGACCCGAAGAAACAGTTGCACTCATTTGTTTGTTTGTTCTGTCGTTGCCCTGACTATGGTTCTTCTCTCTCTCTCTCTGTCTCTCTCTCTCTCTCTGTCTCTCTCTCTCTGTCTATCTCTTGGTTAAGTGCAAGTACCCAGCTAAGATGTACGTGTGGTTGGTTATGGCTCTGCGACTCTGCCTCTGGAAACAAAGACAAGTTTTTCAAGTTTTCCAATGGCTCACGGCAACAGCAACAGCGGCACATGAAGTCATTCAAGTGGAAGGGGAAAGGAGAGTAAAAGAAACTGGACAGTAGTCGTGGACAATGGACAGCAGATTTTTGGTGAGGAGACAGGAAGGAGGAGGGGGGAAAGAATATGAGGTGAAGAGGTGTGTGCAAACTGTTTGCTTGTTCTTCATGTTCTTCTTACTGTCTTCTGAACTGTCATTCGCACTTGACGATCAAGTGATCTATACATACATATATAGATATACCCATAGGTACATATGTGCATCTGTTTTTATGTATGTCTGTATATAAGAGACTAGACAAAGTTTTATTAACATTTTATCAATTGATGTCTATTGAGGAATCAATAAGTTCATGATAAGATAAGATTTATGTATATAAAAAAAAATGGTTACACACCTTTAAAGAGAAGACGGTGGTCCAAGCGAGTACTATATATATATGTATATAAATAAAATATACGTTAAATTTTTCAATTTATTTTATTTTATATTTCAAATTTTAATTTTTATTATTAGCTACATATATAGAAAATCGACTGATTTATTTCTGTAAAATGTAATATATTGTCCAATATATGTATTTGATTGATTGACTTGTAGAGAATCGGTGAACTCGGTCGACTCTTTGCTATTCCCGAAATACTTATAAGTATATAGCAGCCCTCGTATATATCCCTAATAGTTCTGATATATGTATTATATAGAGACAATCTGTAAGGGTATACGAAGTTACCCCATCCTTCTAGTTTTATTTTTTTTGTTGTCCACTTCGTTTTTCATTTTTCCCAATTTAACTAATTTTTTGAGCGCTTCTTTTTGGTTCGTTTATCACTATTAAAATCTCGATATAATACCCTAACTACCCAATAGCGTCACTCTAACTGACCATTACACAAAGACCTCTTAAATGTACATACAATAATTTTGTCTTTAGTTAATGCTCTACTAGACCCGAATAGAGATACGATACACTTCACTTTTAAATTCTGCGTACTTATATTCATTTTGGTCTGTACATATTTACCATTATCTTGTATTGGGCTTATTGTTGGCTTTTAACCTTCTAAGCGACAAAGCTCACTGACCCAATTCCCCTTCCCGGTGATGAGGAGGGGCGGAATCGCTTCAGTGCGTGTGCTTTTTTTTCCACTTTTATATCGTAAAGTTTATAAACAGCTCATTGTATTGAGGGGCATACGTAAATATTTCGACGATTCACAGTCAAGTGTTAATTAAATTTACGATTCTATTTTCTTTTCTTTTTTTTTTTCCTATTTTTTTTTTTTTTTCTTCGGTCGAAATGAATGTGAGACAAATGAAGCGTCACCAAATAGATTCGTTTGTGTGGTGGTGCCCTTTAGGGTTTGGCCTTTTTTTTTTTTCATTTATTTATTTTATTTATTTTTGTGGGTAATGACCAATCAGGAAATGAGTTGACAATTTGAAATTGGTAAAACGCAAACTCAACTTAACTTAACTAACTAAAGATCATCATTGAGTAAATGTAATTGCAAAAATCATCATTAAAAATAAAATGCTGCAACCATGTTGTTGCATTTTGGACATAATTAAGCCATCAAATTGTACAAAAATAGTAAAATGTTTGCTATTTACGTTGACAGTTTGTGTTGTCAATGAGAGAGTAATTAATTAAAAATCCAAATGGTAAAACAACATTGATCCAAGATGAGATTGTTGTTGTATGATTTGAAAGTAAAAATCATTGATATAACAATAGTGGTAATTGATTTATAAGTATTTACATAGCCATAGCAGCCCATGCATCATGTTAACTAACACTCATTCACATTTTTGTGTTGCTTAACACTGCTCTTTTTTGTTTTTTTGGTCTAACACAAGGAAGTACTATGTACATATGTAGTTACAATGACAACTCCTCGTAACCATGACAAAGGCGAATATAAACAATGCTCATGTCTAATTATTCAAAAATTATACAAATCATTTTATTTGTCTATTGGCAACCATGCAGTATTCTTGGCTACCACAGGAGCGTCGTCAAATAACTATACGAGAAAAACCACCAGTAATTATATCTGAAAAGCGTTTTTCTCGCATCCAATCGAATGCCACTCAGGCCATTAAAATTGAAAGATTGCGACAAATTGAACAGCGTAGGCAAAATGAAGAACAATTGCGTTTGGGTGGGGAAGAATTGTTACGTCAATTTGCTGGCCGTAAACTTTGCATAACCGAGGAGGAAGAATGTATTAGGGAATTGGGTATACAGAAAACCCAAAAAGTGGAAGCTGCACGCCAATTCTTGGAAGAGAGTAAAGCTGCTCGCCAAGATGAACAGCGTCGTCAGCAGGAGCGTATAGCAAAAGCGCAAACATTGTTGGAGCAACTACGTCCAGGTCCCCGCGAACTGCAATGTGCCAAACTACAGAGTGAGGTATTGAGTAGCGTTAATGCTCAGCGTGAAGTCCAAATGGAATTCGCCAAGGCTAAACAGGTGGCAAATGAGCGGGACAAGTGCATCTTTCAGGAGCAAGTTATAAATGGCATCAGAGCGGCGCAAAAGCAGCGAGCTGAGCGGTGTCAGCAGCTAGCCGAGCATAAACAGGAGCTTCTCAAGGCCATTGAAGAGAGAGAGAAAATGCGAAAGTTGGCCAAAGCTGAAAAGTTGGCTATAGCTTGCCAGGAGCGGAATAGAAATGAGCAACAACTTAAGGAGCATTTGTCTAAAGTGAAAGAGAATGAGACAGCAAAACGCCAACTGAGGCGAGAGGAAGCTTTGGCCTCTTTGGTGATGTCGGAGCAGGTGCAGCAACGTTTAAAAATGTTAGATGAGGTTGAGGAGGCTCAATGCGATGTTCATAATCAGGCCAAGGGTCAACTGGATCAGTTGAAACGTGATCATGCCCGTAATCGTATCCAGCAACGTCTCCAACGTAATGAGCGCCTAGCTCAAGAGTTGGCACCACGTCTCCACTATAGTGCTACCCAAGATGATGTACGTTATAAGCGGCAATTGGAGGAAATGCGTAAAGTGAACAGCGCTGAGCAGGCGAAGCGTCAAAAGCAAAGGGATGAGGCTAAAGCTCAACGTCTGGCCATTCAGATGCAAGAGAAAGAAGATGCCAAGGCCAGTAAGGAGCAAGCCGCTAATGATCGACAAAAATCGGTTGAATTGCGTCTTCAGAATGATCGCATTCAGGTCCAATTTAAGCGAGATCAACACCAGGAGCACCTGCATCGCATGCATGAATTGCGCCAGCAACTGGATAAACAGGTGCAACAGCGTCACGATGAAGAAATGCGTCCTGGACGCAATTACAATCGAGAGGCCCAGCTGGAATGTCTGCGTGAAGATGTCTTCTTTTTCGATTATGCACGACAATTGATGGACGAGGCGAGCACCAAAGGTCATCCCCTAAAGCCCTTTATTCGCGCTGTGGGCCAATATAAGAATGAGAATCGTATTGGAGCTGGCGTAAGGATACCGCGACATCTTGTAACAAGATTAACCATGGGTAGGCGTGTAGAAGGCGATAGTCAAGCAATAAAAGACAGAAAGGAGAAAGACAAACAGAGTATCGAAGGAGAAACGAACGACAAAGAAAAAACAATATCCAATGAAGAAGAAGACCACAAGAAAAAGATCAATGACAATATAAAAAAAATTGAAGAATTAATGTTGGCCGAGGCCAAATCGAAAGCGAAACAAAAAGAGAAAAAAAACAAAGAAAAATAATTTAATAAAATTTATAAATGAAATCAGAAGCATTTCTTCTCAATACGTTCGTTGGTTTAAACATATTCTAAATCGCAAATTTAGATTTAAAATGTTAGTTAATGCCAATATCGAGGCATCTATTAAAACCGTATAAAACAAGATCTACGATTACCGAAGTAAAAAGAAACCTTTCAGCTACTTTTTGCTTTGTGGATACCCTTCCTTGCAAAGAGTATATTCTTTTTGCAATGCAAAAAAATTAACCACTAAATAAAATATATATATATATATTCTTGATCAGCAAGGCATTTTTTTTTCTGTGAGATTAATAATTAAATCTATAGGGCTAAAATATTGCACACGAGCTTTTTCTATATTTTGGACATAAATTAAAAATATCCTTTAATCCAAATCTAAATTCTTAAATTTGCCTTGTAAGACTGAATGATTAATTTTAAAGGGTATATACATATAAACCTTAGCATGGTTAAAGAGATGGCTCGGCCTTTTAGTTTTTGATTGGATTCAGTTGTAATTTGAAGTCAAAATATTTGAGCATATCGATTTCTGTTAACCCAAATATATTAAAAGAGTGTATTGAATTCCAATTGAATAAGATAATGGTATCGATTTCCAATGTCAGCATTACTCATTTAGGTAATTTAATTCCTTGATTAGTAAGGAATCAAGTGTATATAAAGTGGGAAAGCGAAAGTGATATATTATAATAATATCTAAAACAATTTATAATTTATCATTTTATGCTTATGTCAAGTCTAAGGAGAAACTGAATATTATACTTAAAATATTGTTCATTTAAACAATATTTCATTCAAACAATATTTCCACCAATGAATGAAGCCATTTTTCGTTTCTTAATAAGTTAAACACTACTAAAATGTTATTGCAAGTCCATATGTACATACTTACATACATACAGCAGATGCCCCTGCTTAAGTAAGAAATGGGAAACAATTATTTCCAATGTCTTTTGTTCTGGTAATTAATGTTAAATGTTGACATACTTAAATAGATATCAATCATTTATCATAAATTGGGAATCAGTGCAAGTGACACAATCAATTTCAATTTTAGAATAGAATTTTGTTTCGTTTTCTTTTAACTCTGTCCCTTTTCCCCCTGTATTTTGTTAGAAACTAAAAGATGAATTATCTGTTGGGCTTACAAATGCCGTATACTACATATATGCATACATACATATATAGTTAGTATTAACATACATACATACAGTATATGTACAATATAGATACATATGTGTGTGTATAGGTAAACTCTTGTCAGTCAACTGGATTTTTGGTGTTTCTGTTTACCTTCTAACCAAACGGCCTAGCAATGAATGAAGCCATTTGTATGTATATATAAATATATATATATATATATATCTATATATATATATATATGTGTTGCTGTGTATATCTATTTGCCTGACGCTTAAAAGTTTTTATCTTATATTTTGTTCATGCTTGTTGTCATGAACTTGTTGATTTTAGATACAAAGTCTCGCATGTATATGTGTATGTGTTTATGCATGTATGTATGTACAAATGTAGTATGTATGTATATTTGTTTGTATGTATGTTTGCCGTTGTATTTGCGCAAAAGACTCACATAAGGAAAAGCAACAAAATGTGTTAAAAAATTGTCAAAATGACTTAACATTAAGGTTAATGTATCGTCTTCTTGTTGATTGCAAATAAAAACCAAAAAAAAAAAAAAAAACAGTAACAAATTAAAGGTTCCAAACGTTACGAAGTTTCTATACCCTTGCAAATATCACCCTCTAATCATAGAAGGGAAAAGGGTCTTAACCATGATATTCATTCCATTCATGGGCTATATTTTTATACCCTATACCCATAGGGTTAAAGTCGCTAAAATGTAGGTAGAAGGAAAATTTTCCGACCCCATAAATTATATACATATATTCTTGATCAGCATCAACAACCGAGTCGATATAGCCATGTCTGCCTGTCCGTCCGTCTGTCCGTCTGTACGTCTCTATAAGCACCTAGATCTCAGAGCCTATAAGAGCTAGAGTAACCAAACTTGGTGTCAACATTGGTGAAATCCTTCAAAAGAAGGACAACGGGCAAATCCTTCGAAGGATCCTCTACTTCAGAGGGCTCTAATTTAGTCAAATCTCGTCTGATTTCGAAAAACGATGTCTTTATTTGCTTTTTAGAATCGCCATTTTTAATTAGCATAAAAATCTGGAAAACTAATTTTCAACTCGATTTTCGCAAATTTTAACGATGGTTACACCATCCAAGATGACCAACTTATAGGCTATAGAACATTGGTAAAATCCTTTAAAAGAAGGACAACGATTTTCGCAAATTTTAACGATGCGATGTTACACTGCAAAAATTTACGAAAATCCGGTCAAAATTTTTTTTTCAACTTTTTTCAACTTTTAATGCAGTTTTTTAATTCGGAAATTATCCAAAAGAGTGATGTAAAACTTTTCGCAATCGGCCAAAAGATGACCAACTTATAGGCTATAGAACATTGGTAAAATCCTTTAAAAGAAGCACAACGATTTACGAAAATCCGGTCAAAATTTTTTTTCCAAATTTTTTCAACTTTTAATGCAGTTTTTTAATTCGGAAATTATCCAAAAGATTGATGTAAAACTTTTCGCAATCGGCCAAAAGATGACCAACTTATAGGCTATAGAACATTGGTAAAATCCTTCAAAAGAAGGACAACGGACAAATCTTTCGAAGGAATCTCTACTTCAGATGGCTCCAATTAAAAGAAAGAATATGAAAATTAATGTAATATAAAGAAAATATAATATTCACTTAATGAGGATTTCGATGGAATTTGATTTTATGAAATACATATCTCTTATTGGTACAGGGTATACTCCAAGTCGGCAGGGACGAACGACTTGCTTATTTCATTCTGTACAACAATTGCGAAAAAAATTTCATGAACTAATCTCATATTCTCATACTCTTCTTTAGAAGAGTATTGGGGAACAAATACTGCAAAGAAAGAAAAAAAATTAAGACAAAAAGGAAGGAAGTTTGAAGCAACACATTGAAAATTTATTTGTCTGGGTTTGCCGACAGACAATTATGACATATGTACATAGTCTATATATACATACATAGAGATATGTATATATATATATATATATATATATATATTCCTTGGTGAATTCTCAGAACAAAGACCGAATTTGAAACAGTTCTCAGTTACGGTAAATCATGATTCAGACTTTAATATACCCTACGATGAAATATTACCAAAAGATGGTAAAATTCTAAATAGTTTTCTAATCATTTTTATTTCTAATTTCAACTATACATATATATACATATGTATGTATATATACACTATATACATATGTATATATTTACGTACATATCTGTATACCAGAGTTCATGTTACATATACACCTTAACTTCTTCTCTCGCATACAGGGTATGGAAATATTAATTTCTTTTTGCAGGTAAACGAAATCTTTTCCTTCTGTTCTGGCTGCCCTCTGAAGTGCAAAAAGTTCTTTATTTGTTTGCCAATTAGTCAAAGGATTTTGCAATATAAGGAACTGGTTTTTTTTTCTTTATTTTTTGGACCTAATTATGTTAAATGAGTTGGCAAATGGGAGGCGGCTTGTGCCGTCGTTTAATTCGGTGTGGGGAGTGTAGAAACTTCTACATACATACATATGTACATATGTATGTATATGTATGTAGGTATGTCTGTATGTATAACTGGCTGGAAATTGTCTAACCAAAGAGGCGCAATATAACAAAAATACAAGTATGTATTTAGGTATATAAACTGATGACTAAATCATTAAGTCAACATTTTTGTGTAAATAGTTTTGTTTTGTTATTTTTTTTTTTCGCCGACAAAAGGCGAAACGAAACGAGTTCTCTTGCTTGCCATATGTTTTAATGTTTGCCCTTATGTGGTTGCCATATTGATTTTGGCCAAAAATACTCACGAATTTAGCCATGGATATGATTATTAGAACCACTTACCTGAAAAGAAAGAATAATGCCAGAAATTGAAATAAAAGATCATTGCAAACATGTTTTATATATATACATAGGTATGTATATACATATATACATATGTATATACTATAAGCATATAACATTTTACAACCTCCAACATTTTAAATAGCTCATTACAAAAAAAAACAAAAAAAAAATATAAAAAAAATTCCATATAATTTAAGTGGCACAGAATCATAAAAATAAACACATGAACATAAGCCTGAGTGTGTGTTCAGTGTGCGTGTTTGTGGCATTAAAACTACATTTGACAATTTTACGAGTCCATTGTGCATTAGGGTGTCCCTTATTAAAAAAAATCAACTTAAAAGTAAGCGATGTAAAATAGATTAAACAATTTATAAAAAATTATTAAAAGACAAATGTATAGAATTGTACTTTCTATATAAATTAAATGTATATATGAATGTATATACATATTGATTCTATATTAGTATGTCATAAATGTTATATTATGTTTATTGATGTCATTGACTAATTTACAAATGTCAAGTATATATATTTCCAATTTTCTCGCAACAAGACAAAAAGTGTTTAGGGGAAAAGGGACACCCTAAAATAACCCCCCCTCTGCTCACTAAGCACTCAACAAATTTGTAACTATTTAAGGCAGCCATCGGAACTAATTGTTTTGACACTCTTTGAAATTATGCCCAATTCCAGATCCTCCTCCTGGCTCTAAACATCATAGCCAGCCAAATCACAAAAAAATTATATATTTTTTTAAAACAATTAAAATGATTTGACAAAACATTATACATACGACGTCTTGATTCTTTAATAAGTGGTTTCGTTTCACAATAAAAAATAAATAAGCAAATAAAAACAAAACTTTCAACAGACATAACGAAGATTTAAAACCCTTGCTATGGCTAAACAAACTATATTTTCCCAAGTATTTTTACACACTGATGAGGAGTTACTCAGCAATATGTCATATATATATATATAAATACCCTTGACTATGAATAGTATTAAAATGAAACATTTGTTCTTCTCACTGCCAAGGGTGTGGAATATATAAGCTTCAGTTTTACAAAACTCGCTTTTGATTATAATAAAAGCAAAAAGACGAAATCATAATCCAAATCAAAATGTAAAGCTTGATTAAATGATTTGATTCGTTATCCATAACAATGCCGTGTGCTTGCTTGCCCCTCTTCCGCTTTGTAATTAATCAATTCCGGGGCATTCAAAGCGCATACAAATAAATAAATCGCATTGTGTGAAAAGAAAAAACAACAACAACAACGCCAACAACTCAAAGAGAAAAAATATAATTTTTTTTCTTTTTTTTTTTTTTTTTTTTTTTTTTTGTAATAAAAATGTTGAAAATTTACGAGACAAAGGCTTAAACTTGACACAGGCGCTCAACATGTTGTCTGTAACGAGTCTTAAAAAAAAAAAGGCCTCGACTCTATGAAGTTGCAAAGAAAGGAGTGAGCCTCCCTACAATCCCTACAAAATATGTATACTTTGCATCTGCTTGACTTTTGTTCAATATTTGCACACATTACATACATACATAAACGTACATACATAAACATACATACATAAACATACATACATAAACATACATACATAAACATACATACATAAACATACATAGACTGATAGCGGGAAAATATAGCAAATGGCCAGTCAAGCCAGAAGCCATCGAAACATCCAAAGCACAATGGTAAAGGGTTGAGGAAAATTGGGAAGGAAATTTTTTGGAACGTTGAATGTTAAAAAACAGTTTAGTTATACACTATTTGTACCACTGTGCAGATACAGACTTAAATAGTTTTTTATTTAATTTTTTGTTTTCTACTCTATACTGTGTGCCTTATAATTTATGTCTAACTACATTTACTATAACCTCCAGCCAGGCACAGGCAAAACGTTTTGATAGTCGTGCCATTTTGGGATCTTAGGAAACATAACCAAAGAGTTGGTAGTTGGTCCTTAGTTACTCTTCATCTGTTGCCGTTGCCGTTGCCGTTGCTGTTGCCGTTGCCGTTGTCCGGTATCATATCGCCCATTCAGCATCAGCAGCATCTCTTAAAACGCATAAATCAAACTTTGGTCCGCGTGAGTTTTTCTTAACCAAAACGAAGTATTCAAAAATTTGTTTATACCCTTGTATTCATAAGCTAACTGGGTATATTGTTAATGTTAGAATATATGTAACGCACAGATAATGTAAACTACATATTATTGAACAGTATCAGTAATTATATACATATGTATATACATATTCCTAAAGTCTTGACTGATATATGTATATATTTAATATACCCTTCCCATAGATGAAGTGGAAGTATTTTCTTGGGTATATTGTCGTCGACGAGATCTGTGTTAGCTGTGTATTGGTGCATTTATATTCTTTTCTTAGTTTTCACTCATATCAAGTTGCCTTCTCGCTGCTGTCGTTCCTGTCGCCAGTCGTCGTTGTCTGTACCATTGATTCTTCTTCTTGGAAGTGTTTGGTAGTGTTTGGGGTCGATTCAGGCAGTGACCGCCGACCAGTTGTCCAACAAATTTATTGCCTTTTAATGCTGCAATATTTTTATATTTCTTCTTATGTATTTTTCTTTTTTTTTTTTTTTTTTTTTTTTTTTTTTGGTTTCTTTAACCACTCCCCTTTTCCCTTGTATTATACCCCTTTCGCTGTATATACATGTTGGCGTTGACATTGTAGCGGTTTATTTTTCTGATAAATTAATTCAATTCAGTGTTGGGGAGAAAAGTGCAAAATGCAATACGAGAAAATGCCTAAATAACGGTAAATATTTGCGAAAAAAAAAAACAAAAATGGAAACAGATTAAAATGATCGAGTGGATGAATGATTGAAGATCTTCTAAGAATTTTCAATCTTGATTTTAATCTTTGGTTTTTGTTTCTACCTTTTTCTTTTTCTCTGTATCTCTCTCTCTCTCTCTCTCTTCTATCTCTGTCTCTCTCATTCTATTCCATGTTGAAAATAACTTTTGTTTTCTCATCTTCTAAATTACAAACAACGAAAAAGTGTTTAGTCATTAGGCTATAATTTCACTCAGGTGAAAGTTGAGTTAAATCATTTAATTGCAATTAAAACAAAGCAACAGAAAACACTTAATAAATTACTGCAATTTGGTCACGCCCACAAAAAGGCATTCGAATTATATAGGAAATTAGTCAGCTAAAGGCGTTGTTGTTTTGTTTTATCTTCATTTATACAATACATATGTACATTCATTCATACTTTATGTATACATATGTATGTACATATCTTTACAAAGAAAAGGTATATTGATTTTGATATATAACTTTTATATTGACAAACTATTTGATGCAAAAAGATGAGCATCTTTTGTGGGCATCTCTGGGTGTACTTTGGTATACACTTATTGGGGATATTTGATTTGCCTTTTTTTTTTCTTTCTAAGAGTAAAGTACAAACTATTCGGTTTTATTCAAAGTTTAGTTTTTATTTTTTAATCATCCCCCCCCCTCCTCCTCTGGCTTGTTGTATATGACATTAACTCTAACCGGTTTTGAAGATGCGGAAAAAGCGAACATGAAATTTAAATATATGAGTGCACTTGTCATTTGTTGAATTGTTTGTCGCGCCCACATGCAAATAATTTTGTATGTATTGGCAAAAAAAAAAAAAAAAAAAAAAAAGCAAAAAAACACAAAATGTACAAATCGTTTGACGATGAAAGATAACGACAAAATTAAACGCAGATTTCCCATATTCCAGCAAAGAAAAAATAGAAGAGAAATTTTGAATGCGAATGTTGGAATTTGATGTAGGTTTAAGGAGAGTTTGATATATCATTCAAAACTACTACAAAAAAAAAAGATAAAACTATATGTATGTAATTATAATAAATTATGATAAATAGATATTTTAAAATTATCAAATTTGTTATTTGGAAGTCTTCATATTAATCCTATCAAAACCTCAATTTAATAGAGATTAATATATGTTCAATCCATTGATGCAATTCTTATAAAGGCTTTCTTGTCCTGTAGGGAGAAATGTTAATTCATTTATGATAATATTACTATAGAAGAATATTTTAATTGTTTTTTTAATTAAGGGATGGAGGGGAAGAGAAAACTGTAAGGTAAGGGTATGCCAAAGTTTGATGTACGGAAGTTAATTTCCGGAAATTGATGTTATCATATAAAATTTCTTTCTATTCCATTATAAATCATTCCAAAAGGTTTCCCCTTTCCACGCATACCATACTCTACACAAACACACACACACACAGATGATTCATTTGTCTTCTGGTTTTTGTTTTTGGCACGCGAAATGCAAAGACCTTTTGATTAGATAAAAAAGGGGACAAAAATGGGCTTTGTGGTGTGGCTTGAACTATGATTGGGCGCACCTGTAACTGTGACTCTCGACTGTCACCTTAGAATGTTGTTGTTGTTGTTGTTGTTGTTGTTGTTGTTGGTTTGTTCGCTCATATCGATAAGGCTTTTGTGTGGTAGGCGCCGTCGCGCCGAGCCGGCCACGACTTTTGTTCAATATTTACAAATAATTAAAAACGGTAATTGGTTTTGCTTGTCTCGTGTTTCGGCCAGTTTGTTTTGCAAATTGTCGCATACTTATGTATGAACAGTTTTCCTTTGCATTTCTAGACCAAATATTAAAAAAAAAAAAAAAATACACACACACACATGCACAAGATACTTGTTAAATTTGCTTAGTCGACAAATGTTTGACCAACTTTTTTTTTTTTTTTTACGTTTTTTGCACGTTTTTTCTTCTGCTTTTCTATGATTATTTTTAGATTTAAAAATTTATTTTTGCGGGGGTTACACAAAGCGAAAAAAACGTGACAATAAGTAAGTTTCCCCTTAAAATTTGATTGAAAGACAAAAAAAAAAAACAAAACTTTTTATTTTTAGCCTCGACATTTTTACAATTTTTTTTTTAAATTCTCGTTGATTTGAACTTGTTTGTATCGAGAATTTCTAAAATATTATCAAAAATAATCTCATCCATATATTCGGATTCTAAAGTTTAATTTTATTATTTTATGAAAGCCCGATCTCAATTGCAATAAATGATAAATATATAATATACAAACATATATACATATATGTATGTATGTATATACATATATATCACATGTGTTAATGATATTGATTGTTGCATTTTATTTTTCCGAAGCGCCATCCCCCCCCACCATATTGTGGCCATATGTTTATTGCCCAAGGTTTTTTTTCTTCTCATCAGCAATTAAATTTCGTTCATTGATTAAATCGCCATATCTCTGACATACATATGAATGTATGTATGTATATAATTATGTATGTACACATATGTACATATATATATATATATATATATGTATGTGTATGTATGTTTGCATACATGTTAATATGCATGTATGCGATATGAATTGTTGTATCTTTCATTTCGGTGGCCATGTCCTCGGCTACTTGATTGTGTCTCTTTCAGCGCCTACAACTTAACATTAGCAACAAAAACAACAATCAACAATTGAAAGCGAAATATAAATTTTTATCTCATTGCTGCTGTTGCGTTTCAGTTAGCATTTTGCAATAACAAAACTAACAAGCAAATGTGCAAATAATTAATTGGTTTTTGTTTAAAAAAAAAACATATTTTTTTGTCGGCTTTTTAAACTTGGATCGTAAACTCTTTTAAAAATCCCAACTACGGTTTAGAGACTACTGAATTTTTTATTTTAACGAGCTGTGGTAAATTTAAAATCTAAAATTTTAAATTTATAGATATATAGATACGCATACATATATACATATGTATGTACATAGATGATTATAGTTCTATAAGCATACATATATGCACATCACTTTTTGAAAGAAAATTGTAGGATAAAAATTATTATTTATTCTTTTCTTTTAAATATTATTGATTGATTCTGATTATATACATATTAATGCAAACGTGTATATTTATGTATACTTATATGTACATACATATGTATAACTATTTATCTGATGTTGATGGCAAAAAGAGTGCCGGGTACTTAATCAACATAACTGGCGAATTCGGAGTTGCGTCCGATTTCAAGTCGGAGTTGAATTCAAAGGAAAGTTGTGCAAGCGACAACATTTGTATCTGCGAGTTTAACTCTGAGCATGCACCAGTGTGTGTGTGTATGTGTGTGCAGTCAAGTTGTTAAGCGGCAGAAAACTTCTGCAACATGTTTTGCCTGCCAGGCAAAGTTGATTTCAAAATAATGAGTTAATAAAACTGCAAAAAGAAAGACGATGCTCAAGCCCGACACAAAGAAAGAGGGAAGTATGGTAGACAGGGAGCGAGAGAGAGAGAGAAAGAGAGAGAGAGAGAGAGAAATAAAGAAGAGTTTGACAACACAAAATACAGGCTGATGATGATGATGATATCTTCTTGCACGGACAGAGTGTCAAATCATTCAAAATGTCACCGCAAAAGTAAAAATAAATCGAAAGTAATATTTTTTTTGTCACTATTTCTTTCTTTTCCTAATGATTGTAATTCTCTTAACAAATTGGAGTTAATAAAATGAAAATCAAAAATCGTTTAACGATCTATAACGTAGCACGAATAAAACTACAACACAAGTGTCTGTTCTATTCAAAATATATATTTTTTATACCCTGTACCCATAGGGTACAAGGTATATTAAAGTCGCTAAAATGTATGTAACAGGCAGAAGGAAAATTTTCCGACCCCATAAAGTATATATATTCTTGATCAGTATCAATAGCGAAGTCGATTGAGACTTGTCCGTCTGTCTGTCCGTCTGTCCGTCTGTCCGTCTGTCCGTCCGTCTGTCCGTCTGTCCGTCTGTCCGTCTGTCTGTATGAACATCGAGATCTTGGAGACTATAAAAGATAGAGCTACCAAATTTGGTGTCAACATCCGTCTAGAGTGTAGACAGATCAAGTTTGTTTTAAATTTTTGCCACGCCCACTTCCGCCCCCGCAAATTAGAAAAAACTATAACTAGAGTTGTATTAAAGCTACAGAATTTCTTTTTGGCAGACCCAATTATATAGCCAATATATACCATCTGACCGATTTTGACCGAAATCGGGCAATAAATATCAAAGATAATACGTATATATATTTTGTACTGAAATTCTATGGGCAGCAGCAGCTGAAATGTGTGAGCGAGATAGCATGCGCATGCTGCTTACCGAATGACGCATTAGTTTCGTTCACTGAAATGAGTGAGCGAGAAAGCATGAATTTGGTGATTCGGCTTGCTAGGAGAATTTTATAAAGTAATTTATATTCAATTAATGAGGATTTGGAAGGAGTCTGATTTTATGAAATATTATTTTTTTGGTACAGGGTATACTCCAAGTCGGCAAGGACGACTTGCTTACTTCATTTTAATTTGCTATTGAAATATTTTTCAATTTCAAGTCAGAATAGAATAAATCATCCATTGTTATATAGACGTTTGTTTCAAAGTTCCTTTTTATAAAAGAAAAGAAAAAAAAAACAAACATTTTAAATGCTCATTAAGAGAGCTTTGTAGTTAAAAAAAAGAAGGAAGTGAGCCTGCAAATGTTTCCCCTCTGATTTACACCACCAATTTGTTGTAGTTTTTCTCCTCTGTCTTTGTGTTTTTTGTTTTTATTTTTTTTTTTTTTGCATTTCCGACTAATTCATTCGCCTATAAATCTCACTCAACCTAATGAGCCCTGAGGGTGTGTTTTGGCAGCAAATTAACTCATTGCCACTCGCCATGGAGTCGTCGTCAACGTCCTCGACTTGGTTGAGTTAAGTTCCTTCCTACCCTACTAACTTAGTATCTTTTGTGCAGTTCTTCATGGGCTTCTTCTTCATGGATCTCCCCTTTTTCCTTTCTAATTTGTACGGACAGCCGATCGCTGTCTGACATTGAGACTATGCAAAAGCAAGAAATATTTGCAAGTTATTTGTTTGCCAGCGCCTTAATTAGACTTGTTATGACTGGTCAGTTTTGCAATTTTTGCAATTAAAATTAAACACGACTGTCTCAGAGTTGGATGGAGTATGCCACGATTTGCCACACAAATATTTCTACTATATCCATACATATTGTACATATATATATATGTATGTATGTATGTTATATGTATGTACATATATAAATTTGCATTTGCTTTTGGATTTGCATATGATATGATTAAAATTTGAAGGCTATTAAATATGTTAAATAAATTATTAGTTAGTTGCCATGAAAACTGAATTAAAACAAATTAAACTAGTTCTTTTAAATGTGTTAGAGTATTCTTTCACATTCCAAACGAATAGTCTGTGAAAAGTTTCCTCCTGAATCGAACTTCAAATCGTTTAAAGGAGCGGAGAAACGTCTATTGTTTAACATTGGCAAAGCATTTCAATTTACTTTCAACTTAGCAGCAACTCATCAAACTTTAACCTTCAACTTGAATGCCAGCAACAAGTAGGATAACAAAAAAAAAAAAATAAAAAAATAAAAATATATAAAAAAAAAAAAGAACAAAACAATCAGCACAAACACTTGATACACTTTTTTCAAGATGCTTTAGGAACAACAGAATTCTTTCCAATAAAGGGAATGATCAGATGATTGAAATTTCATTATACTGAAGATTTTACACCCTTAATTCTTAATTCTATATATGGATGTACATATGTTTAATAATGATTTATTTATTTATTTTTTTTTTATTTATAATACAGATAGACTTAATTGAAATTTAACCTAACTTAAGATTAGCACTGGCTGCTAAGGCCTTCGGCTCGTGTTTACCAATGATATTTTATCAATTTTGTTGTAAAATGAAAATCATGTAAGAGTTGTTCTGAATATACATACATATATATATACCTATGTACATATACATATGTATGTACATATATTGGTTAGGGTATAAATATATGGATCTGTATGCATGCATGTATGTATGTACATATGTATGTATGTATATAGAACGAATGGCTAAACATTGTTCCTACCATGCCATTCTACTCCTCATCCTACTCCTTCTCCCCCCCGTTTCCCCCACCCCCTTTTCAGCGTTGTCTGCTTGTTAACAAATTTCGAAATAAAACATTTCTGGGAATTCTTTCACACACACGCACACACACACCGACAAATACATAAGTAAGTAGCAAACAAAGCGCATGTGCCGACATCGCCCGACCTCCCTCTCTGCCTCTTTTCCACAAACATCACTTTAGCTACTCTTTTGGCAAACTTTTTGGGATTGCGCAAGCGCAGCTATAGAAGAAGACACAACAAACACACACACACTCACACTCACAGAGAGATAGAGACTTGGACATGGACCTGGACCTGGACTTAAAGTCTGGGTCTGGGCCTGGATCTCTGGCAGAGTTTGCAACTTAACCCGAGACCGATCTTGGAATTTTGATGGCATTTCACATGCACACTTACACTTCCGTCCCCTCTGCCCACCCCTCTTCTTTAACATGGCCCATCAAGTACATGCAACAAAAGACTTGCATTGTCTCTATCTATCTCTGTCTGTCTGTCTATCTGTCTGTATGTCTTTCTGTCTGCCCCATTCGATCTTTTTCCGAGTTGTTTGTTGTTGTTGTTGTTGACTGCGCGACATGTAAATTAGTGCAAAGTATTTTGCATTTTAATGCAAAAGCCACTAACAACAATGGACAATAATGAAAATTGCAGTTAATTGTAATTTGCAAAGAAAAGATAGACAGAAAGAAAGAGAGGTAGATAGATAGAGAGAAAGAGACATAATATAAAATGAAGCAAGCAAGTCGTCTCTGCCGACTTGGAGTATACCCTGTACCAAAAAAGGATATTTGATTTAAACAGACTCCTTCCAAATCCCCATTAATTGAATATAAATTTTTGAAAAAATTCTCGCAATAAGCCCAAACACCAAATTCATGCTTTCCTGCTCACTCCTAACAGTGAACGAAACTAATGCGTCATTCGGTACAAAGCAACGTGCGCATGCTATCTCGCTCACACATTTTAGCTGCTGCTGCCCATAGAATTTCCGTACAAAACATATATACGTATTATCTCCGATATTTATTGGCCGATTTCGGTCAAAATCGATCAGATGGTACATATTGGCTAAAGAATTGGGTCTACCAAAAATAAATACCTAGCTTTAATAGAACTCTAGTTATAGTTTTTTCTAATTTGCGGGGGCGGACGTGGGCGTGGCAAAAATTTGAAACAAACTTGATCTGCCTGCACACTATACGGATCTACAAAAAAAATTGGGTTGCTCTATCTTTTATAGTCTCCAAGATCTCGATGTTCATACAGACAGACGCACAGTCGGACAGACGGACAGACAGACGGACAAGTCTCAATCGACTTCTCTATTGATACTGATCAAGAATATATATACTTTATGGGGTCGGAAAATTTTCCTTCTGCCTGTTACATACATTTTAGCGACTTTAATATACCTTGTGCCCTATGGGTACAGGGTATAATTAGTGGGCGAAAGAGTGGGAGAATGAAAGAGAAATTAACATTCTCCTCGGCCAGTGAAAAAAAAGAAAAGAAATTTGCCTTTAAAATAAAATAAGTTCAAAACAGCCGCCAGGGATAATATGGCAAAGGGAATTTAGTGGAAACATTACAATTACAATACAAAATACAAATACACTCGACAACAAAAAGTTAATACCAATGGCTCATACATTTTTTAAGAGGACTGATATAATGTTTGACTAAACTGAACCGATAAAATGAATATTCAGCATCTCTTACCAATTTATTTGGCAAGTGTAAGATGTAGTATTATTATAAAATTTTGAAAATTCCTTATTTATGCGGTAACTGTAAATGTTCTTCTTTTTTTTTTTTTAATTTGAAATGTGAAGTATTTTAATTTTTTTTTTTTTTGGTTTTTTGATAGTGCATGAGATTTTACCTAAAGAACTGTAGCTATGCCCACTTCCAGCACGACGACCGGTTGTTTTATTGCAGCTCCAATTATTATTTTGTATATTTACTTGATCCTTAGCGCTTTCGTTGCAGTGGTTATTGTTGTTGCTGTTGCTGTTGTTGATGCCGTTGTTAAAGTTGCTTTTGGTATTTTTGTCGTTGTTGCTTTTGCCACTCGAAGAGCGGTTGGTTAGTGGGAACATGGCATGTATCTTTTGCGATTCACTGTCTTCTGGGTTGCTGCCGCCTCATGGATGGATCCTCTGTGTATTTTTGTATCGGTATGTATGTGAGTATGCACATACATATAAACACATACATAAGTGCTACATGTATTTCTCTGATACATATATGTATGTATGTATGTTTATGTACAATTCCAGCTGCTGCTGCTGCCGTCAATATATGGCGAATCCTTTCAAGTCGTTGCCCTGGACTTGGCTTCGACTGTTTCTTTCCCCTTTTCGTTGATTGTTCTCTGCTGATTCACTTTTATTCCGTTTTCTCGTTTTCAAATCTCTTGTAATTTTCGTTATTTTCGATAACGCACACACAAAAAAAATTTTTAAAAAAATTATGCCGGCTAAAAAGAATTGATTTAAAATGTAACAAAACAAATTTCTTGGTATGTTATTGAAAGTTAAGCGCATAAAATTCATTCAAATGTAAGAATAATCATAATCATCAAGTGCCAATAATTCTAGGCGAAAAATTTGTCTATCATTCTATACGTATGTAATTGATAAATACTTTTAAAATAAAGCTAATGAAACGTTCCGAAATATAATCAAAAATTAGCTAAAATTTTTAAAAGTTATTATTGTTAGCGACCATCAAATGGATGTTCATAAAGATCGTTTAAATATATTCTTGAAATTACTATGTAGGTACATACATACATAGGTAGATATATAGATATAGACTATGTACGTAAATAGTAATAGTTGTCTTAGCAATATCTTTTTTCTATCATGTCATATTTATAACGAAATTTATTGCTTAACTATCAGTAAACAAGAAATTCTTTTGCACACATTCTTAAACAATGATGATGCACACACACACACCACCTCACTCTTTCACAGTACACTCCTACCCTACACTCTGCTTCACTTGTATTCTTTTCGCTCTCTTCACCATGTATTTGGTATATATGGAGGTAAAAATTCAGGTATATTACATTTCTTAATAATGTGTTCTCACATTACTCATAAAACGGCCCAGTTGGCGGTAATTTCGTTAAATTTTGCAATATTTGCAGTTATTTCATATGCATTTTTCTTTGTTAGAAACAAAAAAAATAAACCGTATCCAAAAGACGCCGGTTGGATCGCGTATATAGTTAAAATCGAATAACGACAATTGATTCTCGCTTGAGCTTTAAGCGACGAGCGAATCGAGTTGTAGAAGCTTTGATATGCGTTTCGAGACTGAGTCGAAGTCAAAGCCAAACAAGTGTTCAAGTTGAGGCAGAGCAGCGGGCAAGTAAAATTTGTTCCAAAACTCTCCAACAAAAGTCTACAAAAAAAGAGAACTTATCTCTCTCTTTCTCTCTCTTTCTCCCTCCCTCTCTCCCTCCCTTTCTCTCTCTCTCTCGCTTGCTCTCTTGTCTCGTTTATGTTTGGAGCGTTGTTGTGCTACAATCTGTCGTAGCTGATAGCCGATCTCTTTGCCAGGTCTGGTCGGGTTTGTTGTCGTTGTCTTAAGCGCTTATCAGTTCAGCTAACACACTCTTTTATTTTTATTTTTTTTTTCTCTCTCTCTCTTCTGCGTTCAATTTGTGTTAAAGAATTCATTCACGCTTTGTATATATGTACTTATTTATACATATTTGTACTTTATGGAGTTTTGACTGATTGAGGTGATGTTGAAGTTCGCTTGTGGTGGGACTACCTACCTACCTACCTTATCGCACACTCACCGAACACCGGGGGAGAAGGGCTAAACTGGTGACGCAAACCTTAAAATGTGACTCTGTGCACTTTAGCCATTAACTGATAAGCAATAGGCAGCACTTGTTGGATTTATGTATAATTATTGGATAATTCATTAAGAATTCTTATAAAAAAGAACTCTCATCATATATGTACATATCTCATAACACTTAAGGGTTTAACTTAAACTGCGAGCATATTTGGTATGTCTCGATGATTAGATGCATAATTAATATTATAGAAATAATGCTACATAATTATCATCAATCTCTTTAGTTAAACTCTAACACTAATACAATTGTCTAAACTCTTCATTTTCAGAATTTGTCATTATCTGCAATTAAAAGTGAGTAAATTTTATAATTATTTGCATAGCTTTAATATATCTTTATCTACATATATGTACATATAGAGTTGACCTATCTATCTATAAACTAAACCTCACTAATGCCATAGATCTGTAAAGATAACCAAATGGAATATCCATACCTGCAATTAAATGCAACATTCGATCGTAACCCTTATCGGTGCTGCTATAGTAGCGCCAAAATAAATCGGCTTGACCATACTTTTCCACAATTTCATTGATTTATAATTTTTTGACTTTCCATTTGTTCCACATTAGCAATAGGTTTTCGTTACCGATGATAACACACAAATCCATTGAAATATTTCAATTAACATTTAATCTAGCCAGCCAAAAGCCAGAAATAATGACAATAATGGGCCATTGTCATTAAGTCGGTCGAGTGGTTTTCTAAACGATACTGAGATACCCTTAAAAAAAACAGGCTAATACCTTTGACACAATCTTGATAAATGGGGCCAATGGCGATTTGTAAGGGCAACTGCTCTAGTTTAGGTTTTAACAAAAAATCTCTGCTAATTACAAGAATCTAGTTGATTATAAATCAATAAACAATAACACTATTAGATAAGATTATATGTGGAAATATGTATTATTCGATTTGACAAATTTATTAACACAAATTTGATAATACATATGTATGGACATATATTTCAAACATGCGCAAAATTTGTTCAAGATATTGAACTAATGGCCATTAATTTTAAATTCAATTCTCAAGTCTGAGACGGACGACTTAACTCTATCTTCTCATATTCTAGTTACTTTTAATGGAATAGATGACGGGGCCCATGGATACTTTTAGTTTTGAACTCCCACTTCACTTTCATTATCTTGGCCAAGAGGCCTAAACTAACTATATAGTTTTTTCATGCCATAAATATTGGCCAAGCAATTGTGGCCAATTGCAAATTTAAATCCAACCATCGATTGTGGGAAATCTCCGACGACTCGCATTGGCAATGTGCGTGCGCGGTTTTTTATTGAATTCGTATCGTATCAGCCGGGCTAAACAACGACGCCTCAAAGTCATAAATAGTTAGTTAACTCTACACTACTCCCCACTTCATGAAAGGATATACATAGACAGTCAAAGGCAAAGATAAAAGAGGGCCAGAGAGAGAGAGAGAGAAAGAGAACATCCGTGGGCAACTAAGTTGCTACGACTACGATTCCAGCGCATCCGTCAGATACTATGGAGGCAGCCGGTTTGTATAATGCGGCATCGCAGTGTCTCTTCGGGTCCATTCATGGCAACTACCGTTTCGGATCTTTTGTTTGACTTTGTCTTGTGGCCGTCAGCTCTCGAGAGTCTATTTGTAGAAGACACAAGCAGCTAAACAAGCGACTGCCACTGCCAAGCAGATCTCTCTCCCGTTCTCTCTCTCTCTCTCTCTCTCTCGCTCGCTCTCGCTCTTACTCTCTACCTCTTTCTTGATCTTTCTCTAGCTCTAGCTTTGGCTTTTTGTTTTTGTACTTTTTCTACCTGTCCATGGATGCGGCAGCGGCGGCGACGGCGGCACTAAGTTGCACTTGGTCGCTCTGCACGTCGTTCTCAGTCGCTATCTCAAGTGTTTTTTAAAAGTCTTCCAGCGATAAGCAATGTAACTTTATGGTACCTCAAACCACCACTCGAATTCTATGCTTTACACACACACACACAAACACACATAGCCACAGTCAAGCAACTTTGGCTTTGGGCCTAGGCATGATCATCATTACCACCATCGCGTCATCATCACCATGATCATCGCCATCCTAGTTTGCCATGGTGTGGTGGTGCGATCATGATGTATATGATTCATGACTTTTCACTTTTGCACACACACGCACGACTGCAAAAAAAAAAAAAAAAAAAAAAAAACGAGCTATAAAGTGTGGAACCATTGCACCATGGGGCCAAAAAATATATTCAACTCAAAATATACAAAACGTGTGTATTGTAATCGATGGGGGAAATTAGTTATGCAAATTATGTAAAATTATTATGTCACACCTAAAGTAATTTCTTTTTAGAAATTAACATTTTGTCGGTTTCTAAATTAGATTTAAAGCTTTATCTATAGAATGGATTGACAAGAATTGTCTGGGGATGAAAAGATCCGACACTAATCCATCCTGATGAATGAAATGATAATGATTTGATAAAAAGTATTATCAGCTAAAGAAGCATTTCTCTTTAAATGTTAGATCTGCTTATTATAATAATATATAATTTATATATATATATATACATATATATATATGTGTGTGAATTTAACATCACAAATATTAAAAATCTATCCACTATGCCGTTTTCAGCTACACTCTTGCAGCTGACACTTAACCCTTTGCATAAATTTTCATCAGTTTTTGTGGTCGATGTGTTTGTTGGCGTTATTGGTGTTGTTGCTGTTGCTGTTGCAAGTTGCCAGTTGCAAGTTGAAGTTGCTTTCGGAATGGCACGTAAATTACTGTGACATTGCACTTTACTGCATCATTTGGCAATATGTTGTGCTTTGTTGTGTTTTGTTGTGTTCTGTTGGTGTGCCTCTTATTTTTCTTTTATGTCTTTTCTTTTTTTCTTAATTTTTTTTCTTTCATTTTTTTCATTTTTTTTTTTATTGATTAGTTTTAAATTAAAAACCAAATCATCGACGACGGCGGCAGCATAAATCTTAGCAATTTTCTTATTAGAAACTGTCAATGTCAGTGAATTTCACCCGGAGGAATCTAACTTGATCCTAGCTTCAAATCGGTCAAAAAATAAAAGAGAAAAAAAAAAGATGAGATATATACATATATAAAAACTGTATATACATATGTATCTATTTTGATGATTTATGACCCTGGACGGTTGGAAGGCTTGTTAAACATCTGTGTGAAATGGCTTTCTCTGGCTTTGTTTACTCAATTGCCAATTCAAATGGCTAAGTTAGTCTTTTTTATCCCCTTTTTATGATGTTGATGATGATGATGTGGATGTGGATGTGGATGTGGATGACTGTGCCTGTGTTTGGGGGTCAGCCGCCGCCTTGCGGGCTACCTTTCTAATGCCAAAATACACACTGAAAGGAGTGCGGCTAGTGGGTCATTAAAATGTGAGTATGTCTGGTAATGAAGGATTGGTAATGATCAATTGATGAATTGCCTTTCAACACAGCCTGAGCCTGCCAGACAGGCAAGAAAAAAAAACAATAATAATAATAACAAAAACGGAGAATCCAAGAGAAATCCAAGAAAAATTTCTAGGCCAAGGATTACGAGAGGCGCAATTATTTTCCCCACATAAAACATATTTAAAGATGTAAACTACATACATAATTATAGATCTGTAAGAAGATATGATCTATCTTTCTCTTGCCCATTGTACGTAAAGTTAACCCAATTTAATGACTTACCACTCTCGGCCGCACTTAGACATTTGGCTGCCATTTCCTCGGTCAATTCTTCGGCTGCATTACCACCACCTTTATCTAAAACGCAGCTAACACTTGCCGATCCCCAGTCTAGGGCACTGACACCATCAGAGGACATCAAGGATAGATCCATTGGTGGTACAGAATTGCCACGTAAAGTGCTAGTTGCACTTATGCCACCGCTTATACCACCACTAGCACCATTCACTCCTCCGCCCAAAGATACGCTCATCATGTACTTTAAATCTAGCGAGGAATTCATGGAACCACCATAAATGGAACTTGTCTGTGAGGCACAGGTTGAGTCAAAACTTCGATTACATTCACGACGTTTCTCTGGCGTGGCATATAATGGTTCAGCAGCGGACTTTTTGGGCGTGACCATAATGTCATTATAGGAACTTGGAATAACATTCGTTGACATCTCATTAGAACCAAATGAACCATTCAAAGTACCATAACAGGATGTCATCATAATATCATTTCGATTGAAACTGGGCTGCCAATAATCTTGATCCTGATCCTCATCTGCATTACCCGAATCGGCTAACTCAGCTGGCGTATCCTCAATCGCCACCAGTTCATCCAAATAGTTAACATCGTACAGACGTGACTCATCTATCGTGGCAATTGTATCATCCAGATTCTCTGCCTCATCATTCTCACAATCGGATGAGCAATCCTCGTGCTCACAACTTTTATCAGGATTTGCGTTAAGCTTCTGAAATGTCTCATCTGCCTGTTGCATTAGATCAAAGGCGTGAGGTATGGATGAGCTATGCAATGAATCCGAATCATTTTCCTCAATGCAGGATAAATGTCGAGTGCGAAAGCCATAGATGATACCATTTGGTGGCAGACCTGGCGGTGGATTAATGGGCAATGGAGGCGTCTGTAATTCGTCCTCATCGAATTCAACGTTCATTATCTCTGTAAAGAATATGACAAAATTTTTGAAAATGTTTAAACCACCAAACTATAGAAAATGTACAAAATCCAAATACATATAGACATACATATGTATGTACATAATACGAAATAAAATAATAAATATAATAGCAAATAATCTATCTGGCTATATAGAATCAATCTGTTATTTTAATTGTAATATCAACTGATATATATTCTATAAAATAATCTAAGTACAGTTTAAACAAATTTCCAATTTAACATAATCGACGGTAAATTCCTCTATAAGGAAGATAATCCGGTTTCCGGTTGTTTTCATCTCACCTAGGGATGTATGTATGTGTGTGGATAGATAATGTTTTTAGTTGTCCAACTGTACTCGAAATGTTAATCTATAGGACATTAAACATAATTTGACATTTTGTTATTTTGGATCTAAACTTAACATTAACGATCATCCATGTCACAAAAACGGAAATGAGCTGAGCTCAGGTCAGGTCAGGAATGAAATAATCTCATCTAGGTGCGAGCTTGTAAATGATAAGCCCCAGGCTGTAGGCAACTTTTAATGCCACTTAATGCCCCAAGAACAACAGCAATAATAGCAACAACAACAACAACAACAACAACAGCAACAGCAACAACAATGACGTGAAATTGTTTCAACATAAATCTCTCGCTCTAGCAGTTTGCAGACATGTGGACGGCGGCGCACACACATGGTTATTGAGACCAGAAAATGGAAGACAAAAACGGAGTTACAGTCCCAACTCCCAAGTCCCAGACGTAGACGCAGACGCAGACGGAAGTGGCCCCTAAATTGTTTGAGGAAAAAGAGAAGGTGGTGGTGATGGTATAGGGGGATTGGGGATGAGGGAGTGGGAGGTGGGAAGGAGGGAGGAGGAGGAGAGGAAAAATAAATGCACACGCAACTTCCCCCCATTTATGGGCACAAGTGGTGCGCATCTCGCTAGCATTTGGTCTATGTGTCTGTGTGTGTGTGTGTGTGTGTGTGTGTGTGTGCCCCCCTGCAGCGATTCCTACGATTGCTATTGCTGTTGTTGTTGCTCCTGGTGCTGCTGCTGCTCTATTATTGTTGTTGTTAGGTTGTTGGCGGCGTCTGTGGGCAGATGCTTGACATGGCCTAGCCTGCCGCCGCAGTGCAAAGAACTCAAAGTCGTAATAGTTCTGCCAGCGTTGAAGTTGTCATGGACGTTGGCGTCGTCGGCATCGTCGTCGTCGTCGTCGTCGGCGTTCATGTTGTCTTTGGCATGTCGTCGCACTCTTGACATTCTCTCAAGTAGGTGTTGCTCTAACACGCTCTGACTATGCCTCTGGCTCGGGCTATTTCATCTCTGATCTCTTCTTACTATCTATGTATGTATACCCTAGACATAAAAATGACAATGGGTATGCTAAAATGAACATTGTTTCATAATTACTTTGATTCTTGGAATCAATAAGAATCAATCGCAATTAATTTGCTAAACAAAAATCTATAATAAAATATTACCTGTTGATGATATGTTAACAAAATAAAATGATAAAAAGGGGGTATATTATTGTTCATAGTTATTGATAGTTTCTTTTAATTCGCGAACCACCTCTTGGGAAAAACTAACTTTTTTACCATTGTACAAAGTTTTTTTTTTTTCCTTTTCTTTTCTTCATCTTCTTTTTTTTTATCTGAGTTTGCGTTTTTCTGCTGGGGTGAAAAGTATCTAAATATGAATGTGTACATATATGCAAGTTGACTTTGAGTTTTAAATAAACATTATTGCATTTTTCCGTTTTCCATTTCTCTGTTTGTTTGCCTTAGAAATTTTGTTATGTCTTGACTGTGGTTTTTGGTTAGAATTTATTTGCCATTCCACTGGCAATTTTCCTTTTACAAGAGCCAAACAATAAATTTCAATTTCTTTAAAAAAATCATATATATTGATTGGCCTTGAATTCAGTTATGGATATGCTTAAGTCATTATAAAAATGTAGGTACGATCTATAACATATATATTTAGAAATGTGTATATGTATGACATATCAGATAAAAACGAAATTTAAGATTAGAAAACTTTGCCTTTAAAACATCTTTAATTTACAACGAATTGTATATATTTAGTATACCTAAGCTAACGGCAAATGAATGATGTAATATTGTTGCTCGATATAGGAATATATTATTTGTTGCAGTGTATGGACATAAAGCAAATACTAATGCAACAAACAAATTACTTGAGGCGACGAAAAACTACACACATCACACACAACGCCAGGCCTAGGCTCTAGCTATAGGTTAGGAACCAAAAATAGATCAAGCAAACGATCGGAAGATTGGGAACGACGACGAGAATGAAATGCTGGGGCAGGGGCAGAGGAAACTAATGACGCGACGTGGTTGTTGGCGTGCGCCAAACAGGGAAACTCAAGCAATGGATTGAGGAGGAGGAGAAGAAGAAGAAGAAGAAGAAGAAGGTGATGCAGATAGAGATAGAAATGGAAAACGCGGGGTCCAGGATCCCCAGCAAACTGCATTAAACTACTTTCTGCAGTTTATTGCTTTAATTTATATTATGTGTGTGTGTGTGTGTGCGTGTGTTTCTACTTTTAGCTATTATTTCTCCCTGTGTGTGTGTGTGTATATATATATATGTATATATATCTACGTATCTTTATATCTGTGAGAATCTTGAACTTGTGCAGCGTTCACTCTTTTCATTATTTTTTTCCGTTGTGTTGTTTACATTTTTCTTGATTTTTTTTCCTCCCCGTTTGATTTTGGTGAAAAGTGAAATGAAAAAAAAAACAGAGTGGAGGGAGGAGCCTTTTTTCCCGTTACAAACATGCGACATTTTTCCTTTGCTGTTGAGTTTGTTTCCAATTTAAATAAAAGACTCTTTTCTTTTTTTTTTTTTTTGGTCTTGTTTCGGTACTCATTTATTTCGGTTCACCGTTCCAGACATTGGCACTGAAATGCATTGGGATGTGGTCACTTCATATAGAAGGATCTATATTTGTCTTGTCTTGGCTGTCTTCATTTTCTCCTACTTCTCTCTCTCGCCGAGAGATTTGAATAACATGGAAAAGGCATGCTAATTTTGTCAATTTGGTCTGACAACAAATTACAAAGGCATTACTCATTCGAAATTCTCAGACACAAACTGAAGCGTTTCATTTGCCAATCAATTGTTCAAATCTCTGGACTATATACTGCAAAAGCTTTATAACTAAAAGATAGTTACTTATAATTACTTCAAATTTGTCAAATATTGGTAGAGATCATGTAAAGGAGAGAACGACTTAACCTAACTTAGCGTAACAAGTTTGGGGTTACTTTTAAAGATATAGTCCAATTGTAACAGAGAATCATTTTAGTTGCGGAATATAGATTTTTATATACATATATTAAGATTAATGATATTATCAAAATCTTGAATCAATTAATTCAACTTTAAAAGAATCAAACTATGAAAATAACTTTTTAAAACATTTTAAAAGATATCGTATTCTAAAATTAGAATAACCGATATCCGATATTTATACATACCTTTGATAAAATTTTGTCTTTTGTTTTATTAAATATAGTAGTGTATGGTAACTATATAAATATATATATATATATAGATCCTTGTTTAAATTCTTTGGTTGATTATAATAGTTGAAGTAGATTTGTTTTCATTCACAATTGCTTGTTTATAGGAACTAGAAAAAAAACAAAAATCACTGACAATAGATTGCACAGTTGCCTAAATAAATGGCATTACGGCTTTGTTTACTAATTTTGCTCATTTTGCACTTTCACTGATAATCCAAATTCGATATTCTTGGTTTTTAGGGAATTTTTTTTTTTTTATGGCGAACGATATATATATATATGTATATATAAATTTTTTTTTTTTTGGTTGCTGTTGTCTTTGGTAGGTAGGTAGGTAGGTAGTATTAGATCTTATATTCCGTAACAGTATCACCCGTCAACGTACCGTACCGAACGCGCGCTGGAATGCAATTGAAATCGAAAGGCAGTCCTCGCGAGGAGATGATCACGATCACGGCCAGCAACCTTCAGTATGCAGCTCACGCAGCTCAGCTCAGAGCAACGAAACGAAATGCAACGCAACGCAACAGAACGGAACGCACGGCCCTCGGCAACAAGATGATACTAACTAGACGAAGATGCTGGCGCACATCCCAATCTAAATATAGTATCTGAAGTCTTGGACGTGGAGTCACTTTTTTTTTCTTCTTGATGCTCGTGTCGTCGTGTTATTAGATTCCATTTCCCCACTATGGCAGACGATGCGTCTGTTTGTTTAGCACCCCGCGAAGTCGCCAAAATCGTATGCCGTAGTTTCTAATGGGGGAGCCAGAATATAGTTTGCTTGGTTGCCATTAAATTGCCAGGACTGGAAAAAAATACTGATTTTATGGTAAACAATTTTCTTCATATAGAGCAACAGGGTGGAAAGGAAAAAAATTTGCAAAAAAAAAAAAAATAAAAGAGAAGGAAACGTTGATTATACAAATTCGCACAATCATTTTTATATTCAAAAAATCTTCACATAGATAACATAACTTCATTTAGAAGAGAATATAACACCAAATCGTCGTGCCAATGTCAATTTATCCTAGCGGTAGTATCTTAAATCTTAAAATCTATGTAAGTTTTTTTTTTTTCCAATAACTGTACTTAATTTAAAAACACACAACTAAAACCTGGGTTCAACGTCCTCCCCTTTTTCTTGTGTCAAAAAAAAAAATAAATAAAAACACTAGTTTTAGGTCTGGTTTACAGGATCTTCTTCTCCATCTTCCATTCATTCAGCATTAGTTCATTCAACTTTGAGTAGAAATTTTTCATGTTTTGAAATTAGATGACAGCAACAGGAGGTGCTCTCGTATGTATGTATGTATTGATACACGGATGCAACGGGAGCAACGCATGCGCAGCGTTTGGAGTTTGTTCACCTTTAAGTTACAGATACATATGCCCAGAGATATACAGAAGACACAGATGCACTTAGTAGTTCTAGTTACGCACGGATTGTATTACACGACAATACTAAATGCTCTTCGTTGGAAAAACTAAGGGAAAATTTATACGTATATACGTATATATATATATATATATATATATATATATATATGTGTGTTTTTTTTTTTTTTGATATTTTCAAGCAACTGTTTCGATTTCTATGTGCGCCTTTCTTTTGTATTTATCTTCGGTTGCTTTAATTTCCGAAATTTTGATTTTCAATCCCACTTTCACGTTAATACGAGTGCCGAGTGTAGGTATAATCTTTAAGGGGAGGGTGGGGGTAGAAACAACAGAATGAGGGCGGCGTCCATACGAGGGTGTTTGTGGTGTCGTTTGTGAATGATTTGTGACACCTTTTTGATGACTTTGCTACGGTTGCAGCATCTTTATCATACGGGGATGGATAATTTAAGGACTTTTCCATAGATCAAGAAAAATGTATTTTCCCCTTTTGATTGGCTTTTTGTCCCCCCAATGATAAATTATTGTGGGAAAATAAAATAAATTTCAGTATAGCATTTAACCGAGAAACTGGCAATGGAAATATTATATCAATCACATATATTTACATTATCGAGTTATGCATTTAAGAATTTAATTTAAATGAATTTAATAATTTTTTTTTGATTGAAAATATTTAAAAAAACTTTCAAGAGAATTTTTCGTTTTATATGGCATCTTTTAGGGGCACATACAAAAAAATATGCTAAACTTTTCACATTTGAAAAGGTGGTGAACTAACAAATTAGTTAAGATAGCGTTAAAATTGTTATTTTTAGTCAATACACACACCGTTTCATCGAAATGAAAGCTTTTTATTTGGAGTTTTGAATATGTTTAACTTACCAGTTACTAATATTATCTTCATTACCAATGGAATTGGCTAGTATAAAAGTGTAAAACCCTTTACCTGTCATAATTAAATCTATCTGTCTTGATTCCGAATTAAAATATATAACACACTAGCTGACCCGGAGAACTTCGTACCGCCTTAGCATTGCAATGATGCACTACTTTATTTTGTACAGCTGACCTATCTTAGGTATGAGTACCTATTCAATTTGAACTGAATCCTCCCTATAATATAAATGTATCCATAATTCCCTGGTCTCGCTATACCTGAAAATGACTTTACTAATTTTTAATGAAATAAAAAACAAAATATATCTATATATATTTAAAAATGAACTCATTTGACCAATAGCAACAATTTTCGCTGCACTGTAATTAATTACCACATTATAACTGAATGCAGCTCTGTGGGTATTATTTAATCCATTGCCGATTTGGTTAAAAAATTTAACCTTCACTTTTTCTCCCTAGATGCAATCAATTTAGTTGATGGCATTGGACCACCTGTGCTTCAACTGCGAAAGGCCTTGTAGCTTCAAAAGAACCGGTATCTTAAAAACAAAAATAGAAATGAAAATTAAATAGATTTAAATAAATAAATAAACAAAAACATTTTATTAAAACTGTTTCAATTTTTTTATTCATTCTGGGTACTGTTTTCACCACCCCTCGATTGAGTACCCATGTAACTACCCCTTTCATGGGTACCCATGTGACTACCCCTTTCATCAAATTTTAAAGATAATATGCGTATAAAACATGGCATGAGAGATTTTCTTAATATGTTTTAATGTATGAACCTTCTCCTAATAACACAAATACAACAAAAAAAGAATAAGTGAAATCGGTCCAGACATACACGCGTGATGCGATGAACAGAAAAAACGGGCTTCATTTTTATATATATATAGATGAACTCATTTGACCAATAGCAACAGTTTTCGCTGAACTGTAATTAATTACCACATTATAACTGAATGCAGCTCTGTGGGGATTAAACACAAAATTTCTATCTTCATATCGATTCCGTTCAAGTTCATTTCGCGCTTCGCGTTGCTCATCAGTTTGATTTGCTCTTATATTTCTTTGACTTGTCGTATTTCTAGTTCTGCGGCCTAAGCTTGTACGTCTGGTTGGTGGCATTGTTAAAAACGAAAATCCAACTGCAAATACTTTAATTTTATGAATAAGTTTCTGTGGATTTCAAATCGAGCTTTTTCTTTATTTGACTCAAACTGATTTCTGTAAACAGATCGGTTTTTTTATAACGTTGCTACGGCCACACCAAACAGATGGTCACATTTAGCAGATCAGATGTTCTTGTATTTCGTGTTGTCTTGCCAAAAATTTAAAGATAATATGCGTATAAAACATGGCATGAGAGATTTTCTTAATATGTTTTAATGTAAGAATAAGTGAAATCGGTCCAGACATTCACGCGTGATGCCTTGACCAAGGAAAACGACTACGGCCACACCAAGCACCAAGCACACCAAGTTGCCGGTTAACCAAACACAATCAAGTGAAGTTCTGCAGCAGCAACGTCGCCAATAATAGTAAATATTGCAATAAAATTTATTAAAAGATAATAGAAGTGACATTATTTATTACAGACAAAACAATATGAACACTCAAAGAAATTTAAGAAGCCAGAAGCGGGAGCAGACAGCAGATCAAACATGTAGCTGCAATTGTTCTACTATCATTGGGCGTCTTGAGAAAATAGTTGTGGAATTAGTAGAACAAGTTCGTTTGTCACGTGGTAAGTGTGCCACGAAATTGTATTTAAAATGGTCTTACAAATTTATTTATTTATTTTTCAGCCGAGACGAAAGTGGCGTTGAAAAAATAGATGTGCTTGTGGAAGAAGTGAATGCAGTAAGAGGTATGATTAAATGAGCATTTTGCATTTCAATCTAATTTCAATCTAAATATATTAAAATTTAGGTGACCAAAGAGTTCTTATGGACGAGGTGAATTTCTTAAGAGGTAAGAAGTATGATTTAATGAGCATTTTGCATTTCAGTCTAATTTCAATCTAAATATATTAAAATTTAGATGACCACAAGGTGACACAGCAGAAAGTCGAGGTGCTTGTGGCAGCTGCCTCCACCCAGACTGCCACAATAAAAGGAATGGAGAAAGGCAACACGTTGAAAAAAATTTCCCTATTCAGACAATGTAAGACCTTCGGAAACTGAATAGGGAAATCAACGACGAAAACCGAGACCTTTATGTTAGTATAACCATAGTTTAAATTGTTTCTTAAATCCTAATTCCTATTTTGGTTACAGATTGATGTTATAAGGGTAAACATCAGGTCAGGAGGAATCTTGAAGAATTTGCCAAATATATTGTCAAACAACATTGTAATGGCATACAACGTTCAAGGGGTTCAGGGTAAAGCTGCCTTAAAAGATGAAAGCGAATTCTATGAAGTGCTTCTTGGTAGGTATTATTTAATCGATTGCCGATTTAGTTAAAAAATTTAACCTTCACTTTTTTTCCCTAGATGCAGTAAATTTAGTTGATGGCATTGGAACAGCTGAGGCACAACTGCGAAAGGCCTTGCAACTCCAAAAAAACCGCTTCATGAAAACCAAAAAAAGAAATGAAACTGAATTAGATTAAATAAATAAATAAATTCCATTAAAACTGTTTCAATTTTTTTATTCATTCTGGGTACTGTTTTCACCACCCCTCGATTGAGTACCCATGTAACTGCCCCTTTCATGGGTACCCATGTGACTACCCCTTTCATCGGTTCATGCGTGATGCCGTGACTAAGGAAAATGACTACGGCCAAACCAAGCAGATGGTCACATTTAGAAAATCAGATGTTCTTGTATTTCGTGTTGTCTTGCCAAAAATTTAAAGATAATATGCGTATAAAACATGGCATGAGAGATTTTCTTAATATTTTTATACCCTGTACCCATAGGGTACAAGGTATATTAAAGTCGCTAAAATGTATGTAACAGCCAGAAGGAAAATTTTCCGACCCTATAAAGTATATATATTCTTGATCAGTATCAATAGCGAAGTCGATTGAGACTTGTCCGTCTGTCTGTCCGTCTGTCCGTCCGTCCGTCCGTCTGTCCGTCTGTCTGTATGAACATCGAGATCTTGGAGACTATAAGAGATAGAGCAACCAAATTTTTTTTGTAGGTCCGTATAGTGTGCAGGCAGATCAAGTTTGTTTCAAATTTTTGCCACGCCCACTTCCGCCCCCGCAAATTAGAAAAAACTATAACTATTGAAGCTACAGTATTTATTTTTGGTAGACCCAATTCTATAGCCAATATGTACCGTCTAACCGAATTTGACCGAAATCGGCCAATAAATATCGGAGATAATACGTATATATGTTTTGTACTGAAATTCTATGGGAAGCAGCAACTGAAATGTGTGAGCGAGATAGCATGCGCATGCATGTTGCTTTGTACCGTATGACGCATTAGTTTCGTTCACTGATATGAGTGAGCGAGAAAGCATGAAATTGGTGTTTGGGCTTATTGCGAGAATTTTTTCAAAAATTTATATTCAATCAATGGGGATTTGGAAGGAGTCTGTTTAAATCAAATATCCTTTTTTGGTACAGGGTATACTCCAAGTCGGCAGAGACGACTTGCTTGCTTCATTTAATGTAAGAACCTTCTCCTAATAATAACAAATACAACAAAAAAAGAATTAGTGAAATCGGTCCAGCCATTCACGCGTGATGCGATGACCAGAAAAAACGGGCTTCATTTTTATATATAAGATAAGCCTTATTCATGACCGATCGTTCTTATGGGAGCTATATGATATAGTCAACCGATTCAGATCAAACTTAGTTGAAGTATTAAGAAGTATATTAAACTCACAAATATCAAAATTCGTGACATTCGGTTGAAAAACAACAGAGTTATTGAGGATAAACCTTATTCATGACCGATCGTTCATATGGGAGCTATATGATATATCGGCAGACGGACAGACGGACATGGTCATATCGACTCGGCTATTCATGCTGATCAAGAATATATATACTTTATATAGTCGGAGATGCTTCCTTCTGTGCGTTGCAAACTTCTGACTACCCTCTGCAAGGGGATAAAAACGGTACTACCATCACATATATTTTTGCTATTTTGCGAATAGGGCATAGGTGTAGGAAAAAACAATCTTCGCTTTCTGTCGCTGTTTCTTTCCTAATTTACAAAAACAATTGTTATGCAAGTACCGTGTTTTTTCGTTTATGCTTTCTGCTCTTACTCGATGCCGGTTAACCAAACACAATCAAGTGAAGTTCTGCAGCAGCAACGTCGCCAATAATAGTAAATATTGCAATAAAATTTATTAAAAGATAATAGAAGTGACATTATTTATTACAGACAAAACATGAACACCCAAAGAAATTTAAGAAGCCAGAAGCGGGAGCAGACAGCAGATGTACAAACATGTAGCTGCAATTGTGCTTCTATTATTGGGCGTCTTGAGAAATTAGTTGTGGAATTAGTATAACAAGTTCGTTTGTCACGTGGTAAGTGTGCCACGAAATTGTATTTAAAATGGTCTTACAAATTTATTTATTTATTTTTCAGCCGAGACGAAAGTGGCGTATGAAAAAATAGATGTGCTTGTGGAAGAAGTGAATGCAGTAAGAGGTATGATTTAATGAGCATTTTGCATTTCAGTCTAATTTCAATCTAAATATATTAAAATTTAGATGACCACAAGGTGACACAGCAGAAAGTCGAGGTGCTTGTGGCAGCTGCCTCCACCCAGACTGCCACAATAAAAGGAATGGAGAAAGGCAACACGTTGAAAAAGATTTCCCTATTCAGACAATCGAAGACCTTCGGAAACTGAATAGGGAAATCAACGACGAAAACCGAGACCTTTATGTTAGTATAACCATAGTTTAAATTGTTTCTTAAATCCTAATTCCTATTTTGGTTACAGATTGATGCTATAAGGATAAACATCAGATCTGGAGGAATCTTAAAGAATTTGCCAAACATTTTATCAGATAACATTGTAATGGCATACAATGTTGAAGGAGTTCAGGGTAAAGCTGCATTAAAAGACGAAAGCGAATTCTATGAAGTGCTTCTTGGTAGGTATTATTTAATCGATTGCCGATTTAGTTAAAAAATTTAACCTTCACTTTTTTTCCCTAGATGCAGTAAATTTAGTTGATGGCATTGGAACAGCTGAGGCACAACTGCGAAAGGCCTTGCAACTCCAAAAAAACCGCTTCATGAAAACCAAAAAAAGAAATGAAACTGAATTAGATTAAATAAATAAATAAATTCCATTAAAACTGTTTCAATTTTTTTATTCATTCTGGGTACTGTTTTCACCACCCCTCGATTGAGTACCCATGTAACTGCCCCTTTCATGGGTACCCATGTGGCTACTCCTTTCATCGGTTCACGCGTGATGCCGTGACTAAGGAAAAAAAGGCCGTAGGCCAAACCAAGCAGATGGTCAGAAAAAGTGGCGTATGAAAAAATAGATGTGCTTGTGGAAGAAGTGAATGCAGTAAGAGGTATGATTAAATGAGCATTTTGCATTTCAATCTAATTTCAATCTAAATATATTAAAATTTAGGTGACCAAAGAGTTCTTATGGACGAGGTGAATTTCTTAAGAGGTAAGAAGTATGATTTAATGAGCATTTTGCATTTCAGTCTAATTTCAATCTAAATATATTAAAATTTAGATGACCACAAGGTGACACAGCAGAAAGTCGAGGTGCTTGTGGCAGCTGCCTCCACCCAGACTGCCACAATAAAAGGAATGGAGAAAGGCAACACGTTGAAAAGATTTCCCTATTCAGACAATCGAAGACCTTCGGAAACTGAATAGGGAAATCAACGACGAAAACCGAGACCTTTATGTTAGTATAACCATAGTTTAAATTGTTTCTTAAATCCTAATTCCTATTTTGGTTACAGATTGATGCTATAAGGATAAACATCAGATCTGGAGGAATCTTAAAGAATTTGCCAAACATTTTATCAGATAACATTGTAATGGCATACAATGTTGAAGGAGTTCAGGGTAAAGCTGCATTAAAAGACGAAAGCGAATTCTATGAAGTGCTTCTTGGTAGGTATTATTTAATCGATTGCCGATTTAGTTAAAAAATTTAACCTTCACTTTTTTTCCCTAGATGCAGTAAATTTAGTTGATGGCATTGGAACAGCTGAGGCACAACTGCGAAAGGCCTTGCAACTCCAAAAAAACCGCTTCATGAAAACCAAAAAAAGAAATGAAACTGAATTAGATTAAATAAATAAATAAATTCCATTAAAACTGTTTCAATTTTTTTATTCATTCTGGGTACTGTTTTCACCACCCCTCGATTGAGTACCCATGTAACTGCCCCTTTCATGGGTACCCATGTGGCTACTCCTTTCATCGGTTCACGCGTGATGCCGTGACTAAGGAAAAAAAGGCCGTAGGCCAAACCAAGCAGATGGTCAGAAAAAGTGGCGTATGAAAAAATAGATGTGCTTGTGGAAGAAGTGAATGCAGTAAGAGGTATGATTAAATGAGCATTTTGCATTTCAATCTAATTTCAATCTAAATATATTAAAATTTAGGTGACCAAAGAGTTCTTATGGACGAGGTGAATTTCTTAAGAGGTAAGAAGTATGATTTAATGAGCATTTTGCATTTCAGTCTAATTTCAATCTAAATATATTAAAATTTAGATGACCACAAGGTGACACAGCAGAAAGTCGAGGTGCTTGTGGCAGCTGCCTCCACCCAGACTGCCACAATAAAAGGAATGGAGAAAGGCAACACGTTGAAAAAAATTTCCCTATTCAGACAATGTAAGACCTTCGGAAACTGAATAGGGAAATCAACGACGAAAACCGAGACCTTTATGTTAGTATAACCATAGTTTAAATTGTTTCTTAAATCCTAATTCCTATTTTGGTTACAGATTGATGTTATAAGGGTAAACATCAGGTCAGGAGGAATCTTGAAGAATTTGCCAAATATATTTTCAAACAACATTGTGATGGCATACAACGTTCAAGGGGTTCAGGGTAAAGCTGCCTTAAAAGATGAAAGCGAATTCTATGAAGTGCTTCTTGGTAGGTATTATTTAATCGATTGCCGATTTAGTTAAAAAATTTAACCTTCACTTTTTTTCCCTAGATGCAGTAAATTTAGTTGATGGCATTGGAACAGCTGAGGTACAACTGCGAAAGGCCTTGCAACTCCAAAAAAACCGCTTCATGAAAACCAAAAAAAGAAATGAAACTGAATTAGATTAAATAAATAAATAAATTCCATTAAAACTGTTTCAATTTTTTTATTCATTCTGGGTACTGTTTTCACCACCCCTCGATTGAGTACCCATGTAACTGCCCCTTTCATGGGTACCCATGTGACTACTCCTTTCATCGGTTCACGCGTGATGCCGTGACTAAGGAAAAAAAGGCCGTAGGCCAAACCAAGCAGATGGTCAGAAAAAGTGGCGTATGAAAAAATAGATGTGCTTGTGGAAGAAGTGAATGCAGTAAGAGGTATGATTAAATGAGCATTTTGCATTTCAATCTAATTTCAATCTAAATATATTAAAATTTAGGTGACCAAAGAGTTCTTATGGACGAGGTGAATTTCTTAAGAGGTAAGAAGTATGATTTAATGAGCATTTTGCATTTCAGTCTAATTTCAATCTAAATATATTAAAATTTAGATGACCACAAGGTGACACAGCAGAAAGTCGAGGTGCTTGTGGCAGCTGCCTCCACCCAGACTGCCACAATAAAAGGAATGGAGAAAGGCAACACGTTGAAAAAGATTTCCCTATTCAGACAATCGAAGACCTTCGGAAACTGAATAGGGAAATCAACGACGAAAACCGAGACCTTTATGTTAGTATAACCATAGTTTAAATTGTTTCTTAAATCCTAATTCCTATTTTGGTTACAGATTGATGCTATAAGGATAAACATCAGATCTGGAGGAATCTTAAAGAATTTGCCAAACATTTTATCAGATAACATTGTAATGGCATACAATGTTGAAGGAGTTCAGGGTAAAGCTGCATTAAAAGACGAAAGCGAATTCTATGAAGTGCTTCTTGGTAGGTATTATTTAATCGATTGCCGATTTAGTTAAAAAATTTAACCTTCACTTTTTTTCCCTAGATGCAGTAAATTTAGTTGATGGCATTGGAACAGCTGAGGCACAACTGCGAAAGGCCTTGCAACTCCAAAAAAACCGCTTCATGAAAACCAAAAAAAGAAATGAAACTGAATTAGATTAAATAAATAAATAAATTCCATTAAAACTGTTTCAATTTTTTTATTCATTCTGGGTACTGTTTTCACCACCCCTCGATTGAGTACCCATGTAACTGCCCCTTTCATGGGTACCCATGTGGCTACTCCTTTCATCGGTTCACGCGTGATGCCGTGACTAAGGAAAAAAAGGCCGTAGGCCAAACCAAGCAGATGGTCAGAAAAAGTGGCGTATGAAAAAATAGATGTGCTTGTGGAAGAAGTGAATGCAGTAAGAGGTATGATTAAATGAGCATTTTGCATTTCAATCTAATTTCAATCTAAATATATTAAAATTTAGGTGACCAAAGAGTTCTTATGGACGAGGTGAATTTCTTAAGAGGTAAGAAGTATGATTTAATGAGCATTTTGCATTTCAGTCTAATTTCAATCTAAATATATTAAAATTTAGATGACCACAAGGTGACACAGCAGAAAGTCGAGGTGCTTGTGGCAGCTGCCTCCACCCAGACTGCCACAATAAAAGGAATGGAGAAAGGCAACACGTTGAAAAAGATTTCCCTATTCAGACAATCGAAGACCTTCGGAAACTGAATAGGGAAATCAACGACGAAAACCGAGACCTTTATGTTAGTATAACCATAGTTTAAATTGTTTCTTAAATCCTAATTCCTATTTTGGTTACAGATTGATGCTATAAGGATAAACATCAGATCTGGAGGAATCTTAAAGAATTTGCCAAACATTTTATCAGATAACATTGTAATGGCATACAATGTTGAAGGAGTTCAGGGTAAAGCTGCATTAAAAGACGAAAGCGAATTCTATGAAGTGCTTCTTGGTAGGTATTATTTAATCGATTGCCGATTTAGTTAAAAAATTTAACCTTCACTTTTTTTCCCTAGATGCAGTAAATTTAGTTGATGGCATTGGAACAGCTGAGGCACAACTGCGAAAGGCCTTGCAACTCCAAAAAAACCGCTTCATGAAAACCAAAAAAAGAAATGAAACTGAATTAGATTAAATAAATAAATAAATTCCATTAAAACTGTTTCAATTTTTTTATTCATTCTGGGTACTGTTTTCACCACCCCTCGATTGAGTACCCATGTAACTGCCCCTTTCATGGGTACCCATGTGGCTACTCCTTTCATCGGTTCACGCGTGATGCCGTGACTAAGGAAAAAAAGGCCGTAGGCCAAACCAAGCAGATGGTCAGAAAAAGTGGCGTATGAAAAAATAGATGTGCTTGTGGAAGAAGTGAATGCAGTAAGAGGTATGATTAAATGAGCATTTTGCATTTCAATCTAATTTCAATCTAAATATATTAAAATTTAGGTGACCAAAGAGTTCTTATGGACGAGGTGAATTTCTTAAGAGGTAAGAAGTATGATTTAATGAGCATTTTGCATTTCAGTCTAATTTCAATCTAAATATATTAAAATTTAGATGACCACAAGGTGACACAGCAGAAAGTCGAGGTGCTTGTGGCAGCTGCCTCCACCCAGACTGCCACAATAAAAGGAATGGAGAAAGGCAACACGTTGAAAAAAATTTCCCTATTCAGACAATGTAAGACCTTCGGAAACTGAATAGGGAAATCAACGACGAAAACCGAGACCTTTATGTTAGTATAACCATAGTTTAAATTGTTTCTTAAATCCTAATTCCTATTTTGGTTACAGATTGATGTTATAAGGGTAAACATCAGGTCAGGAGGAATCTTGAAGAATTTGCCAAATATATTTTCAAACAACATTGTGATGGCATACAACGTTCAAGGGGTTCAGGGTAAAGCTGCCTTAAAAGATGAAAGCGAATTCTATGAAGTGCTTCTTGGTAGGTATTATTTAATCGATTGCCGATTTAGTTAAAAAATTTAACCTTCACTTTTTTTCCCTAGATGCAGTAAATTTAGTTGATGGCATTGGAACAGCTGAGGTACAACTGCGAAAGGCCTTGCAACTCCAAAAAAACCGCTTCATGAAAACCAAAAAAAGAAATGAAACTGAATTAGATTAAATAAATAAATAAATTCCATTAAAACTGTTTCAATTTTTTTATTCATTCTGGGTACTGTTTTCACCACCCCCTTTCATGGGTACCCATGTGACTACTCCTTTCATCGGTTCACGCGTGATGCCGTGACTAAGGAAAAAAAGGCCGTAGGCCAAACCAAGCAGATGGTCAGAAAAAGTGGCGTATGAAAAAATAGAGGTGCTTGTGGAAGAAGTGAATGCAGTAAGAGGTATGATTAAATGAGCATTTTGCATTTCAATCTAATTTCAATCTAAATATATTAAAATTTAGGTGACCAAAGAGTTCTTATGGACGAGGTGAATTTCTTAAGAGGTAAGAAGTATGATTTAATGAGCATTTTGCATTTCAGTCTAATTTCAATCTAAATATATTAAAATTTAGATGACCACAAGGTGACACAGCAGAAAGTCGAGGTGCTTGTGGCAGCTGCCTCCACCCAGACTGCCACAATAAAAGGAATGGAGAAAGGCAACACGTTGAAAAAGATTTCCCTATTCAGACAATCGAAGACCTTCGGAAACTGAATAGGGAAATCAACGACGAAAACCGAGACCTTTATGTTAGTATAACCATAGTTTAAATTGTTTCTTAAATCCTAATTCCTATTTTGGTTACAGATTGATGCTATAAGGATAAACATCAGATCTGGAGGAATCTTAAAGAATTTGCCAAACATTTTATCAGATAACATTGTAATGGCATACAATGTTGAAGGAGTTCAGGGTAAAGCTGCATTAAAAGACGAAAGCGAATTCTATGAAGTGCTTCTTGGTAGGTATTATTTAATCGATTGCCGATTTAGTTAAAAAATTTAACCTTCACTTTTTTTCCCTAGATGCAGTAAATTTAGTTGATGGCATTGGAACAGCTGAGGCACAACTGCGAAAGGCCTTGCAACTCCAAAAAAAACCGCTTCATGAAAACCAAAAAAAGAAATGAAACTGAATTAGATTAAATAAATAAATAAATTCCATTAAAACTGTTTCAATTTTTTTATTCATTCTGGGTACTGTTTTCACCACCCCTCGATTGAGTACCCATGTAACTGCCCCTTTCATGGGTACCCATGTGGCTACTCCTTTCATCGGTTCACGCGTGATGCCGTGACTAAGGAAAAAAAGGCCGTAGGCCAAACCAAGCAGATGGTCAGAAAAAGTGGCGTATGAAAAAATAGATGTGCTTGTGGAAGAAGTGAATGCAGTAAGAGGTATGATTAAATGAGCATTTTGCATTTCAATCTAATTTCAATCTAAATATATTAAAATTTAGGTGACCAAAGAGTTCTTATGGACGAGGTGAATTTCTTAAGAGGTAAGAAGTATGATTTAATGAGCATTTTGCATTTCAGTCTAATTTCAATCTAAATATATTAAAATTTAGATGACCACAAGGTGACACAGCAGAAAGTCGAGGTGCTTGTGGCAGCTGCCTCCACCCAGACTGCCACAATAAAAGGAATGGAGAAAGGCAACACGTTGAAAAAATTTCCCTATTCAGACAATGTAAGACCTTCGGAAACTGAATAGGGAAATCAACGACGAAAACCGAGACCTTTATGTTAGTATAACCATAGTTTAAATTGTTTCTTAAATCCTAATTCCTATTTTGGTTACAGATTGATGTTATAAGGGTAAACATCAGGTCAGGAGGAATCTTGAAGAATTTGCCAAATATATTGTCAAACAACATTGTAATGGCATACAACGTTCAAGGGGTTCAGGGTAAAGCTGCCTTAAAAGATGAAAGCGAATTCTATGAAGTGCTTCTTGGTAGGTATTATTTAATCGATTGCCGATTTAGTTAAAAAATTTAACCTTCATTTTTTTTCCCTAGATGCAGTAAATTAAGTTGATGGCATTGGAACAGCTGAGGCACAACTGCGAAAGGCCTTGCAACTCCAAAAAAACCGCTTCATGAAAACCAAAAAAAGAAATGAAACTGAATTAGATTAAATAAATAAATAAATTCCATTAAAACTGTTTCAATTTTTTTATTCATTCTGGGTACTGTTTTCACCACCCCTCGATTGAGTACCCATGTAACTGCCCCTTTCATGGGTACCCATGTGACTACTCCTTTCATCGGTTCACGCGTGATGCCGTGACTAAGGAAAAAAAGGCCGTAGGCCAAACCAAGCAGATGGTCAGAAAAAGTGGCGTATGAAAAAATAGATGTGCTTGTGGAAGAAGTGAATGCAGTAAGAGGTATGATTAAATGAGCATTTTGCATTTCAATCTAATTTCAATCTAAATATATTAAAATTTAGGTGACCAAAGAGTTCTTATGGACGAGGTGAATTTCTTAAGAGGTAAGAAGTATGATTTAATGAGCATTTTGCATTTCAGTCTAATTTCAATCTAAATATATTAAAATTTAGATGACCACAAGGTGACACAGCAGAAAGTCGAGGTGCTTGTGGCAGCTGCCTCCACCCAGACTGCCACAATAAAAGGAATGGAGAAAGGCAACACGTTGAAAAGATTTCCCTATTCAGACAATCGAAGACCTTCGGAAACTGAATAGGGAAATCAACGACGAAAACCGAGACCTTTATGTTAGTATAACCATAGTTTAAATTGTTTCTTAAATCCTAATTCCTATTTTGGTTACAGATTGATGCTATAAGGATAAACATCAGATCTGGAGGAATCTTAAAGAATTTGCCAAACATTTTATCAGATAACATTGTAATGGCATACAATGTTGAAGGAGTTCAGGGTAAAGCTGCATTAAAAGACGAAAGCGAATTCTATGAAGTGCTTCTTGGTAGGTATTATTTAATCGATTGCCGATTTAGTTAAAAAATTTAACCTTCACTTTTTTTCCCTAGATGCAGTAAATTTAGTTGATGGCATTGGAACAGCTGAGGCACAACTGCGAAAGGCCTTGCAACTCCAAAAAAACCGCTTCATGAAAACCAAAAAAAGAAATGAAACTGAATTAGATTAAATAAATAAATAAATTCCATTCCATTCTCATGGCATGAGAGATTTTCTTAATATGTTTTAATGTAAGAACCTTCTCCTAATAATACAAATACAACAAAAAAAAGAATTAGTGAAATCGGTCCAGAAAAAACGGGAATCATTTTTATATACATATATAGATTTTTCAGCCGAGACGAAAGTGGCCCAACAATCATTGGATATGCTAGTGGCTGAAGTTAAATCCTTAAGAGGTAGGTAGAAGTATGATTTAATGAGCATTTTGCATTTCAATCTAATTTCAATCTAAATACAGTGAAAGCTCCCGTGGCCGGACAGCTACGGTACCAGTACTTTTGTCCGCCTGCGGGAGATGACAAAGAAATTGCCAACAAAATTTATATCTATTTTAAATTCAGTTTTAATGTTAATATATATTTGAGTTACATGGAACGCATGTATATGTTACATATGTATGTTTTTAACAATTTTATGTTTTGAAAAATTGGTCAATTGCAAACTCTTTAAAATTTTGCTGCTTATTTTCAAGATTTAGGTGATCAAAACGACTTCTTATAAGATTTCGATATAGTGGTTAACGCCGTTGACCGTTTTGTAGCGTACCGACAACTCAACTTCGCTTCGCATTATTCGCAGATTGTCAGTATGTTGTATTAAAATGTATTTTTTGTCCGCCTGCGAGAGATTTTTTGTATTAAAATTTTCAAAAAATCGTGTCCGCGTCCGGCCCAGGGAACGGATTTTGTATGAAAATCAAGCTAAAAATCTTGGGACTTTAAAATTTGTCCGCCTAGGAGAGATGTCCGCCTGCGGGAGCTGTCCGCGACTAGAGCTTTCACTGTATATTAAAATTTAGCTGACCAAAAAGTGGCACAGGATAAAATCGAGGTGCTTGTGGCAGCTGCCTTCACGCAGACTGCCACAATAAAAGGAATGGCGCGAAAGCATGGAGAAGGGAAAAAAATTGAAAAAAAATTCCCTATTCAGACCATCGGGGACCTTCGGAAACTAAATAGGGAAATCAACGACGCAAACCGAGATCTTTATGTTAGTATAACCACAGTTTAAATTGTTTCTTAAATCCTAATTCCTATTTTGGTTACAGATTGATGCTATTAGGGTCCATATAATGTCTGGTGGAATCCATAAAAACCTGAAAAACATATTAGCAAATGATGTGGTAATCGCTTATAATGTTGAGGGGCTTCAAGGCAAAGCTGCCTTGAAAGATGAGAGTGAATTTTATAAAGTATTAGCTGACCCGGCGAACTTCGTACCGCCTTAGCGTTGCAATGATGCACTACTTTATTTTGTACAGCTGACCTATCTTAGGTATGAGTACCTATTTAATTTGAACTGAATCCTCCCTATAAAAATGTATCCATAATTCCCTGGTCTCGCTATACCTGAAAATGACTTTACTAACTTCTAATAATAACAAATACAACAAAAAAAGAATTAGTGAAATCGGTCCATCGGTTCACGCGTGATGCCGTGACCAAGGAAAACGACTACGGCCACACCAAGCAGATGGTCACATTTAGAAAATCAGATGTTCTTGTATTCCGTGTTGTCTTGCCAAAAACTTAAAGATAATATGCGTATAAAACATGGCATGAGAGATTTTCTTAATATGTTTTAATGTAAGAACCATCTCCTAATAATACAAATACAATAAAAAAAGAATTAGTGAAATCGGTCCAGACATGCGTGATGCGATGACCAGAAAAAACGGGCTTCATTTTTATACATATATATCTTTTCAATCTCGATTAAGCACAAAACGATGCGCTCTCGCTGACTGACCAAAAAAGAATAGAAAGAATAGACACAGAACAAAAGTGACGCGGCTCAAGCTTGCCCACTTGCAATTTCATTTACTGTTGCCGGCACGCGTCTTTCGTTCTCTCTCTCTCTTCGTCAGTAACGGAAGGCAAAGAACTTAAGAGATCGGGAGAGTATAAAAAGGGAGACAAAGACTAAAACTAACTTACTCTTTAGGAACGGGAGTACATTAACTAACCACAGACCTTACAATAACAAAAGTTTCTCGTAGCTTTGTATTAATGAAATATGCGGAAATCAAACTTGTTACCATATAGAAATAGCTGATTTTTCTAATCTATAATTAACACATCTATATATATAAAAATGAAGCCCGTTTTTTTCTGGTCATCGCATCACGCGTGAATGTCTGGACCGATTTCACTAATTCTTTTTTTGTTGTATTTGTTATTATTAGGAGAAGGTTCTTACCAAAAAAAAAGTTACTACAAAAACTCACAAATACATATACACTTATATCAAGAGAACTGGAAAAAAGAGAGAAAGCTCTCTCTTAGCGCTCTCTTAATATGCCCCCACCAAAGAATGCGCGCCAAAAGGGCAAGATCAAGTTTGACCCCACCACCCCTCCTCCATTAAAAAGCCCGCCAAAGCGCGGGAGTTCTCTCAGTATGGAAGAGAGCCATAACATTGGAAAGGCCGCTCTTGATCCAAACAACTTCCTCTCGGACGACGGAAGAGAAGCTGAACTCAAGCCCACAGCAATGGAATGGCAACAGGCGGGGTGCATTCCATTGCTTGGTGACTCGCCCACCTTCTCACCAATAAGGCCACTCTCTAACAGGAGCGGCCCAGCTACAACATTGTCTAAAAAAGGTACGAATATTGACCTTAAAAAGAAAACTCATCTAGACCCAATAAAGAGTGCTTCCCCCAACAAAATTACCTCTAAAATGGGTCTTAAAACTACCATGAAATCGCATGCTACCACAAAAAAGGCAACTAGCAAAGTGATTGGCTGTGATGCTAAAACCATTTTTATAAATCAAATCACCTCCAGTCAAGACACTCTGCTTAGTTCGCCAATGAGAGTAGGGCATGCAAAAGAATTAAAGCTAAGACACGAACCTAACCCAAAGCTTTCACACAAACCAAAAGGGAACAGTGAGGCAAAACTAAATAAATCAAACGAAGCAAGTATCCCGTCTCCTCTTCAATATAACACACATGCTCACACATACGCTCAAGTAATAATTAAAACTAATCCAAACAACATCACAACTAACTCCATATCTACACCACACCTACCAACATCACCACCACTACTTACTACACAAACACAACATATTCAGCACACACCACTACAACAACAATCACACATTCATGCTCAAAATCAAAACAAGGAGCAAAACGTCCCACCCATACTAATTAAAAATAAATTGCTCATCCATCCAATGATCAATAGAATTATTCATGCCATTGGTACGAATAATTTTACAACAAAAAGTCTCCCTGATGGCACTATTAAAATAGATTGTGCTAGTATGGAAGATCACAACTCCGTATTAGCCACTCTAAAAGAAGGAAACTTTCCGACCGTGGATATCGTGTCATTATGCGCTACCTACACTTCTCTACTCCTTGTGACTTTATACGCAAGGAGCTAAAGAAACTTGGCTTTTCCGTCCGATATGTTAGCCTAATGAGAAACAGGCGCAACAAGGCTCCACTAAATCTTTTTGAAGTTGAATTGGCCCCATCCAAAGATGATTCCAATGAAAAAATCCTGCAAGTTACATCTCTTGGTTATCAAACAGTCAAGATTGAACGCCAAATTAAACGCTGCGAGCCGCCTCAATGCACGAAATGTTTGAAGTTTTGGCACACAAAAAATTTTTGTAACTCCAAGCAAGTCTGCATTAAGTGCGCTGTCATTCATGAAGACGAAATCTGTCCTACAAAATGGATCCCTAATCCTAAATGCGTTAACTGTGGAGGAGCTCACACAGCAATCTATAAAGGCTGCCCATCATACAAGGCATGTAACTGCCCCTTTCATCTGTTCATGCGTGATGCCGTGACTAAGGAAAACGACTACGGCCACACCAAGCAGATGGTCACATTTAGAAAATCAGATGTTCTTGTATTTCGTGTTGTCTTGCCAAAAATTTAAAGATAATATGCGTATAAAACATGGCATGAGAGATTTTCTTAATATGTTTTAATGTAAGAACCTTCTCCTAATAATACAAATACAACAAAAAAAAGAATTAGTGAAATCGGTCCAGAAAAAACGGGAATCATTTTTATATACATATATAGATTTTTCAGCCGAGACGAAAGTGGCCCAACAATCATTGGATATGCTAGTGGCTGAAGTTAAATCCTTAAGAGGTAGGTAGAAGTATGATTTAATGAGCATTTTGCATTTCAATCTAATTTCAATCTAAATACAGTGAAAGCTCCCGTGGCCGGACAGCTACGGTACCAGTACTTTTGTCCGCCTGCGGGAGATGACAAAGAAATTGCCAACAAAATTTATATCTATTTTAAATTCAGTTTTAATGTTAATATATATTTGAGTTACATGGAACGCATGTATATGTTACATATGTATGTTTTTAACAATTTTATGTTTTGAAAAATTGGTCAATTGCAAACTCTTTAAAATTTTGCTGCTTATTTTCAAGATTTAGGTGATCAAAACGACTTCTTATAAGATTTCGATATAGTGGTTAACGCCGTTGACCGTTTTGTAGCGTACCGACAACTCAACTTCGCTTCGCATTATTCGCAGATTGTCAGTATGTTGTATTAAAATGTATTTTTTGTCCGCCTGCGAGAGATTTTTTTGTATTAAAATTTTCAAAAAATCGTGTCCGCGTCCGGCCCAGGGAACGGATTTTGTATGAAAATCAAGCTAAAAATCTTGGGACTTTAAAATTTGTCCGCCTAGGAGAGATGTCCGCCTGCGGGAGCTGTCCGCGACTAGAGCTTTCACTGTATATTAAAATTTAGCTGACCAAAAAGTGGCACAGGATAAAATCGAGGTGCTTGTGGCAGCTGCCTCCACGCAGACTGCCACAATAAAAGGAATGGCGCGAAAGCATGGAGAAGGAAAAAAATTGAAAAAAAATTCCCTATTCAGACCATCGGGGACCTTCGGAAACTAAATAGGGAAATCAACGACGCAAACCGAGATCTTTATGTTAGTATAACCACAGTTTAAATTGTTTCTTAAATCCTAATTCCTATTTTGGTTACAGATTGATGCTATTAGGGTCCATATAATGTCTGGTGGAATCCATAAAAACCTGAAAAACATATTAGCAAATGATGTGGTAATCGCTTATAATGTTGAGGGGCTTCAAGGCAAAGCTGCCTTGAAAGATGAGAGTGAATTTTATAAAGTATTAGCTGACCCGGCGAACTTCGTACCGCCTTAGCGTTGCAATGATGCACTACTTTATTTTGTACAGCTGACCTATCTTAGGTATGAGTACCTATTTAATTTGAACTGAATCCTCCCTATAAAAATGTATCCATAATTCCCTGGTCTCGCTATACCTGAAAATGACTTTACTAACTTCTAATAATAACAAATACAACAAAAAAAGAATTAGTGAAATCGGTCGATCGGTTCACGCGTGATGCCGTGACCAAGGAAAACGACTACGGCCACACCAAGCAGATGGTCACATTTAGAAAATCAGATGTTCTTGTATTCCGTGTTGTCTTGCCAAAAACTTAAAGATAATATGCGTATAAAACATGGCATGAGAGATTTTCTTAATATGTTTTAATGTAAGAACCATCTCCTAATAATAAAAATACAATAAAAAAAGAAATAGTGAAATCGGTCCAGACATGCGTGATGCGATGACCAGAAAAAACGGGCTTCATTTTTATACATATATATCTTTTCAATCTCGATTAAGCACAAAACGATGCGCTCTCGCTGACTGACCAAAAAAGAATAGAAAGAATAGACACAGAACAAAAGTGACGCGGCTCAAGCTTGCCCACTTGCAATTTCATTTACTGTTGCCGGCACGCGTCTTTCGTTCTCTCTCTCTCTTCGTCAGTAACGGAAGGCAAAGAACTTAAGAGATCGGGAGAGTATAAAAAGGGAGACAAAGACTAAAACTAACTTACTCTTTAGGAACGGGAGTACATTAACTAACCACAGACCTTACAATAACAAAAGTTTCTCGTAGCTTTGTATTAATGAAATATGCGGAAATCAAACTCGTTACCATATAGAAATAGCTGATTTTTCTAATCTATAATTAACACATCTATATATATAAAAATGAAGCCCGTTTTTTTCTGTTCATCGCATCACGCGTGAATGTCTGGACCGATTTCACTAATTCTTTTTTTGTTGTATTTGTTATTATTAGGAGAAGGTTCTTACCAAAAAAAAAGTTACTACAAAAACTCACAAATACATATACACTTATATCAAGAGAACTGGAAAAAAGAGAGAAAGCTCTCTCTTAGCGCTCTCTTAATATGCCCCCACCAAAGAATGCGCGCCAAAAGGGCAAGATCAAGTTTGACCCCACCACCCCTCCTCCATCAAAAAGCCCGCCAAAGCGCGGGAGTTCTCTCAGTATGGAAGAGAGCCATAACATTGGAAAGGCCGCTCTTGATCCAAACAACTCCCTCTCGGACGACGGAAGAGAAGCTGAACTCAAGCCCACAGCAATGGAATGGCAACAGGCGGTGTGCATTCCATTGCTTGGTGACTCGCCCACCTTCTCACCAATAAGGCCACTCTCTAACAGGAGCGGCCCAGCTACAACATTGTCTAAAAAAGGTACGAATATTGACCTTAAAAAGAAAACTCATCTAGACCCAATAAAGAGTGCTTCCCCCAACAAAATTACCTCTAAAATGGGTCTTAAAACTACCATGAAATCGCATGCTACCACAAAAAAGGCAACTAGCAAAGTGATTGGCTGTGATGCTAAAACCATTTTTATAAATCAAATCACCTCCAGTCAAGACACTCTGCTTAGTTCGCCAATGAGAGTAGGGGCATGCAAAAGAATTAAAGCTAAGACACGAACCTAACCTAAAGCTTTCACACAAACCAAAAGGGAACAGTGAGGCAAAACTAAATAAATCAAACGAAGCAAGTATCCCGTCTCCTCTTCAATATAACACACATGCTCACACATACGCTCAAGTAATAATTAAAACTAATCCAAACAACATCACAACTAACTCCATATCTACACCACACCTACCAACATCACCACCACTACTTACTACACAAACACAACATATTCAGCACACACCACTACAACAACAATCACACATTCATGCTCAAAATCAAAACAAGGAGCAAAACGTCCCACCCATACTAATTAAAAATAAATTGCTCATCCATCCAATGATCAATAGAATTATTCATGCCATTGGTACGAATAATTTTACAACAAAAAGTCTCCCTGATGGCACTATTAAAATAGATTGTGCTAGTATGGAAGATCACAACTCCGTATTAGCCACTCTAAAAGAAGGAAACTTTGAAATGCACACGTACCAAATGAGTTCCGACCGTGGATATCGTGTCATTATGCGCTACCTACACTTCTCTACTCCTTGTGACTTTATACGCAAGGAGCTAAAGAAACTTGGCTTTTCCGTCCGATATGTTAGCCTAATGAGAAACAGGCGCAACAAGGCTCCACTAAATCTTTTTGAAGTTGAATTGGCCCCATCCAAAGATGATTCCAATGAAAAAATCCTGCAAGTTACATCTCTTGGTTATCAAACAGTCAAGATTGAACGCCAAATTAAACGCTGCGAGCCGCCTCAATGCACGAAATGTTTGAAGTTTTGGCACACAAAAAAATTTTTGTAACTCCAAGCAAGTCTGCATTAAGTGCGCTGTCATTCATGAAGACGAAATTTGTCCTACAAAATGGATCCCTAATCCTAAATGCGTTAACTGTGGAGGAGCTCACACAGCAATCTATAAAGGCTTCCCATCATACAAGGCAGCAATGCTAAAATATATTGGCAGCAACTACAAACCGCTTAAACCAAACACTAATAACAATAATATACATCAACAGCAATATAATCTGAACCATAACTCTACAAATAAACATAATAAAAATACAAATATTACTAAATCTAATCTAAAACAAAAAATACTGCTGCAAAATGATGACAATGGATATGGTCCAGCATCTTTTAATCCAGATATTTTTCCGAGTTGTGAAGTTGTTCCTAACAACACAGTCAAAACCACTCCTCGCCGCCGCCAAAATGGACAGTACGCTGAACACCACCCGATCTCCACCAGAGCAGTTTCTCAACAGCGACGCGGAAATCATAAGATCCAGCATGAAATAAGAAAAAATGAATTAATTAAAAGCACTAAAGATCAACAGCAACACTTACCTCGCATAGATCAAGCTAACTCCAACTTCCAACAGAGAGCAGCTCAACATCGCCAGCAGCAACTGGATGGCGACAGCTGCTGCCCAACAGACTGTCATGGCACACAAGCTGCGATTGACAAACTCAGCCGCAAATTTGAGGTTCTGCTTGAACTGCTGACTTCATTAATTTTGCCAGTTATGTCTTGCGACCCGGAGCTAAAAAGCAAAATAGCATCATTATTGGTCAAATGAAAATCGCCCAACGCACTCTCACCTATCTTCACACCTGCTACACCACTCTCTGAAGAACATCTCCGCCATGACTCGCAGACTGCGGCGCGACCAGCACTAAGGCATTGAGAGAAGCTGGAACAAAACAAATCAACGCCCAAGTGGGCACATATTACACTAATCTTGCTTATTCTATTCCACAGAAACATACCTGAGTTGATCCGCTCCAATTTCATCCACACGGGCACATTCCTGGCGAAGCGTGACGTGTATTCTAATGCTGCATTCCGGGTGTCCTGTGTGGCCCCCTCTCTCCATCCTCAAGCATTCCTATTGGGCACATCTGAGGCCTAGATCATCCTATACTTACCTTCCTGGCCGCCCAATCTCCTTCCGATAGATGAGGACTCCACCTGTAAATAAACACAAACAGCTACATCAATCTGTGTCTATTCTTTCTATTCTTTTTTGGTCAGTCAGCGAGAGCGCATCGTTTTGTGCTTAGTCGAGACTGAAAAGATATATATAAAAATGAAGCCCGTTTTTTCTGGTCATCGCATCACGCGTGAATGTCTGGACCGATTTCACTAATTCTTTTTTTGTTGTATTTGTTATTATTAGGAGAAGGTTCTTACATTAAAAAATATTAAGAAAATCTCTCATGCCATGTTTTATACGCGTATTATCTTTAAATTTTTGGCAAGGCAACACGAAATACAAGAACATCTGATCTGCTAAATGTGACCATCTGTTTGGTGTGGCCGTAGCAACGTTATAAAAAAACCGATCTGTTTACAGAAATCAGTTTGAGTCAAATAAAGAAAAAGCTCGATTTGAAATCCACAGAAACTTATTCATAAAATTAAAGTATTTGCAGTTGGATTTTCGTTTTTAACAATGCCACCAAGCAGACGTACAAGCTTAGGCCGCAGAACTCGAAATACGGCAAGTCAAAGAAATATAAGAGCAAATCAAACTGATGAGCAACGCGAAGCGCGAATTGAACTTGAAGAGAATCGATATGAAGATAGAAATTTTGTGTTTAATCCCCACAGAGCTGCATTCAGTTATAATGTGGTAATTAATTACAGTGCAGCGAAAATTGTTGCTATTGGTCAAATGAGTTCATTTTTAAATATATATAGATATATTTTGTTTTTTATTTCATTAAAAATTAGTAAAGTCATTTTCAGGTATAGCGAGACCAGGGAATTATGGATACATTTATATTATAGGGAGGATTCAGTTCAAATTGAATAGGTACTCATACCTAAGATAGGTTAGCTGTACAAAATAAAGTAGTGCATCATTGCAACGCTAAGGCGGTACGAAGTTCGCCGGGTCAGCTAGTTCTTTAAATATTCATTCATATATATATATATACATATATAAATATGTATACATATAAAATTACTAAATTAATTTCTGCTGGAATATAAATTGCAAATTTATATTTTTGTTAGTAAAACTCAATATATATATAAATATATTTGTAGCAAGTATTTTTGTTTTCATGTTTCTTTTTTTTTTTACAAATTAAACTTTACAACATTAAACTACAGCTTACATTTTGCTTATAAATAACTGATAAATTAGACATCTAAATAAAATTAAAAAAAAAAAAGAAAACAAAAAGGTGCTAATATTTTTGACAAATAAAAAATATTGCTCCAAATCGTTGTATATATGGCATTAACTTTAAATCAAGCGAATTTCTAAATTTAAACAATTAAAAAAAAAGGGCATTCAGTCTCGAACAATATTAAATTTAAATCAATTTAAAAATGATTCATTTGCATTGGAAAAAACCATTTACGTATCTATGTATTTGCTTATGATTAAATGGTAAGATTAACTTAGATTTAGACAACTTGGCCCTTAATACAAGACGACTCAATATGAGTCAAAGACAAAGGAACTTTTTGCAAGCAAAATGTGTGTGTGTTTGTTTGTGTGTGTGTGTATAAGTGTGTGTTTCATTAACATCGTTGTAACATTTTCCATATGAACTCTGGCAAATGATGGCACTAAAATGATCTGAAGATCTCAGAGTCTCTTTTTTTTATATTCATACTAAGTATATGCAATTCCTAGAATTTCTCATCATCCATATTGGTTCGGCAATTATTTAATGCCGATTGTCGCTTTAATGTTCCAGTCTCACAATCATTATAGGTCTTGGCCAACACCTTGGGTGTATTATTATGATGCATATTATTTCGATTGAGTGTCCCATTACCAATATTGCTTGTTTTGGCAGGCATACGGAAGCTAGACTGTCGTTTCGGCCGTTGATCATAGTACTATAAAAGAATTGATATTAATAACAGATTTATAGAGCTATTCGATTGATTTGATTTCAAGTGATTTTTTATCTACTCACATCTTTAGTGGGTAAACTGGAATACTGATTTGGATAGCTATCAAAACTGGCTGTCGTTGTGGTTGTCTTATTGAGTGCCTCCTCAGTTGACATCAAAAAACGATGCTTTGCATAATGATATGTGGCTAAACAACAGCCCATTGTGAATAATGTGCATACAAAGATCACAATGGACAGGGCCAATGGAGAAGCGCTGTGGGTCTGGTCTACAGATGCAAAAAAAAAACAAAAAAAAAGATCAATATCAATATTAATTAAATGAATTCCATTTGAAATTATGCGATTATATCCTTACCCTCACATTCTCCAGGCACACATGCCGTCTTCTCGAACTCGCCACCACGACACTCCATAGAACTGGGCTGTTCAATTAGACAACGCCTGTGACGCAGTCGTATGCCATCACTGGAACATGATGACCATTCACTCCATGAACTCCAGCCCAAAAAATCTACAAAAAATGAGAGATTATCGTATACATACATATATAATAATGATTAATTTTAGTTGAAAATAATTGAAAGGATAATTTTACCTTCACATGGTACCATTTCACATTTTTGCTCCTCCAAGCCACGACCCTGGCAAAGACGATTATTGCCGCCCAAACATTTTCTCGTACGCCTACGAACACCTAGACCACATGTAACCGAACATCCCGACCACTCTGACCAGCATCCCCATTCATGGTCTAAATCATTATCGATGGTATTATCTGGTTGTTGTGCATCCGTGTCAGAGGGACAAGCCTGAAGATTACAAGCTCTATTTTGGGTGCCACGACCTCGTTGTCGTTGCTGAGTACCACCGCCACAGGTGACGCTACACGGTGACCAATCGGCATCATTGTCCGTGCTAGAATCATGATCGCCGTGCCTTTGGCAAGTACCATCTGAACGACAACTGCGTGTATCTTCCTTCGCTAGGCTTATTCTTACGGAGCTTGCATCTGGACTTGTAGCACGGCAGGCATATCTAAATCGTCGTTCGATTATAACATCTGATGATGAGGAATTATCATCACCACCCACTGTGGGTGCTGCTGTCAGCCAAGGTGTCCAAGCACTCAGCTTACGTACTTCACTACAACTTTGCATATTACACTCTTCGTAATCCAACCGACATCCCGGGCACTCTAGACCTCCATTCTGGGGTATCGGATCATTGCATTCTCGAAGACGCATACGAAAGCCACCGCCACATTGAGCACTGCACTCGTTCCACTCACCCCACGGACCCCAACCGCCATCGATTGATGGTGGTTTGGCCACTGGACATGGCGGTAAATGTCGGCAATACATTTCTGCTTGCTCAGATCCAACACAAGTTCGTCCTCCGTAAGCCGGTTTGGGATTACCGCATGTACGTCTGCGTGTCTTTACAGCAATGCCACAACTTTGTGAGCATGGTGACCAAGCTGACCAATCGGTCCATCCTCCATGTTGAGTGCAGTTTGTCACTTCAGTGGCGATGCCTTCGCAAGGTAAACCGCCATGCTGTGGCTGAGGATTATTACAATTCCGTTGACGGCACATGCAATTACTATCTGGTTGATCATGTTGCTGGCACACATTCCATTGCGACCAAGCAGACCAGGCTCCATCAATGGGGGCGTTAACAACCGGGCATGTTAATATATCTGGTTGTTGCCAATGCTGATAGTATGTGGCTTCAATCGGCTGGGGTACACAACGTTCAACTAGCTCATTCCATCCACAATACGGATCCATAGCATTTAAGCAGCTCGATTGGGATACATGACGACTGCATCGTTGGGCTGGTATCTTTGTCAATGCCAAATCTGTTCCCAAATAAAGTGAATCACTGACCTTCAGATAGGCCATATTTAGGAATGAATTGCTACCAGTATCATCAGCCTGCCACAATTCCACCAGACAGGTTTGTGCCAGATCTTTACCATATTTTACCGACAACTTTTTTATATGATTACCATTACTGGCCACATAGATCATATGCACCTGCTCTGTTTTCGTCTGGACGACATCCAGAGCTATGTGACTGAATTGCTCCAGCTTTGAATGATATAAAGGTTGCGAACCAATTGGCTGTACGGCTTGATCCATTAGCTGATATCGTGAACTCTCTAACCAAAAATCAAATCCAGTTGCTCCGCTATCACATTGAAATTGACTTCGTTGTCGTGTGTTCACCGTCTGCCAGGCGTCATCTGTATGCTCCTGATGCTTAAAGGCACCTTCGAAGGCATCATTGATCGCTGTCAAATTGTAGGCACATACAGCAGAACCAAAAATGCTTGACCTATCGAATACATAAATATAAAATTACAATGCATATCTCCATATCGAATTGAAAAATTTAATTAATTAATTAACATTTACCCCGATGTCCTGAATGTGGCATAAAGTAAATGCTCTGATTCAGTATATGTCATTCCTTGAATTTCATCAAAATAATACGGATAGTCACCAGGTAGTGAGCAATTTAGACGTGCCTTTAAAAACGATGTCCAATTATCTCGCAACAATTGTCCACCGCCGCCCACATCATTCTTACATACACGTGCTATGCGGGAATAGATGACCTAACCAAAGTAACAAAATCCAGTAAAAAACAAAACAAAAAAATTAATTTTTTCTGCCTTAATTCAGTTAATTCCCATCATACCTTGCCACATGTCATGTGCTCTGCTGCCGATTCGCGTAACAAAAAGTATACAAAATTTCCAGCCTCAAAACTGCCAACAAATTGGGCTCCATTTAGCCAATTATTGTTATATTGTTTGGTGCGTAGGAAGCGCTATAAACAAAACCAAAAAAAAAAAATTAAAATAAAAATAAATAAAAATAAAAATAAATAAATAAACAAGATGCAATTGACTAAATGCATTGGTAAGACGAAATTAAATAAGATTTAGAACCTAACAACATTATGCTATTAGTAATCAATATGATTAAGATGGAAATAATCTTGGATTAAGAAAGAACTCGTATTTATATACATATATATTATTATTATTATTAAAGTATAGGATATAGTTGTAAATCTATCAACCTAACTATACTTTACAAGCACTAGCAACTAAGGCCATCGGCTTAGACGAAAACTACATCCATGCACTAGCCTGGGATTCGAACCCGGGTCCTCGTTGTTCAGTTGCCTAAATGACTGGGCCGCTTAGACAACTCATCTACCGAGGACTGCTATATATATATATATTTATATATATATGTACATATATTTTGTGTGAGATTAATTCTTACCTCATTTGACTGCACTGGTGTACGTAGAATGGCTACATCACTGCCCGAAAAATCGGTAGCAGTGCCTACAAATAAATTTCCATTGGATAATAGCAAGCTGGTACTATTTGCCTGTGGATGGAGGGGGCACTTGACCACACCATCATCCACTTTGGTGACGTTAAGGTTTTCCATCTACAAAAAATTAAAAAAAAAAAAAAAACAAAAACAAAAACATGAAAAGAAAACATGGCAAAATGACGCTTGTGTTTAGTTGTCGCGACAACGACGACGACCACTACCACTCACCTGGCGCCATGAACAGCTCGGCTGGAAGGCGTTCGTCCCACACGCGTACAATTGGTTCTCACCATTGCTATGGAGCACGCGTATATAGTTGCGACACCAACGCTCCGACTGGCCTTTCGCCTGGCACATGGCAATCTGTGATGGTGTCGCCTCCCAAATGGCCCGCTCCAGTGGCTCCAAATCGAAAGACATGCGGTACAAGGTGTCTCTGCAAAAATAAGAAAAAGGAAAAAAAAAAAAAAAATTTTAAGAAAAAAATTGAAAAACGTAAAACGAAAAACATAAAATGTGGTGAAATATGTAGTTGGGAATGGTAACAGGAGTAACTGTAACAGGCGGCCCACAATTGTTTACAAATAAGGTAGACTCCCCAACTCCTCCACTACTCCACCTATCCCCTCCCCTTTTTTTTTTTTTTTTTTCTATTTTCCAATTTTTTTGCTATATAGCCAGTTGTCATAATTTTCAACTGGTTGGCCGTCAGTGCATTGAACTGCAAGGCAAACAGGTAACGATACCACCACCTCAGCCTCAGCCTAGGTACAGTGGTTAATGTTAACCAGTAAACATTTGAAAATCATTTGGCAAAAGATTTAATCAATTTAGCTACAAATCAATGTTGCAAGACCTAAAGACAGACCACTGTGCTACGCAGAAATACGCTAGAAAAAAGGAACAACAAATAAAAGAGAGAAAAAACGAACACAAAGATCAATGGAGATCAAGTGCAATGCGCGAATATGCGAAACAAACGTTAAATGGTTACATCTCGAGCTAGAGAATGGACGCCTGCCTGGTCCATGGAGGTCTATTGGTCCATTGGTCTATTGGTCTATTGGTCTATTGGTCTGTGATATGGGGTCTGGGGGCTGGCTTGAAGGAATGCCGACGACGACTAGACGACGCCATAAAGCAGCCGCAGCCGTCGCCGCCGCCACGCCACCACAAGTCAGCCATCTAATGGTCAGTTGTGGCTGTTTAGCAGCAAAATGTTGAAACAACTCTCCGACGTAACCAGGTTCGCCCAATATCAATCAGTCATATGTACATACGTATCTATGTACATATGTATATATATATATGAATATGATCAAGTCTATGCATATATACATACAAACATATATATATTGTATGCTATATTATATCATATATATATATTGCAGCAGCTGACTCGATTGGCGCGTGGCTCAGTTCAGGTGGTTGTAACCTGAGAGGGTTCCCCCTCGACAATACGATGTGCGTGTGTGTTTCTTTGCTCCCCATCCTCTCGCCCTTCCTCCCTCTCTTTCCGTCTCTCTTTCCGTCTCTCTCTCCCTCTCTCTCTCTTACTCTAACCGTTTTCTTCTTCCTCCTCATCTTTTTGGCTACGTGATGAGGTAATAAACACGCCAACGTTTTGCAAAAAGAAGTTTAAACGCCCTTTTTTCAGCTGTCAGCAAGTCAAAATTTTTGTAGCAAGCCGCTGCTCAAAGCAACTCCATAGGTGTGTGTGTGTGTTTTTGACAATAACTCGGAGCGTTGGCAGATGCATTTTAGTTTTAAAAAAAATATATATTTATATCTGGCAACTGGCTCTTAATGCCGTTAATGCGGTTGCTCCTAAAATCGTTTACTTTATCAATTGAATTAGCTTTTGATACTCAATAAATGTGCGTTAAATGTCATAAACTTTGGCTTAACTGTTAAGATCGCGGCTTAAGTTAAGTGTCATCAAAGGGTGAACGGAAATTGCGATACCTATCTGATGAAAAAAAAAATATATATGATATTTTCATGAATTCCATGTGAAAAAAATAACGTGACAAAAGTCGCGTAGCAAAAACTAAATGAAAAGAAGCATTCATTCGCCATTTAAGTATATACAATATAAGTTTATACATTTATACACACATACTTATCTATATGTGTGTATGTACGTATTTATATACATATACTTATATGATATATTATGTACATAGGTATATCGCGAAAATCGCGCCTAGACTTAACGGCTGCAAATATTAATTATTGCTGATTGTGCACACTTGTTGATGTTGTTGTTGTTGTTGTTAAGTACTTTTTTTACGGTGTGATTACATTTGCTGTACCCACCTTTTACGTTGGCCTACAGAAGAAAGAGGGAAACAATTTTACGACGTTTTTTTCATATTTTTATTTGTGTTATTGCTTTCTTTCTTACCCGCAATCGTTAAAGTAAACAGAAGAAGAAGAAAAAAGATACAGCCGAGTTGCCTACGTAAGAGTTATTTAACATTGGGCCTGGTTAATGAGAGCACAGTTCAAGGCAAGGAACTAGTTCCAAATGCAATAAACTACATAGTAATGAAAATGTAAAATATAAGCTAAAAAAATCAACAATTTTATCAATTTTTATATATCCATGTTATATATGTACATAAATATATACACTTGCTCTCATATCTTTGCGTAGACCCCCCAAAAGAACTAAATTTCTATTTTCAACTGGCGATTACATTGTTTGTTTTGTTGACGGTTTTTTGTTAAAAATAAAATACACATCCACTTTAAAACAAAAGAATGTTTATAGGAGTTGTTTTTTTCTTTATCAAAGATTCGGTAGTTGCTACAACCTCAGAATTTGCAAGAAGCGCGATTTTCATTGCGAGCAAGAATCGAGATTCTACAGTATGTATGTATATATCAACTGAATGAATCTTGTTAGTTTACTTTATCATAATATCTGATAGTAATTGCTATAGTGTACATAGATATGTACATATATAGGATAGATATTAAAAACAAAATCAAAGTAATTTTGTTATTCCAGCTGGTTTCTTTTTCTCTTATTTTTTTTATGGGTTTACCTATTTTCTTAAGGAAAATTAAACAAAAATATTCAAATACGCGATTAAGTTAATTGTTTTAATCAATAAAAAAGATTTGATAAATAAATGTCATAAACCATTGCAAAATTTCAATTAATGCTATTTGGTTTTATGAATATATACATATATCACAGTTCATCTGTTGCATTCAATTCAGTCTCATTCCATTCCCTGTTATTTTCATATACAACTTGGTTCTCCAATTGACCAAAGAAATTTTCTAAAAAGAAGAAAAAGCGCAAAGATTCGCACCTGTTTCACCGACTCGACTCGACTCGACTCCAAAGATAAGTTCAATGTGCTATTTCACTCCAAACCCCGATAAGAAATGAACGGCCTTCTCAATTAGCATTGGCAAGGCAAGGCAAGGTAAAACTAAACTTCTCAGTGATTCAATTTTTATCTCTTTTTTTTTCACATCATGTCATAGCTAGCAAAAATATATACATACATACATATGTATATACATATGTATGTATGTATATGTATGTATGCATACGTATGTATGTACATATGTACATAAGTATAGATGTATATATGTATATATATGTATATATTTCTGTATATGTTGTAGTAGGTGTGAAAAAGTCTGTGATACATATGTTTTTCTTTTTTCTATTTTTTTTTACTATTTTTTTACTATTATTTTTCTTCTTTTTTTTTTTTTTTGTTGCTCTCAAAATATTTACTTTTTGTTTTGTCAGTTGTTTAATTTTTGTATTTGTCATTAACCGAGCGAAGCATGCGTGCAAATAAGAGTAAAACTAGTATGGAAAAATTATCGCAACACTTTTTCAATGGAATTTTAATGCGCCCCTCAAGCATGTCGCCCCCTCCCCCCCATCAATAATAAGTGCTTAAGGAAGTAATTAAAAGATAGTTTTTCAATAATCATTCTACAAATAATATTACACTATATGTATGTTTGTATGTTGTGTATGTATCTACATGAAATCTAGATAATATATACATATGTATGTATATATAGAATCTAGGCTTCATCTGTAATATAGCATTTTATAATAATATTGATCCATTTATAAGATTAATAATTCGAATTCGCACACCTTGCACTGGGACCATGGCTGCATTCATATGCATGTGTGTTAGTGTGTGTGTGTTCTTCCCTGCCCCCGCATGATTATTGGTGAGACAAGATAACAAAATGGCCTTTTTGTAAGTGAGCAAGAAAATGGCGGTCGCTTTAAGCCTTTTTTTTTTATTTTTTCCTCTTTGAGTTGTTGGCCAGGTAGATCGACAAATGTATCTGTATCTGATGTTATGTGTGGGTGTTGGAGCGCGCCTATTTGGCGGCGGACCCCAAGGCGAGGTTGTAATTAAAAGTTGGCTGGCCACTGCCTAATCTTTGTGTTGAAAAACTGCAATTTTTGCAGATTTTTGCACTGCCTACGCTGCCGCATTCCTTTTATTTATTTTTTTTAAGAGACTGGCGCTGTTTAAAAGTCACACAATTTTTAATAGAAATATGCAAAGCGCCTGCCTGCCTTTACCGCCTCCCAACTTCTCCTCCTTCTCCTTAAAGTATGTCAATCAGAGTAGGGGGCTGGCTGGCTAGCTGACTGGCTGACTGTCTGACTTGTCCGGGTACCTACTTTAGGTGTAACATGGTTTGATTAATTTTGATTTCAATTTTCGTTGTTCCAGTAGCTAGCAAAATGACGTTGACTGCTGCTGTCGTTGCCGTTGCCGTTGCCACCATATAGCAGATTCGGCAACGAACTCTGTCAGGTGCATTTTGTATCTTTTAATGGGATATATCTATATATGTATGTATGTATAAAACTGAAGCATTTAAGCGATTGAAATTAGATTACATATAACTAATAGAATGCATTGTTCAATTATATATTGCATACAGAGAGAAAGGGGGAAAGAGAGAGAGAGAGAGAGAGAGAGAGAGAGAGGGAAAGAAAGAGAGAGGGAGAGAGAGAGAAAGGGAGAGAGGGAAAGAAAGAGAGAGGGAGAGAAAGAGAGAAAAGTTATTTATTTAAATTCACTTGGTAAAAAATTTAACAAAAGAAAATTCATTCTAATCTTTAGATTTATTATATTAGAATTAACACAAAGCATATAAACGCATGTATATGAGAAATATAATACCAATTGAGCTTAAATTTCAACAAAAGATTGCTCAATATATGTAATTGTGATCCCCTAGCATAGAACATTCAATATATATGCATCTATGATATTTGTATCAACATTTATTATCTTTTAAAATGCCATAATGCAGATATTGTAGATCATTGAAGTCCTACAACTGATTAGTTGTCTCTAATTCTAAAGCGAAAACCACCAAACGACCCTCAAGTCTTTTACAATTTAACCACTAAATCCACAATCTTAATCATATATAGTTTATGCTGTCTCACTCACTCCCTAACAATCATTCCTTCTATACCTCTCACATATAAACATAAACCGCATTTTAATAATGGCCATATAATTGTTATACTATATTTGTTGATATATATATATATATATATATATATATATATATATATGTATATAACTAGTTGTAGAATTATTTTATGATTTTTGCGGTTACACTACGGTCATAAAAAGTCGGATGATCCGGGCATGACATTACTGCTCCTTCATAGCCTGGTCACAGGCGACCATCACTTGACACGACCATCGTCTCCGATTACATACGAAAATGAGAGCCATCGCTCTCCCATGATGAGTGACAAGCGGCAAGAAGGGGGGAACCAGTGAATGTACTTGTACATGAAGTAACACCACAGCACACACACCATAGCACCAGCAACTGGCCCGAAATTTGATATTGACTACATTAAAATAATATGCCATTTTGTTTTCATTTTCATTTCTCTCGTTTTCCTCCTTTTTTCCAACTTCTTTTTGTTGCTTTGCATATATGTACTTATATATGAATATTATATATATACATATATATGTGTGTGTGTGTGAGTGTGTGATTTTAGGACAGACTGCGACGACTTAAAGCATTGTTGCGGCTTGGCTTAGCGCAAATGGAGCATGCAAATGACCCGCTCTTGTGGGAAGCATTTGAAATGTTTATACATATGGATAAACATTATTTATATATCTACATATCCTACATAAACATTTACATACATATGTACATACATATATGGTTACGTATTCGTAATAACAAGGAAAGAAAGCAAACTCATAATATTTTCAAGTATAATCAGATTTCATTTTAAACAAATTTCTATTCAATTCAAGTATCCCTAAAACGTTTTCAAAAATTTTATATAACTTTAATTAATAGAACCCAAATCAAAAGTTGATTTTTTTTTTTTTTTTTTTTGATTGTATGAAAAGTTTGACTTAATGAAAAGTTTCAATAAAAATAAAATATTATCGTATCGAATGATCTGGGGATGTCGTTTCTTAAATCTTTATTTGAAGACATTTGGTTAGCCATGCATGGCTGATGTAGAGTTGAATCGACTTAATAAACAAATCAACCCACTTGTTTTAAAACCAGTCTGGTCCCTAAATAATTTTTGTAATTTTATCAAAAAATCCTACACATTACAAAAAAAAAAAGAAAGAAAGACATATATATCTATCTATACATATACTATATTATTGTTGTTGTGCCACATAGCCAAAACCCACCTGGCTATCTATTTACTTCACTACCTACTTACTATATATTTATATGCCGCACAAGGCCCTTCGTTTAAATGGCTTAATATCTTGACAATTCTTATCACAATATCATCTATATAAATCACCAAGGCACTAGTTACGTTTAAAAGTCTACGAACATATACATATACATACATACACATTTTATATATGTACATATATGGAAAATATTAAGAAATAGGTGAAATAAAACATATATCTATGTATGTATATATGTTTATGCCTATGAGTACATAAAAATATTGTTGGTAATAAAACTTAGAAAAAAAAAGAAAGAAAAATAAAGAATAGGAGAAAAGTAGAAGAAAAATAGAAAATAAAAACTCTGACGAATGATTGACGACTTTTATGCGCATGCTACACACCACATGCGGCGGGATACACCAATGGGTTAAGGCTTCAGCAACGTTTCTTATCTTCAACCTGGCATAGTAGAAGGTGTCACATTTATATAGTACTCGGTTTCTCCCCGTCCATTTAGCTTTCCTTTTCCTTCTTCTTCTTCAACGTAAAATGTAAAGTAAACTATGAGAACGAACGGCTACGAGCTTGAATATATGTATGTATGTATGTATGAGTACGTACGACAAGATACATCAAATTGCTTAACAAATAAGCAGAATTGTCTCGCCTCTCACTGTTTTTCTTTTTCAGGTTTTCATTTTTATTTTTATTTTTATTTCTTTTTTTTTACGCTCAATTATCTTTATTTATTCTCATGCACGCAGGTACTTGAGATAAAATTGGCGGTTGGGGTTATGTTCTGTGGTTACTTTTTTTTTTTCCATATATATGTATATGTATATGTATACGTATGTATATGTATATACGTATACCACAAAAATCATCACAATAAAAACAAAAAGAACCACCGAAACTTTATCAGTTTTAATTTGTTACACGCATTGCATCTGTTTAACTTTACGCAATACTTTTGCTGATAACCTCAAAAAAAAAAAAAAAAAAAAAAAAAAAAAAAAAAAAGAAAAACTTACGTTTGATTGTACCCTATAGGGTAGAAGACCAAATCGACGAATTCGAAAAGTTAATATGAAAACTTAGAAAATTAAAGACATTTAAGATGGATAAATATGAAAGGAAGTTCCGATTGATGCGCATCTTAAACTAAATACAGAAATATCTTTGGAAATAATGCATACTCTACTATTAGTATATTTATTATAGGGTGCCATGACGTCGATCCGATATACATACGATAACAGATTTGTGTGTGATTTACCCAAAAACAAAAACAAAAAAAAAAAAAAAGAAAAGCAAACTTTATCACTTATCAGCAAAAATTACAAAATACTGACCCACTTATCTTAATTTACTATTTAATCGTGGGGACTTCTGTGTCTACTATTTTGGTCTCGAACACTCATGATGACTCTAAAGACTCTCCAAACCTATGAGTCAAATATTATCTGGCCTATATATAATGGGTTTAAAGGCTTTTTGGCCAAAAAAAAAACTCACCTGGCACCCACAATAACTTGATTTCTGCCCACATCGAATAGAAGTTCGGAATACCATGTAGTATTTGGATCGTAAAATCGTTTAGCTGTGGACATTAAATCTGTAAAGAAATTTAATTATTAATTCTTAAATTAATGAATGTTAAATTTACTTATTTTGACCCCTAACCCCACAATCAAGGATATTCTAAGATAAAATATACATACATATTTATATATATTCATATTCATATACATATATACATATATATATATGTATACACATATGTAATCACACAGTATATGGAATATTTTCGCCTCGTAATCTTTCATATACGGATCGTTTAAAGTTTTACTTCACTGAAAATCGAATACTTGTCATCGAAGTAATAACAACTGAAAACCTTTGTAAATAAATCGGTTTTAATTTTTTCCCCTTTAGTAATAATTTTTTTTCTTTGTTTTTTTTTAACGTTTTTTATACCCTTGCAGAGGGTATATTAATTTTGGTCAGAAGTTTGCAACGCACAGAAGGAAGCATCTCCGACTATATAAAGTATATATATTCTTGATCAGCATGAATAGCCGAGTCGATATGACCATGTCCGTCTGTCCGTCTGTCCGTCTGTCTGGATCAACAGCTTCTCCTCCGAGACCATAAGAGCTACAGAGCTGAGATTTTCAGCATAGGCTCCTTTTTGCTGCAGGCATTGTATATCTCGGAATCATCCCGATCGGACGACTATATCATATAGCTCCCATAGGAACGATCGGTCAGGAATAAGCTTTATCCTCAATAACTCTGTTGTTTTTTAACCGAATGCCACGAAATTTGATATTTATGAGTTTAATATGCTTCTTGATACTTTAACCAAGTTTGATCAGAATCGGACGACTATATCATATAGCTCCCATAGGAACGATCGGTCATAAATAAGGATTATCCTCAATAACTGTTGTTTTTCAACCGAATGCCACGAAATTTGATATTTATGAGTTTAATATGCTTCTTGATACTTCAACCAAGTTTGATCTGAATCGGACGACTATATCATATAGCTCCCATAGGAACGATCGGTCATGAATAAGGCTTATCCTCAATAACTCTGCTGTTTTTCAACCGAATGCCACGAAATTTGATATTTATGAGTTTAATATGCTTCTTGATACTTCAACCAAGTTTGATCTGAATCGGACGACTATATCATATAGCTCCCATAGGACCGATCGGTCATGAATAAGGCTTATCCTCAATAACTCTGTTGTTTTTCAACCGAATGCCACGAAATTTGATATTTATGAGTTTAATATGCTTCTTGATACTTCAACCAAGTCTGATCAGAATCGGTTGGCTATATCATATAGCTGCTATAGGAACAATCGGTACAAAAAAAAATTTTGTATGAAAAATTTTTTTCCTCAAGCTCAAAATATTGAATTTGTAAATTTGGTATGTTTAATTTACAATAATGCTTCTGGTGAATTATATAGAGAAAATCTGCAAGGGTATACGAACTTCGGCACGGCCGAAGTTAGTCCATCTTTCTAGTTTTCTTTTATGTTTATCCAATATTTTTGCTGAGTTTACTTTTTTGAAGCGTACTTCAAGCTGCGCATTCCATGCAAAAAGAACAAATATTTAAACAATATAAATAAAATAAAAACACAAACAGTTGACTTTGAAATTCTTGTTAATTTGTGTGGGATTGGACGAAACTAAAGCAAGCAACCTGTGTTCTTATTATGATCACATATACATATACATATATGTATCTTATATATAGATATGTATGTTTCTTTCTCTGTCTTGGAGTACTGGCAATTGCACAATTAAAGTGCAGACCCTTTAGAAACTGACTGACTGAGCAGATGGAAACAAATCAACCCAATTTCAAAATGTACTCTATTTTCAAGTACGATTACTTAAGGTCTTGATTGATTGCCCACCAATTGACATTCTTTTTTAATTTATATTTCTTCATTTTTTTTTTTTTTTTTTTTGATAATCCACATAGATGCTTCTCTACTCTAACTTACCTTGATATGTAATATAACGCGAATCATTTTCCAATAGTTCAAAATTTGGCTGTTTCCTTGAATCGCCCATAAAGGCCGATGATTGATGAATTGAGCCGATTAGCAAAAGTAGAAGCCACTTTATTAAGTGATGCATTTTAGAAAATTTTAAAAGTAACATGCTGCAAATGAAAAAAAAACAAAAACGAAATGAAACAAAATTAAATTATATAACAAAGTGTAAGAATTTAAATACATAAATATAAATTTTAACCAAATTTCATAGTTTTTCTTTTAAATTCACAAGAAAAACTAATATCGAATTTGTTTTACATTTCAATATACGATTCTTAACGACCATATTTGATAATCAACTAGTTTAACTAACATATTTAATCTCCTCTACATATGTATCTGAGAAAATTTTGTTCAAATTTTAATTTAGAACTTACTTTTTTTATATATAGTAGTCGTAGTGGCACGTTTAGTTTATTAGACACTTTAATGATTAAATATGTTTCATAAGTGAAATTGAATATATCACTTCACACATCACCATATGCACAATAATTTGATCAATAGATTATTATTATTATTTTTTTTAATTTTTTATTATAGCGAAATTTTCATTTCTATGAGTTGTGTTAAATAAGACACTAAAAAACAAAAACAAAAAAAAACAACAAAAAACACAAAAAACAAGCAGCGCAAAACGACAGCGCGCAACCGGAGATTGAGATACGTGACGGGTTTCAGTTTTCTTCTTCTTTTTGTCGTGTTTTAAGTTTAGTTTAGTTTTTTATTTTTCGTATTTATATTTCAGTTCTTCTAGTGAGTCGCGCATGCCAGAGAGTAGGCGAAGTTAACCGCGCAGCGAGTCAAAACAAACTGAATTGAATGCCGAGAGCCAGTCGAGAGACCGACTACATATGTATACAATACAGAGTCAGTCAAGTCAGCCACAGTAGTCGCAGCTAGCAGCAAGCAGGCCGATAATGGAAAAGGCGAAGAGCAGTGGAATCAACAAAATTGAAGAAAAAACTAGAAAGATGGACTAACTTCGGCCGTGCCGAAGTTCGTATACCCTTGCAGATTTTCACTATATAATTCACCAGAACCATTATTGTAAATTAAACATAGCAAATTTACAAATTCAAAATTTTGAGCTTGAGGAAAAAAATTTTTCGTACAAAATTTTTTTTTACCGATTGTTCCTATAGCAGCTATATGATATAGCCAACCGATTCTGATAAAACTTGATTGAAGTATCAAGAAGCATATTAAACTCATAAATATCAAATTTCGTGGCATTCGGTTGAAAAACAACAGAGTTATTGAGGATAAGCCTTATTCATGACCGATCGGTCCTATGGGAGCTATATGATATAGTCATCCGATTCAGATCAAACTTGGTTGAAGTATCAAGAAGCATATTAAACTCATAAATATCAAATTTCGTGGCATTCGGTTGAAAAACAATAGAGTTATTGAGGATAAAGCTTATTCCTGACCGATCGTTCCTATGGGAGCTATATGATATAGTCGTCCGATCGGGATGATTCCGAGATATACAATGCCTGCAGCAAAAAGGAGCCTATGCTGAAAATTTCAGCTCTGTAGCTCTTATGGTCTCGGAGGAGAAGCTGTTGATCCAGACAGACGGACAGACGGACATGGTCATATCGACTCGGCTATTCATGCTGATCAAGAATATATATACTTTATATAGTCGGAGATGCTTCCTTCTGTGCGTTGAAAACTTCTGACCAAAATTAATATACCCTTTGCAAGGGTATAATAAATACACCATACACACATATACATATATATAGAAAAACAGAAACAACAAAAAAAGAAGAAACGAAGAAAGAAGAAGCAGAAAAGCAAAGCAACAAACCAAACGAAAGAGCTAAACGAAACGAAACGCCGACGCGAAGATGGTTTTTACTTTACTTGTAAGAACCGGCTTGAGTTTGGGTTTGCCTGCAAGGCTTAAGATATACTATGCGGATTGTATTCCGTTTATGGGCGCGGTTGCAGTGGCAATAGCCGGGGTAGGGCTCTCATATATCATGCGACAACAACGACGACTCTTCAGAATCTTTGAGGATCGTCGTCGTTATTTTAGTTGTTGTTGTAGTTGTAGTTCTATATGTATGTGTATATGCAGATACATACATATATAGTTCCCGCAGTTATCGCCCAGTGGCTGCATTCAAATGAGATTTTGGGCAGGACACATCACACGTACACAGACAAAGCCACACAGAGACAGAGACACCGTCAGTGCCAGGGCCATGGCTAAAGTAGTTTGTTTATGTGTGTGTGTGTGTGTTTGTACGTATCCCCGTGTGTGTTGTATTTCTGGTAGCCTGACAAATTGACATTAGAGCATACGATATTATATAGCCGCGACGACTTGCCCAGATGGTATCTCATTATCAGGGTCGAAAATTGTGTTTTCTTTTTTTTTCGTTTGTTTTCATCAGCAGAAATTATCAAAACAAAAGAAAACAAAAAAAAAGGAACTGGCATTGGTTCGTATATCGCAAAAAAAATGCCATAGAACATTAGGTAAAGGTCAAAAGTTACCGAAACAAATAAACAAACGCACTTAGTGGGATGTCCTTTTACTTTTCCTTGGTCCTATCTTCTTAACCGATCAGATGTATTTAAGTTAATGTTTTGATTTTTTTTTACATACTATTATAGTTAGATATATGTATATGTCCATATGTATATATACATATAAGGATATAATAGAAGTATGTATAAAATTAACGGTCATGATCAGAGATGGTTGCTTTAAAACTTTCATTGCATTTATACAGAACGAAAAGTTTCCCATTCTTTCATTCAACAAGTTATAGGTTTACTATGGATGGTTTATTGCTAACCTTGACTTGGCCTGGTGTGAAAACACAGCTGGCATCCTTCTTAGGCATACAAAACAAAAGATGAATCAATTGTACCGATGCGTACTGCAACACGATTCTACGATCCTACGATTCTACGATTCTACGATCCTACGATCCTATTGTGTCAGACATTTTGCGTTCATTTTCTGTTAATGTTTGTTTATGCCACGGCACGCATCGAAACGATCGGCGATCGGCGATCGATGTCAGTTTACGTGCCTAGTTACCTAAACCATTGTCTCGTTTTTGGTCTTGGATGTCTTGGCAAAGGTCACAAAAGATATAGATGGCACAGAGACAGATACACTAAAGAAATAGTGGTCAAATATGCTAATTACCATCTTTTCCTTAACGATAATTTACAGCTTAAATTTGCTGTCAACCAATACATCAGGTTCAGGTAGTTCAGGTAGGTCTTTAGTAATTGGCTGTGAGTCATCAAGGAAATGGTCATAAATTTAACTACTGTATCCTTACTTGTGCAAAATTTTGAGTGTCTACCACCACCACACCCTTCCCCACCTTTCTTATCCGGTCAGACATACACACACACACTCACACACACACACACACAGAAGAAACATACGTATGTATGTATATACGATTTTCACCTGTCGATATTCAGTTATCAGAGCCTTTTACAAAGGGTTCCATTCACTATAAGAACGGGGTGTCTATCGCTATGAGAATGCTAGTTAGTTAGCACAGTTGTGTTTACCAAAAAAATGAATTATGATTTATTGTATTTGATTTGGATAAGTCTTTATCAATATAAACAATTGGTATTTGGTATAATCAAAAAAAAAAAAAAAATGTTTCATATAAACATATTTTTTGTAACTGGATACTCTCCTTCGTTTTCGTTAAGAAAATCTATTTGTTTATGTAGAACTGAATCAAAGTCATTGTTGTGTATGTTTAAAAGTGATAAAAGTGAGGACAGGAAGAGTCGTCCAATCATTTATTTACATAAAACATTCAAGCTCACTAAAATTTAATGGCCATTCAATAAATTTAATCATAAAATATTGAAATGCATAGTGCAGAATACTTGATATCTGTGAGAGAAGGAGGAGCAGAAGGAGGAGAAGAAGGAGAAGAAGGAGAATGAGAAGACCCCGGGACCCTGTGTCCAACGATTTCAATCAAAATTGCGCCAATTGAAAAGACCTTAAAATAGAATTGAAGCCAATAAATTGGACAGACGCGCAAACAGCAGCAGAAACAGATGCGCGGCCGATCAAAATGAATTATCACAATTTGTGGCAAGAATGAAGACCAATTTCAAAGATTGGGGACACACCAAGTCATAAATTTTATGACAATTAAAATGCGTTGGTGTTTGCATAGTTAATTTTTCCAAACTTTCCAATGAAAATGCATAAAGAGCGCCTCGTAAATAAAAAACAAAAAAAAAAAAAAAACTCAAATGAAGGAAAAACACCCATATACAAAATATACTTATCATAGTTGTCGTTGTTGTTTTCGTGTTAAATCAATAAATTAAATAGTTGAAAGAGAGAGAGGTTCAAGCTCAACTTAGGCAAGAAATCATTTTATTTATGACACCAATTTTGGTAGCGATAACAACACCAACCGACACGTGGCGAAGGGTCCAGGGAGGAGGGAGGAGGGAGGGGGGACACACGATTCCATTCCTCGTTCGTTCGGTCTCTCATCGCCCACTCTATTGACTACTGCTTTATATTGATATTGAATATGATTTTGGAATTTGAATTGGAATTTAATTTCTTAAAATGGAAACAAAATAAAAGTGTCGAAAATATTAATAAATAACCAACGGCGCGCCATGCGATGAGCAAAATGATTAAAAATGAATATGAGAGAGAGAGAGAGGGAGGGAAAATTAAAACACAAACTACTACAACATTTAAGCGCAGTCATTAATATCAAAAATAATGCAAATATATGTATATATATACTTATTTATGTACGAGTTTAACTATGTGTACAATCGTTTAATTTATGATATATTAGGGTGATTCGAACACAGACAACGATGATAAATAAAGTATACATTTAAAATAAACCGGACACACTTGGATCTTGCATACATAATTCTCACTTGATATTTTTTACTTCTTCAAAATTTGATTCTAAAAGTTACTATCAAAGCTAACTACATTTGATATTCATACTATATAGAAGAGGTATTCTATCTACATATTAGATTCTTTATTATCAAATTAGTTTCTAAACTTAAACATGTAATGTGTAACTAAGGTCTAGAATCATTACGATTTCAGTTCGAATATACTAAATCCATTGTTTGAGCATCCCTAATATATGTAGCTAAACCGATTTGCATATTAATAGCATTACTCTATGATTTCATTTAAATTGACAATTTATTGTAATAAAACTAATTTATTATAATTTCCTCTTTATATAACAAATGTTTTTCTTGCTCACCAGCTGCCAAATAAAATTAATAAATTTTGACCACACAAAATTTTCTTCAAGCCGATATAGTATAGTCACTCGTACCTATATACATGGATATATACTCACTGTCCCAATGATTTCGATTTTTATGCAAATGATTTTGGCGCTTTTGAATTTGTAATTTTTACGTAAAACACGATTCGAATCTTTTATATCAGTTAATACCCTTTACCTAATGGGGATATTCGTTTAGATCAGAAGGAGGTATTGGTCGAGTATACAAATCAATCGACACGGATGCATACGGCTCCATATTTTTGTCTGTTCCGAAGTATATTTAGTATTAAATATTCCTAGAGAACTATCGATCCGAAATATTATTTTATTCTTTAAATACTTGATTAATATTGGCAGATTTAATCGGTACTCCAAGTTAAAAAAGGGTATACAAAAATATCAAGGTAAATAAAACCAAAAAAAAAAACCCTTAGCTTTTATTTCGGTTTTAGATTCAAATCCACCTGCTGTGGCTCTAATGATGATGGAACTTTAAACATTCCCAAAATGCCAATTTTGTGTTTGATCACATGGGTTATATGGGGCTTCCATTTGATTTCGGTATTGGTTTCGGTTTTGGTTTATTTTTCTTTTATTTTTTTTTTTTTTTTGTGTTTGAAACATTAAAATTTAGAGCTCGCACTGTCTGGCCATATTTGGAGTGAAATCAATTTACAACTTTTGCTTAAAAATGTACATATATCTAGTGAATTCAGTTTTGTTCTTTATTTAGACAGATTAATGAGTGGCTAGCTGAATGGCTGGTGTCATTTCATGCCTTTCAGTTGTCAAATTAAAAGGCCCAGTCAGCAGTCTGTTGGCTATAAGTACATACATATTGTATGTATGTATGTGTATATAGCATAGCATGTTCAAATGTATGTTTGTATATTGTACGTGTTTATTATGTGGAAAATAATAGCAAATGTCGCGTCGTCTTAATGGTCTCTCCACTGAAACTGACAATTGCAAAATCTCTATTGAGCATATGACAAGCCAGAGTGCAAATTAAACTCTGGCGAATAAACGTTCATAAACTATAATAAATCAACTAATGAGATAAACAGCAGCCCCCCCCCCCATTATTTATGCAGAATTTTGTGCTGATTGTTGCATATATACATATGTACTAAATAAATGATCCATTTTATTTAAATGTGTGAAATTTTTCCAACTTATGACAAAAAAATGATAATATAGTTATCCTTACATTTTGGCTTAGCACAAACTTTCACAATTTAATTCCGAAAGGATTTCAATTTTTAAACAGAAATTCTAAAATATCCTAGTCAAGGATTTTTATTTTATTTAAATCAAAGATAAAAGTTATTAATTTAAATTAAAATTGTATTTCAAATTACAAGTAAATGTTGTCGCTGTCAATCAGTGGATCGTTTTTTTTTTATACCCTTGCAGAGGGTATAATAAAATTGGTCAGATGTTTGTAACGCATAGAAATAATCATTTCCGACCCCATAAAGTATATATATTCTTAATCAGCATCGAAAGCCGAGTCGATATGACCATGTCCGTCTGTCCGTCTGTTTAAAGATTGGTAGGATCGGACAACTATAAGTTATAGAAAAATAGGGAAGACCAGAGGTACCTCGGTCAAAATGTGAGTTGTTCAAAACAGTTCTTGTGAGAAAAACTTTTTTGTTTTTTGAGATATCTCAACCAAATTTGGCACACAGATGAGAATTCTACTTTTACACCTTACCAGCAAGTTTGATTCAGATCGGATTTTTTCTTGCTGATTCTTTTTTTGGTTCAAATTTTATTTAAATTTTATATTTCCAATTTTTAAAATATCTTGAATCCAATATGACGGAGAAAGTAATCAATTAATCTGCAAGGGTATACAAACTTCGGCACGGCCGAAGTTAGCTTCTTTGATATTTTTTTTTGTAGGATTGTACTTGATTTCAATTGCCCAATTGTCCCGCCACATAGAAAAGAAAAACTTTCACAATTACATTTCCAGTGAAAATGAACTGAAATGAAACAAGTTTGTTTTTTTTTCTTTTTTTGTCTTTTGTCATATGCATGTACTTGTTCACACATATATATGTATTTACATACATATATATATATATATATATATATATACATATTTTATGATCAGACCACACGCAATATCAACGGGTCACTTATGAGCATTTAATCCTTTTGGGCAACACTAACCAAATCAAGAAACGTAACACATAACAAAAAGAAAAAGGGTGCGTGGCATCCACTTGGGGGACACATTCAAGTTGATTTATATGGCCAATCCGATTCATGAACATACGTATGTACGTACGTATGTATGTAGGTATGAAAATTTCTATGGCTTGCGCTGTCAATGTACAATAACAAAAAAAAAAAAAAAAACCCGAAAACACCCACCGCCAAATATCAATTTGAAATGAAGACATTATACCAAAGAAAGAAAATAAGGTGCGCCAATTTGAGACAAAATTTATGTAAATTTTTAAAAGGTTTTGTTTTTTTTGTGGCTTCTGAATTGAGGAGAGAGCCTTGCCATGCCCCCAGCCAGAGTTAACTATTTTGTATGGCTATTCTCAGTACTCGTACTAGCACAATTAGTTGTAATTGTAAGCTTTCTATTTACATTTATGACTTGACAACATTTCACCAAAACGATACATACATACATACATATGTATATATGTATATACATATATAAAAACATCATGTGTGGTCAGGCAAAAGAGCTCTATGAGTTTTCGTCTAGGGCAAATCGGTGTAATGGATCTCAGCATGTTTATTTTGTGTCCAAGTTTTACAATTACAACTGGTTAACCGGTTCGTCCCATATACTTATATATGTACGTATGTATGTATGTATGTATGTATGTCTCTTACTATGTATTCATGTACTTATGTATATGGAAAAGTGGCACAAATCTATTAAACTAACCAAAGCAATAAAGCAAGTGGGAGCGGTTACGTTTGTCCACTAAAATAAAAATTTAAAAAAATATAAACCGAAACTCACTTAGAATATTAATATGGGGCGATGATTTTTCCTTATGCTAGAAAGAGAATATACTACTACTCTATGAATATATTGAATAGTTCTATATCGTAGGAAAAAATTTTGATGATATTTGATACTTAAATAAAATTGAATTAAGATTTTTTGTTCTACTGTTTCCTCAAAATCATATATATTCTGAACTCCCCCATATATGATCACTAGGTTTGTATAATGATACAATCCAATGTCTACAATGGGGCGGGGGGGGGCCCTACATTGCCAGTTCTCAAGGTGAAAACTTTGTCGCCATTAAGTCCGAAATTTTTCATTATAAATGACTGACTAGAAATTGTTTTACCATTTAGCACATCGAGCAGAGTCAACAACAAAAGGCCATTAGAAAAATTTACATAAATCAAAATCAATATGAAAATTTATATACATACATGTATTGTATGTATGTATATATGTATATATGTATGTATATGTGTACATAGTTATCCGATGCTATTGTCCAAATCAATTTAAATAGAATATATCGTTATGACAAAAACACGATTAGAATAATGTTGAGTAAGCAACCGGAGGTGTGGATAATTTATGATTATTATTAGCGAGGCATTGTTTTATTTACTCTTCCAACGATTTGTGGCCCATCATCATTTCGAAGTGTGAAATTTGGATTTGGTTTTGGAAACTTTTGGGAATTTTATTTTCTGCTTTCAACTCAGTAGGTAAGCACATTTTGTACAACACTATGGACATCATCATAAAACCAAGTTCAGTATAGAATTTAATTTCAAAATTAACAAAAAAAAAAAAAAAAATTAAAAAAAAAAAAAAAAAAAAATTAATAAAATACAAAAAAAAAAAAAAAAAGAAAAAACTAACCACTATCCCACTATCAGCAAAGACAAAATTTCGAGTAATTTCACTGAAATACAAGATGAGTGGACTTGATGTTATGCAATATCTATTGGGCCAAAGGACACGTGAACGTGATTTAATTACAAAAAAGGAGCAACTGAAGCAACGTTTACGTAAAATGAAAGCGTATATGCAACTATTGGAGCATCGGGATGATGAGATAACTTGCATGATAGCAGCTAGTAATTTATATCAATTGACCACAGTTCGATTAGTTCGCGATGCATTATCATCGCAGCTAACGGTCACAATGCGTACATTTTTGAAAATTCATCGCAAATTGTTGCGTGTCCAGCGACGCATGCGTCATGTTCATTCAGCCTTCTATAATAATCTGCTGCGAAATGTTGAACGGCGAATCAGCACACATTAGATAGAAAATCAGAAATAGAAAAAAAAGAAGAAAAAAAAAACAAATTGGGGAAAGCACCATCTGACAAAAAATAATAATAATAATAATTATAATAATAATAATAATGGTAAAAAGTATAAAATTTCATAAGGAGAAATCGTTTTTCTCATTGTGTTGTATAGATGTTGCAATAGTTTTGACCGATGAAAATAGCTTCTTAAAAAAACTCTAGTATCATGAAATATACGTACAACAACTTGTCATAATTAAATGTGTAATTTTTATATTTGTTGTCTTCAACTTTCAACACCTTTTCCCCTCCATTTCCACGAAACAAACGAGACAACAGTACACCATGAGTGATGAAAAACCAAACATACATACATACATATAAGAGAGAAGGTCGAGCGGCGGCAACGCCGTCAGCAGAAGCAGCAACGACAGCAACAGCAACAACAACTGCATCAGCAACTTGTGTAAATTAAAGAAAATTCGTGCTTACATTTCATCAGAGAGGGTCGGAGTTTTAGTTCCGCTTGGCTTGTTTCAAAAGCGAAAAGTGCGTGGACGGCTACTGCCGCCGCCTGGCCCATTGTATTGTATTATTATTTCATTATTTAACTCTTATTTCCACTCTTTTTATACCCTTGCAGAGGGTATATTAATTTTGGTCAGAAGTTTGCAACGCACAGAAGGAAGCATCTCCGACTATATAAAGTATATATATCCTGGATCAACATGAATAGCCGAGTCGATATGACCATGTCCGTCTGTCCGTCTGTATGTCTGACCGTCTGTCCGTCTGTCTGGATCAACAGCGGATCGGTCATGAATAAGGTTTATCCTCAATAACTCTGTTGTTATTCAACCGAATGCCACGAAATTTGATATTTGTGAGTTTAATATACTTCTTAATACTTAAATCAAGTTTTATCAGAATCGGCTGGCTATATCATATAGCTGCTATAGGAACAATCGGTACAGAAAAAAATTTTGTATGAAAAATTTTTTTTCTCATGCTCAAAATTTTAAATTTGTAAATTTGGTATGTTTAATTTACAATAATGGTTCTGATGAATTATATAGAGAAAATCTGCAAGGGTATACGAACTTCGGCACGGCCGAAGTTAGTCCATCTTTCTAGTTTTCTTGTTTCTTCGTTTCTTTTGACTTGCATTTCGGATGATGCTGACAATGGTGGCACGTGCTTGGTTCCACTTGCCCCAGTGGAAAAATATTGCATTCTATTTGTAATTAAAATTATAAAATATAATCGGCTTTAAAACCGATTTTGTCCGCTTTGAACATACATATTTATACTTATGTATATACATTTTTTCATCTTGTAATAAATAATATAAAAAAAATATTATATATAATATTTTAAATGTATAAATTACCCAAAAGATATATTTTATTTTTCATTTAGAGGCACTCACAACTGCATATTGTTTATCAGCTATTGATCATTATTAATAATTTTTCTTTAATAAATGAATGCATAAATTATGTTAACAAATGAATTTGTCGATTACCCATAAACCTTTAATCCCATTTCCAATTGGGTTTGTCTGAATTTCATTTGGATTTATCGTTTTGTATTACATATGAACTGCATTGTGTTATATTCATATGCATTTATGGCCAGTCGACTTGTTTCCCTTCCCCGCTCCCCTCCCCCACCCCCTCTTCGTTTATTTTATAATCCATCTTCATATTGTTTCATCAATCGATGTTTTGGAAATACATACATACATATGTACATATATATATAGAGAGAGAGTCTTTTGGGTATTGTTAGGGCTTTATTGTTCCCCCCCCCCCTCTCCTACTCCCGCGCACAGTTGACTCGTGCTCAAAATGTTGTTAACAAGTCTGATTAATGTCTACGATTAGCATAAGTAAACATTAAGCAAATTACTGCTCGGCTTTACGAAACACTATCGTGATTCAATATAAGATTTCTTGTTTGATTTTCTTTGATTTTAGATTCGGTATTTTTTTATTTTTATTTTACTTTGGTCTAATCAGCAAATAAACCGAAAAAAAATGAAGAAAAATGAAAAAGAGACCGAAAAAAAAATAAGAAAACCCATGCCAAACAAGTGCTTAAAAAACTTGACGTTAATTAAAAATGTACACAAAAATTTGCATTCAAGACAAAATTGGTTAAAATATATATATATATATATATATATATGTGTATGTATATATGTATATGGGGTTTTGTCTGCCCAACGGCGATTTGGCGTGCCAAACGCTGTCAACTGTCAGTTGTGATAAATGCCGCTGAAAAATCCAACATACATAAATAATTTTAACGTAATTGGAAGGCCCGGAAAATAAATAATAAATATATGCAATTAATTTTGAAAACAGTCAGAATTCCTAAGCCATGCTATTGAGAAGTCTATTACAAGTAATAAGTGTGAATAGAAAGAGAACTCTATCAATGAAATCGCATTAAAAATAGAATGAAATAATTTTGAAATGATTTTCCTCTCCCTATCCTCCCATTGATTTGAAAATAGAATATTATACGATGAATTTACATACATACCATACATATGGTAGATTTATAGTTAATGTTATTTTCGATTAGTTTTTTTATAGCGGTCAGTCAAGTTCAATGACAAGGCACAAGTAAGTAGTTCATTGTGATTAATTAATCTGTAGACTCACCTCTCTATTACGATTCCATTCATTAAATATGTTCCGCAAAAATAAAAACAAAACAAAAAAAAAATAGTGGAGCTAAAAAGAAAGAAAACAAGTAACATACAATAAATTGTTATATATATATATGTATATATATAGCGTTTGATTAATGGATTTTACAATATGATTATACAGGCAGTAGAATAAAATATACATATATGTATACTTATAAGGAAAATAAGTGGACTGCTTTATTAGCAAACATTAATCAGAAATGAAACATTTTGAAAAGCACACAAGGGCCAAACGTGCGTGCGACACTTGCCAAAAAAAAAAAAGATCGAACAAAAATCTGGGGGCAGAAATTGATCACGATCGCCAGTCGCCATATCATCATCATCATCATCATCTCCCCACTCACATTATAATAGGAAGATTGCCATCATATTGTGCTGCAGAAGTGGCATTTCGATATGCGGACTAAGATATATACAAGCATATACAAATATGTATATATATGTATGTACAATTGCTGCCAACGCCAATGATGATCTGACGCCTCCATCAAGATTATACTCCCGCCTAATCCACAAATTGTCGACTACGTTTCGACGTTTTTTTTGTCTTTGTGCTAAGCGTGCGTCTTAAGCTCATTAATACCAACCACTACAATAAAAATCTAAGCCATATCCATATACTGATATATATGTATATCCATGGCCTCAATATACAAATATATATTTAGTATATATATGCTCCCCATCGTCAATTTGCACTGTGGTCCGGATATCAATGAAAGTGCGCTAAAAATTCGTTTATGTTGTGTACATTTCTGTATAAGGATATCTTATAAACGGATAACGAAGGAAGACATTTCATAAATTTCATAAACCCTTCCCGTGACGTACTATATATATATTTACATATGTGTAAATATCGTAAAATCAAAGGAAATATTATAATAAACCGGACCAATTCACAATATTCATATATCTAAGAAGAAAAAAAAAAATAAAACTAGTTCTAAACTCATTTTAATGAAGCTTAAATAAAGGTCAAACGATATCTTGCCGTTTTAAACACACACACACAGACAAAAACCACTGTATTATTAGATGATCGTCCGCCCGCACAGTGCCTACAGCCGCGGGCCAAAGATTCGTCGCTGCGTTGGTGTTGGGATTGAAGTTGCAGTTCGAGTTGCAGTTAGAGGTGCAGTTACTGCTGCTGCGGTTCATGCGATTTTGAAACGGATTTATGTATAAAGCCGAAAGCGGCAAGTTTTTTTTTTTCTTCTACAAATTTCCTAAAGGGTTTCGTTTTTCATTATTTTTGTTGCTGTTATTGTTGTTGTTGTTGTTGCATTGCGTGGGCCAGGCCATTGAGCTTTTCATTTCGATGGTTGCGATTGGTTGCTGAGGCCATAAATTCGATGTGGTTTTTTTTCTGTTTTTTTTGTATGTGGTTGTTGTAGTCGTGAAAGTTGCGTAAATCAGCGTGAAGTAGAAGGAAAAGTTCAATACATTTTTGTTTTTTTTTTTTTTTTTTTTTTTTTGAAAAATAATTGTAGAAAGTTTTCTTTTTATTTTTTTCTTTTCCCTTTTTTTCTTTCTTACTTTTGTTTTTTATTCAAGCATTTATGCAACAAGCAGCAAAGGTGTGTGTGAGTGTGTGTGTGTGTGTGTGTGTTCGCATCTAATGATTTTGATTGAAATCTTTTAATTGCTCAATATGATATTGAAATCGAAAATCTATAGAGCAAGTTTTACAGTCCATCGAAATAAAGTACAGTTGTGACCACAGAACGAACAACTTGTCTTGATATATTGATATGGAAATTTGATATATGTATATACATTTCTGCAATTAGCTGAAACTAGAACAATTTGCAATTGATATAGATCTGTGACACTTAAAGCTCTTAGGCGCCATGCCAGTTATACTTACATATATACAAACATACATATATATATATATATATATTTACATATATACAAATGTATTTACATATAAGGTTATGCAATTAGATATTCACTGTAATTGACATCAACACAACAATAATTCCATTTAAATTGAAATCACTTTGTAAACATATATAATGTAATTATATTCTTGATCAGCAAATATCAATTATCAAATAAGAGTATTTTAACTTTAACTTTAATTTGATACTAGGCCCAATTTTTTTTTTTTTTGTTAATCTTAGTGGGTCATTAATACATTAAGCACAGAGCACTTCTTCAACATTCCATAGTTCCGTCTTCGAGTATATTTAAAGTCTTTCATTAATGTCCAAAATGTCTGTAATTGCGAATCATATTTCTCTCAGACGATAATAAATACATTTTGCTTACAACACATAATCACAGCTTCTTTCGCCTTATCGTGAAGACCTGAAAAACCTACCGGATTTTTGTATACTCATATGTAATACATCAAGACATTATGTTTGCTGCTGCTCCCAAGTGTCGCGACTTGACCCACATACCAAGTACGAAATAATACATATATAAAAAACCTTAAAACGAACGAAACCCCCCAAAAATGAAATCAAAATAAAATTACGAAAATAAAAAAAAAAAAGACACGAAAACTAAAAAAGAAAGAAGAAAATCACAGTTTGGACTGAGACTCAGTGACTGACTTGGGTGACTGACTGACAGAAACGGAGCGATCGCCAATGCCAAAAAGGAAACCAGTCGACAAGTTTATGATGGGAACCAACCAAAAAAAAAATAAATATATGTACATACATACATATATACAGACATACATACATACACATATATATATACATATATCGCATTACATTGCACTGCAAATTATATTTAAAAAAAAAAAAAAAAAAAAATAAATTAAAAATTGCATGTATTAAGTGGTATAGCCGACTTTTGGAATATCCTATCTATACCTTTGTATGTATATGTGGGTATAAAATAAAAACTCTTGTTCTAAAAACTAACTAAATTTATTTATAACTTGAACAATTTGTTTATCCAGGTCAATATACTCGAATGCTTCTAAAAAAGATTCAATTATATTTTTCCAAATGTTATTAATTTCGCAAAAGGATTCTCGAGTGTCTTTGGATGACTTTGCCTAGCTGCCGTGTGTAGCTAATGTGATTAAATGTAATTAAATGTACATATATATTAGACAAATTATTGTCTGACCTACTGATAATTAATTTATCCATTTAACTTATATCTATTTCCACTAAATTTATAAAAAATTTTATGATTTATACTTTTAAAGTGAAATGTAAGTTGTTAATAATTCTCCAATAATTACAATTTGCATAATGTTTTCTGTTAAAATATGAAAATATGTTACTTGTCATATGAATAATAGATTGTATAAATATTTAGAGTTTTGAAGATGTCTTAGTCCATTGATTCTACACCCAAATATAACATCCTTTTATTCATTTCTACGTTATTGCCGTCTCGTATACCTCGTATACCCAAGAAGCTGAAATTAAAAGGTATAAGTCGCCAACTGGCTAATAACATTAGTCAATTAATGTCCATTCCGATTTCAACTTGAGCAGATAAAACGTGCTTTTTACCATATTCAATATTTTCCCATACATTTTATGGTTTTCTTATAAATTATATATTTATATATCTCTCTCTCTCTCTCTATTTATCTCTCTCTATTTTTAACCTAATGTGCTGCAATTACGTTCATCGATTGGCATTTAATTAAAACAAATATTCACACAGCCATTTCAGTTTAGTTAGAGCTGCAAAATATAAGAAGGTGAGTGGTGAGGGAGAGGGGGGAGGGGGAATGGGGAAGTACTGTTACTTGTATTCGAATCGGTGCGAGTAGCGACGAGATCTCTCTGTCCGGTTGGCTTATCTCTCCAATGGATTTGACAGGTTTAGGTTTTAATTTTAATATATTTTTTTTTTTTTGCTCTGTGAGCTCTTGTCTGGTTTTTTGTTTTTTTTTTTTTTTTTTTTGTTTTAATCTGCAAAGATTTGCATTTCTGTCAAAGAGAGAGTCAAATGATTTTTATACTGTCGTCAAAATGGATTTTCATTATACATAAGTAATATGGAACTATCTATGTATGTATGTATGTATGTATGTATGTATGTATGTATGTATGTACATATGTCCTATAGCTTTTGTTTTCATTGAAAACGACAGCTTGTTTGGATTTCCATCAACAATGACAAGATAAATGTTCACTTAAAAAATGTACATAGATATGTATATATACATATATGTACATATACACAATTTGTATGATCCACTGAAGAACTGAAATTATTATTAATGGTAATGGACAATTTTAAAGTTAATGTACTAGAACACATCAACTGCAGACTATTTGATTTATATTGAATAGTATTATACGATATCAATATGAAATACATATAACATAAATAAATTGTCTAATCATTTTTCTACATTTTAAATGACATTTGAACATTGTGAGCTTGATATTTGTTAAATGCATTTCTCATCATTTTTGACATAAAACAAGCTAAACAAATTATTTTTAATTGCCTACAACACAACACGCGCCCGCCCGATGTTTAACCATTGCCCGAGGAAAGTGTGAAAAACTCAAAAGATCTCTCGAGATATAAATAATAGAAATGTTGCCTGCCTCTGCCTGCCTGAACTGAACTGAACTGAACTGAAGATCGGCAAACGGCAATTCAAGTTGCTGCTGTTGGTAAATGGCAAACATTTGGCAGAACAACAAACACACCACATGTGGTCCAGCAGGCAGGCGGGGGTAAAAGTCTGGTTCAACATTTTATCCAAAACAAACTTGCGGATTGGGAATGAAAATGGAAATGGTTATGAAGATATATATATATATATACATATATATACATGATAGATGCACAATGTTATGACTTGAGAGGATCGGCTTTAGGCATTCGAGTTGCTGTTTAAGATTTGACAACAGGAGATTAGTTAGCCTGTTTGCTAAGAAAAAAAAAAAAGTTAAATAAAAATATGGAAATTGAAATTGAAGTTAAATTCATGTTTTTCCAATAGAATTAACTTAATGTGGACTATTCATGGGGATTTTTGTTTCACTTTAAATTTCTCAGTATTTTTGATGAGAGAAAGAAAAGGTTTTCTTTTTAATTTTAAATGAAATATTAGTAAAATCAACAGAGTAATTCCCAAATAGTGCTTATAATTTCCACATTCATTTTAAATCGAGAAAATTTTTTCTTTTGGAAAATCTGGTGAAAGAAGATTTATTCGTGGACTTACATACAAATGTCTATATAAATTGAATTTACTGAAGTTTCAAGTACAATAAGAGAGATTTAAGAACAATGAGGAGAGAATTGCTTTTGTTTTAACTGTACACACATACATACATACATATATGTACATACATACATGTATAATGTAGCAGCAAAAAAAAGAACTCCAAAGAAAAAGCAAAAACAATTTAAGTTTTAGCGACTCTAATACTCTTTGGCCGACTTTTCACACTTCTTATGTATTAAACTCAAGTTTCACTTTACTATATACATCGATTCCAAAAAACTGTCAAGTGTTAAAATTGACACAAACTTTGATGTCCCTTGATATTTCAAGGAAATTTAATATACAGTGAATGTCACTGAAAATCGTACACCGACTAAAGATTTATAATTTCCTTTATAACTTCTAAAATAATCAACATATTTGTACAAAATATGTTTTAAAACAAAGGTTGTGTAAAATAGTTTAATAAAATGTGCATTGAAACTGAGTTGCCACGCCCAGCTTTTCTCAAATTGCGGCAATACACCGAGATGTACGAAATCATGGTGTCACTGAAAATCGTACAGCGTACGTTTTTGTAAAAATTATTTAAACTAATGTCAGTAACTCCGATTTTAATACTTTGTAGGAACGCCTATTGTTTTTTTGAGTGCCTCAAGTCTTTTTCAAATCGAATCCACCAATTTTTTGTATGTTTTGGAGCTGATTTCATTCCACTCCTCAAAAAGATCCTTTTTCCGATCGTCCTTGTTCGAAATTTAGCGATATCGAATTTTTTGCTCAAGGACGCACTAAAATTGTTCGATGGCATCCATATCGAGCAACTAATTAGGAGTTTTTATTACTTTAGGGCAGTTGTAAAGCGCTCATGTATTCGCATTCAAGGAGGCATGTTTGGGGTCATTGTCTGTATAGAGCTTAAAAGTAGTCCGAATCCCAAATTTTTCGGCACTTGACATTAAATTGGACTTAAGGACGTTTATATATCCATTTTGCTTCAAAATTCCATCAATAAAAACCAAATTACGTACTCCTTTTACTGACATGCATCCCCAGACCATCACTGATCCATCGCCATGCTTGACAGTCAGACTCATATTGGCTATGTCCGAGCCGAAGGACTTCTTGTAACAAATATGTTGATTATTTTAGAAGTTATAAAGGAAATTATAAATCTTTAGTCGGTGTACGATTTTCAGTGACATTCACTGTAAGTCCATTTTATTGTAGGTTAACGATCGCAAATCGAGGACATGAGGATTGAGGAGAACAAGAAGAAGAAAATCAACAACAACAACAATAACAACAACATCGTGTTTATATAGTATCTCACAATTTAGCCAAATCCCAAATACTTAGATAACCTTGAGCTTTTGACTGCCTTCGATGAAGATTCTAATAAGTTTATAACTCAACGCAACATTAGGAAATTATGGTCTTGGAAGGAATGAATTGAACTTGATGGTAAAGAGGGGGGGAGGAAGAAGTGTCAACATTAATTTAAAGACATCTGCGATGTTCATTTTCAATATATGAGGAGACAGTGTCGCATAAATTTCACAAATATGCACATATGTTTGCATATGTATGTACATATATGTATGTATATATATATATCTATAACTTATAACTTGTATACATATGTATATATTTAGTTGTATTCTGTTTTATCTGTATTTGTATCTGAATCTGCATGCTGCGCATATTTGCCACACCCTTCAAACTGAATTCTTAATTTCGGTTCGTTTCTTTCTCCCCCCACCCGCCGCCGCCTGTCAACTTGTATAAACAACTAATTCTGTTGACGCCTCTGAAAAAGAGATCGAAAATACAATTCGCATACAGATGAGAATTTAGCATTAAAATTCAAATAAGTAATCGTATGCCAAGATTTGATTATATTATCTTTAAAAACAAACAGAAAAAAAAAACACACACACACACACACACACATTTCAGTAGGAAAAGTATGCGAGTAATTAACATTGACAAAGATAAAATTGTTCCTTCATTCATAACATCATTATAATAAAATGTCAAACCTTCTTTTTGAATTCATTCTCAATTGAAAGCTTAACCAATAATAGATTAACATAACTTCCGGTTTGAAATTCAATTTGTTATACGAGCCTTTTTATATGGGCATATTTTTTATAGGGATAATAACCATCAATTTGATTTGGTATATATATATATATATATAGGTATGTATATGTAATATAGTTAATACTTATTCTTAATATTGAAAATTCCTCTGTTTAAATTTATTTTCTTTTTCCCACAATTCCTTTGGTTCAGTTATAAATAAGTATATATGTCAGTTGGGACTAAAGATCTTTTGTGTTGCCTTCTTTAAACAACAATGAATGGGCATTCATTGAATAATTGTATAACTTGTACATAGATCGAACAACTTACATACATATGTATATGTATGTACGAGTATAAGTCGGCTATACATATATATATATATATATTCTATTTATACGGGAATATCATAATGCCAAAAGCAGGAAGTGCAACGTATGCTGTTCACTTCTTTTGCTTTATTTCTGGTGCTGCTGCTGCTGTTGTTGTTGTTGTTGTTGTTTGTGCAAACAAATGTATCTCGGGGCATATATTGAGGCATGCTGCCAGATGATTTAGTAGGCGTTGCAAACATATGCCATATGCATGCAGCATGCGGAATGAGTCCAAGCAAACGATGCCACTTAAATTTTTTAAAAGGCTGCCACAAAAACAAAAGCAAAAGCAAAAACAAAAAAAAAAAAAAGGAGAAGAAAACAATAACAGTAACAACAACAGCACACTCAACTTTTCATCTCACTCTTTGTTGTCGTTGTTGCCTGATGCTCAGTGAACTTCTTCGCGCCTGACTGTCTGCCCCCGCTTTGCCACTTTACCGCGTTCGGCCCCATTGGTGGCAACGCATGCGCAAATTGCTCGCCGACTGCTATGGCAATAAATTCATAAAAAATCATTAAGCTGAATGTTTTCCTTTTTTTTTCTCTCTTCTCTTTCTCAAAAAAAAAAAAAAACAAGAACTTCTTTGCCAGGGGTAAGATATGTACATGTATGTATGTATGTTAAGCCCATGCAGGAAAATGTCGCATTAATATCAAGCTAAAACCAAATGAAATTGAACTGTCTTGAAGCAAAACGAAATTAAATATACTCTACATACAACATGTACATATGTATGTACATATTATTAGTACGTCACAAAATTCCAGATAAACCTCCCCTAAAAAATGAATTTTATCCCTGTATATAAAGTACTTTATGTATGTATAATTCTAATAAATAAAGCTTGCGAAAAATAATCTAGTTTTTAAAAAGTGGATCGACTTTCATAACGAAAACTATGTATATACATATATGTATAAGTCATCTTCTGTTAGGGTATAGAAATGATATCTTAAGCACATCGTAAAACCATAAATTCGATTCAACAGTATGAGAATAAAATACAAAATTTATTGAAGAAATTGTGAGTCAAGCTGCATATGTACATACATACATATGTACATACTTTATATGTATGTATGTATGTATATATATATAATGTGATCACTTGGTGATGGAGACATCATACTAGGCTGCAACATTATAAACAACTGAGTTGGCAACATGATTGCTAACTTGACTTTTTACCCCCACCACAAAAAAAAAAAAAAAAAAAAAAGCAAAAATGTAACTAAATGTTTTTCACACTCTTGTCTTGTCGTGTCGACTATTTGTGATGTGTCTGGTGAAACTAAGGTCACGTAAAGTTTATAGATATTTAATTTTCAAGCCACCTAAACAACTAATTGACATAATTTACATGGCGGATTTTTTTGGGGGAGGCGGTTTACATATATATGTACATATGTATGTATATATAAAATTGACCTTGACCAAGCGCTGACACAAAATGCATAGCCAAAATGTTGTTGATATCAATGAAATTGTTGTATTTTAGAGAACTTGGCTATAAATGGCAAAATGAAGGGCTCTTGCAGGTGTCAAGCAATAAAAATGATCGTGTGGGCTATTTAGCTAAGACCAAGCTAAGTCAATGACCATGAGGCGCCTCTGACGCCTCTGTTTTTAGTAAAATCTCACATAATTTATATACATATATATGTATATACATATATTATATATATATATATATATATATATATATATATAAAGTGAAAGAGAGAGAGAGAGAGAGAAAAAGAAAGGGGAAGAGAGCCAACGTGTCGCTAGTTTATTATTTATCAGAGTCACAGCTGTGATACAATTTGACAAGCTCGACTTGCTGAAGTGTAAATGATTGCAGTTGAAAGCGAAGGCGAAACCCGATACGCCTTCAAGTAGTATCGAAAGCGATTGTTAAGAAGAAGTGGGGTAGTGGTAGGGGTAGGGGTAGGGGGGGGCGGGGCAAGGTGATCGAGCAACTTTTCTGCTATTATTTTTGTTGTTTCCTCTATGCAGAGCCAAGTGCAAAGGCGGCGTCGTCGTTCACTTTGCATTGAATGAATTCCAATCACACGCATATCATTCGCCACTTGAGACTCGAACTTGCCTCCTCCTCCTCCTCCTCCTTCTCCTTCTCCTCATGAGTTCGACAACCGTAAGACAAATGAAACAAAGTGTGGCCCATAGTAATGAGAAATTGTATGAAAATAATACTAGAACAACAAACAGTTCCAACTGTAGGAACATCTGACTTTTATTTCACAAGAAGAAAAAGAAAATCAAAACCCAACTATCAAATATACATACATACATACATACATACAACCTATTTTGGAGTATAATCGATATAATTATTAATTGTAATCCCCTTGAAATGACTTATCATACATACACTCGTATGTACATACATATATCAATATTTAATTTTTTAAAAGTTTAGCTCATATATAATTCTTTAATAGGTCACATCAGTCTATAGGTGTAAACCAAATTTGATTATAACCATTGCATACCTTAACTAGCTTGATATATTTTTAGATCTTCAAAATATCTAATAGTGCATATACACACATATGTATATATGCATATATGTATATGTATATATATATGCATTTATACATACATATGTATGTGTATGTACATAGATAGTTGTTATACATATGTATTTGTGGTTTATTATTTAAGTTCAAAGTTGCGTTTTTTTTTTTGTGTTTTTCTAGATACTTGGGAACATCAATCAAAAGAAATTTTCCAAATTTGCTTTTAGCGCTTCCACAAGCATAAATCATAAATCTAAGCCGAACTTGGCTTTGATCCCAAAAAACACGAAGAAACTGTCTAAGCCATAAATCTCTAGATTCATTAGGTGCAACTGAAAATTGAGCGCGAAAGTTGAGATTTTAGCTTTATCTATGGCTTCAGGTTCTGTTTCAGTTACTATTTTTGGCGCGCTTTCTTGTCTGTCTGTCTGTATGTATATATGTGTGTATGTATGTATGTGTATATGTGTATATGTTTATATAAATGAACCACCGTACCTCCCAAAAAGCCAACCATATAAGCTATAGTGGCGACCTTCAAATGGTTAAAACTTCATGCCACTTCACACAGACGCACAAATACAGAGCCAAAGCTACATATATACACGCACACAGAGATGCGGAGAGATCACGCCACTTGAAGCCCGTGTTGCCAAGTTTCTTTGAGTCTCTCATGTTTTGATGCTTTAAAGTTTTACCTGAAGGCGAAGGCGACTCCGAGGCAATCGGTAACATGTTTTATGCATCCGCAACGTAGCAATGCCAGCACAACAAAATTTATAAGTATATAAGTTTGTACATACATATATACATACATATGTACATACATACATTTATAGTGAGAAACAACAACATCAAAATACTTTTAAAGGCTAAGCAAAAAAACAAAACCAAAAAAAAAAAAAAAAAGGAGAAGAAATTGGCGAAGGTCGTCTTAATGGGAATGCAAAAGATGCTGTTATTTTCTTTTTCATTTATATTAAATACCTTGCATTCGTATCAAACAATAAATAAAGTAAGCAAGTCGTCCCTGCCGACTTGGAGTATACCCTGTACCAAAAAAGAATATTTCATTTAAACAGGCTCCTTCGCAATCCTCATTAATTGAATAAAATTTTTCATAAGACTCTCTTAACAAGCCAAAACAGCAAATGCATGCTTTCTCGCTCACTCCCAACAGTGAACGAAACTACTGCGTCATTCGGTACAAAGCAGCATGCGCATGCTATCTCGCTTACACATTTCAGCTGCTGCTGCCCATAGAATTTCAGTACAAAACATATATACGTATTATCTCCGATAATAAAAATTTGGTCAGACGGTACATATTGGCTATATAATTGAGTCTACCAAAAATAAATACTGTAGCTTTAATACAACTCTAGTTATAGTTTTTTCTAATTTGCGGGGGCGGAAGTGGGCGTGGTAAAAATTTGAAACAAATTTGATCTGCGTATACACTAGACGGATGTTGACACCAAGTTTGGTTACTCTAGCTCTTATACTCTCTGAGATCTAGGTGTTCATACGGACGGACGGACAGACGGACAGACGGACATGGCTATATCGACTCGGCTGTTGATGCTGATCAAGAATATATATACTTTATGGGGTCGGAAAATTTTCCTTCTGCCTGTTACATACATTTTAGCGACTTTAATATACCCTTGTACCCTATGGGTACAGGGTATAAAAAACAAAAGGTATATAAGTTTAAAGTTGTCTAAAACAACATAAATATTGAAGATCCGTTTTAGCCAAGTTTAAATACTTTAAACTATTGTTCTCTTCGCCTGTTCTTCCTTCTTCATTCTCCCGTTCTCTTTAATTACACATGCACACAATTTGTGTAAATTTTTCATTATTTAAAAAAAAGGTGTTCTTTTACATTGCCTTTAATTAGAATTTTTCAGATTTTAAAGGCTGTTACTGCGATTGCATTGGCTAAAGTAACAGATTTTCATTAGTTTATCGAATCAATTAACTATATTTAAGATCGGTTATAGTAGAGTTTAACTGATGTTTCACAAATTACACAGTACCCACTCTTAGCTCATTTTGATGGAAAGTATGTACATATGAACATAATGCAAAATGGTGAAACTTGCTATTCGATCGATTGAGAGAGAGAGAGAGAGAGAGAGAGAGATAGATGCAAATCAGATTTGCATAAAAACTCACATTTCAACTCATTAGGGAAATAACTTACTTAAAAATCTGTTGAAAGTTAAAGTTTTCAACTAATAATTATGTGTTATTACCTAAAAAATAAATAATTATTATAATTGCAGTTATCCCAACCGAGAAAACAAAATTTCAAAAAAAAAAAAAATAGAAAAAAAATAATAAATAAATAAAAAATTACAACCTTGACTTGACTATTTGGCTATATACTTTGGAGTCGCCTTTGGCTCGCTATATAAAAAATTGGCAATTGAAGGTCTTGCATGGCTTTTGTTTTCAGGCAATTAGGCGAGAATATTTTTATTTGTTATGGTAATTACAAAAATAACAAAACAACGAACCAAAAACAAAAAGAAATACATATAAATATATATATATATATATATGTATTATATACATACGTACGAACATATATACAATTTGTTTTATTAGTTTTATTTTGTTGACTTAAGCTCGAATTAGACTTGAAACGAATTCTATGACGAAAAGGTCAATGATAAACCAAATGGCAAAATTTGAAGAAAATTTCAACCAGTTTACTTAATCGGGAATCGTATTTCAATTCCAGATTTTAGATTTGGAATTAAACCTAATACCTACCTATCGGTAGCTGGCACACTGACCGCAAGGTGGCGCCAGTTTTTATACCCTTGCAGAGGGTATAATAAAATTGGTCAGATGTTTGTAACGCATAGAAATAATCGTTTCCGACCCCATAAAGTATATATATTCTTGATCAGCATCGAAAGCCGAGTCGATATGACCATGTCCGCCTGTCCGTCTGTCCGTCTGTCCGTCTGACCGTCTGTCCGTCTGTCCGTCTGTCTGTTTCTTCGCAAGGAATCGAACTTAAATTTTGAGCTACGTGAATAACAGTCATATCATTCTCTTCATTGATGATTTATCTAAATTAAGTTCGAGAACTGGTAGGATCGGACAACTAGAAGTTATAGAAAAATAGGAAAGATCAGAGGTACCTCGGTTAAAATTTGTGTTGTTCAAAACAGTTCTTGTGAGAAAAACTTTTGTTTTTTGAGATATCTCAACCAAATTTGGCACATAGATGACAATTCTACTTTTACACCTTACCAGCAAGTTTGCTTCAGATCGGATAATAAACACCGACAAAAATCAATAAAATCAATAATCAACCCCCATCAGAAAAAGTATGTTTTTGTGAGAAAAACTTTTTTGTTTTTTAAGATATCTCAACCAAATTTGGTGAACAGATGAGAATTATACTTTTACATCATATCAGTAAGTTTGAATCAGATCGGATAATAAACATCGACATAAATCAATAAAATCAATGAATCAACCCCCATCAGCATCAGTATGTTTGCATATGCAGCCAATTAAATACGTTTATATTTGCTTTTATATATGCGTACACAAACAACATACATGGAAACATACAAACATACATACATACATACATATATGCGAACACGTGCTTGAAAAAACTACAAGCTGAGTGCGAAACAGAAAGAGACAGAAAACTATTTGTATTGTGTTGTTGTTTTCTAGAATTCGTCAGAAACTTTAGAGAGCGAGAAGCTGGACGCTTGCAATGTATACCGAAATAGCGAGGCCGTGAATTTTAAGTTTGGTAGCGCAATAGGTAGAGATCGATTCTAGAAATGACGTGAGCGGAGGTTCAAATCCGGCCGTTGGCAAACTCGAATTTTTTCTTACTGTTTCTTTTTTTGGTTCAAATTTTTTTTAAATTTTATATTTCCAATTTTTAAAATATCTTGAATCCGATATGACGGAGAATGTAATCAATTAATCTGCAAGGGTATACAAACTTCGGCACGGCCGAAGTTAGCTTCTTTGATATTTTTTTATGTATAAATTAAGTATACGAGAAGTGACTCAGTCTGCTTAAGACGTAAAGAATCTGTTTACATTCACAAAATTCTTAGTTTGAATCATCATTTGTAAAGCTTTACTTGTTTATGTTAATCTAAACATTCTACTATCCGCATACCATTTAAAAATAATAATAATAAAATAATAATGAAAACCTGCACAATACGTTTCTATAGCTAATGAACTAAGTATTCGTGCCACAATGGCAATTAATCAAAATATTTTAATTAAAAGACAAAATGCCATATTAAAATGTGCACTTTACAGCTTACAGCCATTTATTTCAATTGCAAATCTGTCGCCAACGTGCAAAATAACCAGCGTGCTCTCTATCTCTATCTCTCTCTTTTTTTCTCTCCCTCTGTCTAATCTTTGAGTTACACTATGTGTGCTGTGTGGGTTGCAATTAGAAGGCTGACCAGATACAGTAGGTACAAAAAAAAACCACGGCTCACTATTCTATTTGAATAGAACTTGACAATACACTTATGCATGTATATATATATACTTATTTTACATATATGTACATACATATATATAAATTGATATTTCAAATTTGTTGTAGATATGATAAAGATTTTATTGTGATTCTACTATTTCGATTTTCTTATACTTAAATTTAAATTTAAATATTCGAAACCAAATAAGTATTTTAAACCTGAGCTCTAGATAAAAGTCGAATTAAAGAGTAATATAAAATTTTCATTTTAAAACTCATCTGTTTAATTATCGATTCTTGACATCGATGCTAAAAGCATTCTCCTTAAGTTGAAATATGATTAAAGTGAAGGTTAACTGCAAGTTAAATAGCATACATACATATATGAATATATACGAAGTATATGAAAATCCTATGAAGGCTATTCCCCGATTTGCTGACTAACCCCCATTATACCAATAGCCAAACCATAAGAAAAAAGCAGCAACAACATCTGTACCATTATCATTATCGCAGCATGCGATCTCAAAGCGTGCAATTTGAAAATGTTTATCGATTTCCAATAGTTTTTCTCAATCTGCATATGCGAGATGCTGGATATGGATGGGGGGGGAGCAGCGGTTAAAGTTGTTGAGAGCACATGCAACATGTTTCGGTTTCATGCAAGAATTTTCCTCTTGCCCAAACATGATTTCGTGCTTTCTTGGCTCACAGATAGATGCATTCATTAATGCATAATTATAGACAATTAACTGCACAGATCGAACCGATCGAACCGATCGTACCGATCGATGGTCGATCGAGAGCCGAGAGCTAAAAATGGTGACGCTGAAAATTGCCAATCAGTGAAAATTGCAACAATTCCAATTGCAATAACAGCAACAACAACAACAGCAACAACAACAGCAACAACAACATGCTTAAAATCTAGAGCGTTTTACAATGTTTGTTTAAACTTTTAACGCTTTTCAGTTTTACGGGGCGGCAATGTCGAACGTGGAACGTGAAACGTCGAAATGTCGAACTCGTTTTCCCACGTTGGAAATTCTTCAATTTGCGTGCACAAATCACAATCTCAACTGACACCTTTTTTCAGTATTTTGCTTCCCCCCTGCCTCTTGATTTTTTTTTTCTCTTCTTTTTTAAATACCTCAACCTATGGAGATATTTTTTTTTTGGTATCTTTTAGACAAATATTATTTTCATACCATATCCAAAATTCTTTTCGCAATATTCGTTATTTGTGAAATGTTTGATAAAATTTCATTCAAACATTCTCATTCTCACGTTCCCAAAAATTTGTCATGACAATGTCCGAATCATTGGAACAAATTGTACAAAATCATTATGAAAACAATCTAAAAATCAAAGCTGGGAACAAAAAGAAAAATAAGCAAAACACGAAAAAAACAACAAATTGCAAAAAAAAAAAATAATAATAATAATGAAAAGAAAGCAGACAAAATAGTTGTGTGAAAAATCTTATGGGACACTACCACCATCATTGTGCAAAAAACAAAAAAAAAAAAAAAGATATTAAGTTAATGGCAAAGTACAAAAGAAAACAAGAAAAATAAAAATAAAAAATACAATAACAAAAGCACACAAAATTTAAATGAATGTGATATACTTTTCCACTTTTCCTTAGCAAAAGTCTAAACTTAAGAGAAGTATGAAAATACTCTAAATGCTCATACAAAATCAGCTATTAAGTCTATACCGATCAAGAAAATATATTAAGGCTTGCCACCATATGAAAAATTGATCACCGCAAAACACTTTAAATAACATTTTCCTGTCAAAACCAAAAAAGAAAAGGAGAATAATTAAAATCATATTTAGTCAGTTGTGTGTGAAATTTATCACACATTTTGTGTACATTCAAATTATAAATTGGACACACCATATTCAAACTATCTGCAATAACTAACAAATATGTATGTTTTTAATTAATAAACAAATTCTATTCCGGAATCCATTGCGTGTCAACCGCTTTCCGGTTTTGATGAGATTCGTGTCAAAAAATGCTTGAAAATCAACAAACATCATCTAAAACACCAGAAAGAAGAACTTGACTCACAAAACTCATGAATATTTAATATGTCTACTATATTTTTTTGTTTTTTTTAATTTAAGTTAATTTTTTTTTTTTTTTTTGTTTTTAGTCTGTATAAACAAAGCTCAGGTTAATTAAAGCATAGGCATATAGGTTCAGTCAACTTGTTTTTATGTTTTATTAATACCCTTACCCTTAAAAGTGGAAACATTTCTTTCTATCTTCGACAAAGCGAAGAATTTGATGCATGTATGTAAGATCGAGATGTATGTATGTATATATATTATTCTTTTCAAAAAATTAAATACACTCCTTGAGCCATTTAATCATGTTAAAAATTTAGCTATTTGTATAATAGGAAAATTGATTTAATTCCTATATGTATTATATTCGATGGTAGAGGGTATAGAACGATCGGGTTGAATGAAATTAGCCGCTTATTTCTGATGAATGTCTCGGCTCATTAAATCAAACAATCAAATTTTATTTATATATACTTGTATATGTATATATATTTTTTTTTACCGGCTTTTAATTTTTTTTATTTTTGTTTTATTTTCTGTTTGTTGTAATTTGTACATTTTTGAAGTGAGAGTGACCATGAATGTGTCCAACATAATGATTAATGTTAATTAATCGCTGCTCCATTTTCACTAGAAACCTGGCAAAAGGAAAACAACAAAACAAACAAACAAACAAATATGTATAATAAAATTGTAGATTTCATATTTGCACAAAAATTATAGTTTCATTCGTGCAGCTAATCTCATTTGTGGTATGACAGTGAAATTGGCTCAAAGTGGAGACAAAAGATAAAGTATGGAGAATGATGATTTATAGCAGGAGAAACAAAACCATACAACTGCTACATAATCATACATACATATGTATATACATATGTATATATGTATTTACATATTAATTAATTACTGGGCTTCCTTTTAAATGTGGGTTAATCTGCAGACAAGGAAAAAAAAACTTAAATAAAAAAGAAAAATTTGAACACGTTTGGTTTGAAGGTTTCATAGGTTAAAATCCAATTTGAGAAGTATCTTAGACTCTGTCCAAATATACAATTCAATTGTGAGTGTTTCTTGTCTTTTATATTTTTTAGATAAAGACGATTTTTATGAGGCTATTTAGGTATATCCTTGATTTGCAATTTTCAATAGGTTGTTAAATCAAAATATTTACAATATATATTATACATATATATATATGTTTGTATGCATGCGTTTTATTATTTTCCTTCTTCTTTTTTTTTTTTACTATACTTGTATCTTGACCAATTTGTGTGTTTAACGGATTGATAAGAGAAAGTCCCTGCCCATGTTTCGTGTTACAACCAAAACAGCCTGCCATGTGTCATCTATGGAGCAGTTCGTCGGAAACTTGTCACTTGTCTTACACACGCAGACACACACACAGACACACACACACACACACACATACATATATATACATACGTACTCACTAAAAAGAGTGTAATAGAAAGAGAGGAAGCTAGAGAAAGACTTGTAGACCGGCGTGGTATGTCATGGCATAGCATGGCATCACATTGCATTGCGCTTGTCACTAAATTGACCCATTTTAAAGCTTAAGGCTATGCTGCCAGTTGAAAAGAAATATTCTGCAAAATATGCCAGTCCATCGACCTAATAATACCCTGTTTCTATAGATCCTTTCAGACACTGCGCTCAGAAGAGATATATACAAATCTATATTTAAATGCATATGATATAATTCAAGACTTTAAAGTAAATTATAAGAGTGTGGTCGATCATATGTACATATGTATAACCATATACTTTATGCACTTTAATGTACCTACTCTTTCAACTTATGAAATAAAGGGTATTCAAATATAAGAAGGAATAATGAAAAACCCGATTGACGAGTCCACTAAAAACACAAAAGCTTAGAACCAGTTGCACTTACGACTACACATCGTGTAAGAAGTACACACATGCATTTTCTTCAAGAATTCTTCTTGGATTCTTCAATTTGGCAAACCTAAAGAGAGAAAGAGTGACAGAGAGAGTGAGAGAGAGAGTGAGAGAGAGAAAGAGAGAGAGCGAGAGAGAGGGGCCATCACTGACCACTGATCATTGCACATTCTTATCTTAATATGCACAATTTCTTTCGTGCTTCTGGATCGGCGGCTGGGTTACGTGCGTTGCTTACTTAAGACCTCGTTATTGCCGCTCATTAGCGAGCCAAGAGGTAAACTAACGGTACACATTGTTGTCGGCAGTTGCATAACTATAGTTTATGGTATTCCCATTGCTGCTATTGGTATTGGTACAGAAAGCAAGCATACCAAACTCTAGTAGTAATGTACAATACATACATATGTACATATATGTAGATGTATCTGATAAATCAACGTCAGCACACACAGAATTGTCCACAAACATCGTCGCTGTCTTCAACGTCAACTCTCTTGTTCTGTCCATCTCCGTCTTCTTCATCTTCTTTCTCCGATTCCGTGTCTCTTTTTGCTAATGATACAAATTGCCCCACTCAGGCAAAAACTAACCTCAGAGACAGAGAAAGAGAAAGAGACAGTTACAGATAGAAAGAGATAGGGAAAGGAGGGACCGGCGAGGAGAGGGACGGGTCTTCGGCATTTATTGACGGCTTAATTATGCTGATGAGTTCATTTTCGCAATTATTGTGCCTGTAAAATTTGTGCGTGTTTTGTTTGTTTGTTGTTGCTGCCATTGAAATGCAAGTTTCAGTTATTAAAAAATCTTGTACGAGTATTTTTTTTACAATTGAATTCCAGTCCAATGTGTTCAAGCCAACCACATCAGATTCAAAAAAGAATCTCTAAGATGTCCTTGCCAAGTTGCCAATACTTTTATTGGTAGATGCGAAAAGTGCAAAAAAATAAACCACCAAATTAGCTTTATATAGTTCTTACTAACTATGACAAAGTATTTAAAATATCTTGACAATGAATTGAAATTACTAAAACAAACAGGAAGGCATTGTATCAAATCAAATTTGATTTATATAGCTATACTAATATATAAGTATCTCAATATTACAACTTTTTATCGAACTAAAAAAACATACTATGTATATGCTTGTTTATATTAATGTAACTGTTTTTTTTTTTTCCATTTCCAGGAAATTAAAAAATAATATGTAAGTAAAAACTATATATGTATGTACATGATATAAATTCTTAAACAATTTGTATGTTTATTTAACGACAAAAACGCAATAAATATGCATTTTCTTTATCAATTTTGTTGTTGAAAATGCAGTCATCATGTTTATGAAAATTCGAGTGACGCATTCGGGAAGCAGCAGCAACTAAGTGATATTGTTAACTTTTATCAAAATAAAAAAAAAAAAAAGAGATTTATGCTGATTATACATAGCATATTGTTGTTGTTGGGCGCTTTTTTTTTCTTTTTTTTTTTGGGAGGGTAGTGTACTTAAAATATGTAGTTCTCTTGACCCATGTCTAATCAATTAAGCTGAAGAATTATGGGCTCGTCGGTTGGCATTTTTGGTATTTCGTCTAGAAGAAGAGACTAAGTAACTATGTACAAAAAAGCGGAAATATCGAAGCTTAAATAAATTAGAGCAACCAACATTGGTTTTGGCCTGGCCGCGCATAGACTGTCATTTTTATCAATCGAACAATTATATCTTATAGTACCTGAAATGCAATGGCCATACAGCAGGAACGGGGAGCAGCCATTATACACAGAAGACAACCCACTCGAGACTCCAACTCCGATTTGGAATCGACTTTGGGCCAGCACGCAAAACGAGTCACGAAATTTAACAAAAGAAAGAAAAAACCATTTGGCAGCTGGCATAAAGATGACGCTGAAAACCAAGCACAAACGGTTCAGCGGCGGGGGTGGTTCGGGGAGGAGGAGGGAGATTTGAAAAAACAGGGAACGGGTAACGCCTTTACTTATTAATTTAACCTACTTTACTGATCGTGTCGCAGTTCAATAAAGTGAAATAAGATTATCCGAAATCGATCTAATGAATTAGAAAATATAATGCAAACTGTTATTAATACCCACGACTCGATCATCGAAACCAACAACGAAAAGAAAGTTAAGATTTTATGGTTATCTAAAAGATAATGCAGCCATTAAAACTATTAAAAAAATAAAATTAACGTAACTTACACGATATTCAATGAAACGTTATTCCATCGAACTTATAAATACACATTCTGTTTTTATAACTTTGGAAGAAAAGGGTTAAATATCAAGAAAAGATCTACATAAAGGATCTCTGCACATAAAGAAAAGAGATCGATAATGTTTTCTACGTTAAATCCTTGAGATTTGTTTTAACAAAAACAGAGGATCTCAAGTGTCGAGTGTTTTTTTTTAGTTAAGTGTTTTAATTTACAGAAACAGGAGTACAATACTAATATACATAGATATTGGTATATAGACTATGTGTCACACGACGAAATTTGATACCAAACTTTTATAATTCCCATATGCGTGAAACCATTATAATGTCTTAAGAATTGGATCGGATATGTTATCGGAACTTTGAAATTAAGCCTTGTTATAGGGGTATTATCTTAACAATTTTATAATTAATAACTTACCTATGGTTTATTTCCAATTTCAAAAACAAAAAAAAAACGGTTATGTTATTTTAAATATATTACATAAATATATTCAAATTTTTACTTTAATTCACTACCAAAATCCTTGAATTTAATTAGTCGTTAATCCATATATGTACATATGTATGAAGATCTCTCGCTTTATTAGATCACTGCCCTACATAAATCAATAGTTGTTTAATATAAAGCAAAGAAACAGAAAATAAACAAAAAAAAAACAAAAACAATTAAGTAAATAATACATATAAGAGAGATGAGAAGAATTCAGCGATCACTTGAAAAAACGCGTCAAAAACGAACGAACCTTAAACGGCGACTGAACCAGAACCGGAGTCAAGCTTCACATTGGGAGAGAATCGATTCGAGTTGATGAAGTTGAGTTGAGTTTAGCTGAGACGAAGTGTCTCTCTCTCTCTCTCTTTCTCTCTGTTTATGTCTCTCAGTCACCCCCCCTTGGTTTCTCTTGATCAGTGTGGGAGTGCAAAACCGGTTTGTTTGGACTGGCAAAAGCATAAGCTTGTTGCCCATGTATCTGTACCCTCTGCCACTCTCTATCTCACTGTCAATTCTCTAGTTAACTTTACTCTCTCCGTTTGTTTCTTTCTGTCATTCTTTATTTTTTTTTTGTTCTCTTTTGTTTTGTCGCATAACCAAAACAAACGTTCACGTTCTTTTTGTTTTTATTTCGACTTCTGGTTCCCCTCCCCCTATTCTTCTTCCTTTATGTTTTGTTTACTCCGTCCGCAGCTCATTAAACTTTTTACAGCTACTGTTCCTTCACTCCGAATCCCATGCGTAAATTAATTTGATGGCCTCCGGATCGTTTCGTTGTTCGCGTTTGCCTTCGCCTCAGTCAATCGTTCAGATAAGAACGATTGGTCTTGGTCCCTCATTTTCCCCCCGTTCTACATCCCCCCCTCATTCTCCATTCACCATCCACGTTCTTGGCCTTTTTGGTAATTGACTTTCGTCAAATCAAATTAGTTTCTATGTTCAATCTACGCATGGTGGAGCATTAGCAGCTGATGTTTCTTCTTTATTAGTAATCTCCCGAAACTCTACTACCAACGAACTTGGCCTTTAGCAGCGCTATGACTCTGTCACTCTGAATCTCTTTAATGTTCTTCACAGTTAGATGCAAGTTCTGATAGGGCTGATAGAAAATTTCTCTCCCAAAGAACATTAAAAGTTGAGATTAAAATTACTTATTGTCAGACTAAGCTGGCCCTACCTTACTTTTTGAGGTTTAAAGTTTCTTTTTCTATAAATCCATAAAAAAAAGTTATTGCTCTGTAGAACTGATACTAATATTTATTTTATTTTGTATTTAAACAAATACATAGAATAATATCTATTCTGTTTCGAATACAGAGCAGCGCTTGCTTATGCAATACTATTAAAAGGATCTGCAACACTTTTATATAAATTTCAAAATCCAACCATAGACTGTTAATCCTTTTTAAATCAGGTTTCGAAAGCATCTAAAAATTTCAAAATAAGTCTACAAGCGAGAAAGATTTTAAGTCATTTAAAAGGATACCGAAAAAGTGTTAGAGTTGATGTAATACCCGGTTCCACCACCTCCACCTATTTCTATGAGGAAATGTGGTTTAACTATTACTCTCGTCATTGGCCCCTGAGCTAACTTAATTGTTTCTTGCGGTTGTTGTTGCTGTTGGCTGTTTGGCTTGTCGCGATTGTTGCATTTTTCTTGTTGTTTAACATTCGTTTTGCTCTTGTCATTCGTTGCAGTGGGGGGAGGGGGGAGGGTGCCAACGACCATGACTTTGTGCAACTGGCGACATCGACATGATGTTGAAGCAACATGGCAACTGGCAACTTGATTATGGCCCCATGGCATCATTATGAAGCTGGAGCTGACAGAGTAAGAGACTGTAGCTGTATAAGATAGAGAGAGAGAAAGACAGAGAGAGAGAGAGAGAGAGAGGGAGAAATAGAGAGAGAAAGGGAGAGAGAGAGAGGGTAAGGAAGATCTTATTTGTTTGGAGCATAAATTAAGTTTAAAGCTCGTGCAAATGTCGCACCATAATGTTGCATGCAACAGTCTGATGATGATGCTGATCCCAATGATGACGATGATGGCCTGTCCGGGTTTGGCCCGGCGCTTGATTGCAGGTTGCCATCCATATACCAACCTAAGAGTTCTTCTCCATGCTGTCTTACAATTCCAATGTCAGTTGCAGCTCCTTTTTTTCCCCCTCTGACGTGGGTTGGGTTGGTTTATTTATTTTCACTCTCGTGTCACGCTCACATATCTATCCAACTCACAGTGGGTGACATATTCATAACGTCTTGCCAAAAAAAAAAAAAAAAAAATTACAATGCAAATCTGAATTAAATAAAAATGAAAATTTGACTTAAAAAATGCAAAACGAAAGTATCTAAGACTAGTTATATATACATATAAACAATCTTCGAAAACTGACCCATTGTATAGGTTAGATACTTATGTATATACCTTGTTCTATACGTGGGTGGTTTGGCTTGAATTGGTTAGCTGTTGCTTGTTGATCCAACCAGATACATAACCCTCTAGTACTGGTAAGTAATTCGTAGCTGGTGAAATCACTACTTACTAGGGTACCACCATTACTTACTTTGCTGACCCTAAGCAATGCATTTCATCATTTCGTTACAATTTATATAGATAATATCTATATATAAATATTTATCTAATATTTATTTAATTTATTAAATATATATATATTTAATAAATTATTATATATTTATATTTTTATATATATACATATTTACAGTACATATATATATATACAACAATATTAATTATATATATATATATATATATATTTATATTTATATTTTTATAATACTAAAATATATTATTTATACAAAAATGTATAAAATTTTAAAAATGTAAAAATTTTCAAATAAATTAAATAAATTATTATATATATATAAATTATTATATATTTATATTTTTATATATATACATATTTACAGTACATATATATATATACAACAATATTAATTATATATATATATATATATATTTATATTTATATTTTTATAATACTAAAATATATTATTTATACAAAAATGTATAAAATTTTAAAAATGTAAAAATTTTCAAATAAAAGTATTAATAACAAAAAAAAAAAAAAAAGAAAATCTAATTAGAATGAATTGCCTGAAAAAAAGGGTTACCTTGATAGGGTAAATCATGTAGTACTCTACATTCATTAATATAAATTATTATTTCAAATTGATTTTTTGTTTTTTTTTTTAAAGAAATTATATTTAATAGAATCAAACTATTTCTAAAAGTATCAAAAACTTTTGTGCATCATACACCAAAATATAAAAAGATAAGCTAATAAAGCTACTGGGTTCATACCCCATTTATAAAGGTTATAATCCTTTTCTTTTTAATTTTTAATAATTCTTCAAAAATTTTATTTTTATTAATTATGTAAAGGGATACTTTCGTGGGTACCCATGAAAGTACCCATGAAAGGGGTAGTTACATGGGTACTCAATCGAGGGGTGGTGAAAACAGTACCCAGAATGAATAAAAAAATTGAAAAAGTTTTAATGGAATTTATTTATTTATTTAATCTAATTCAGTTTCATTCCTTTTTTTGGTTTTATTGTAGCGGTTTTTTTGGAGTTGCAAGGCCTTTCGCAATTGTGCCTCAGGTGTTCCAGTGCCATCAACTAAATTTACTGCATCTAGGGAAAAAAAGTGAAGGTTAAATTTTTTAACTAAATCGGCAATCGATTAAATAATACCTACCAAGAAGCACTTCATAGAATTCGCTTTCGTCTTTTAAGGCAGCTTTACCCTGAACCCCTTGAACATTGTATGCCATTACAATGTTATTTGACAAAATGTTTGGCAAATTCTTTAAGATTCCTCCAGATCTGATGTTTATCCTTATAGCATCAACATGGGTACCCATGAAAGTACCCATGAAATGTCACCTGTGAATTCATAGGTGACATGTCACCTATGAATTCATAGGTACCCATGTCACCATGTAATTGCATGGGTACCCATGAATTCATGGGTGACATTTCATGGGTACTTTCATGGGTGACATGGGTGACATTTCATGGGTGCTTTCAAGGGTACATGAATTCATAGGTGACATGTCACCCATGAATTCATAGGTGTCATGTCACCCGTGAATTCATAGGTGACATGTCACCCATGAATTCATAGGTGACATGTCACCAGTGAATTCATAGGTGACATGTCACCCGTGAATTCATAGGTGACATGTCACCAGTGAATTCATAGGTGACATGTCACCAGTGAATTCATAGGTGACATGTCACCCGTGAATTCATAGGTGACATGTCACCCGTGAATTCATAGGTGACATGTCACCCGTGAATTCATAGGTGACATGTCACCAGTGAATTCATTCACGGGGTCCTTACATGGACACCCATGAATTCATGGGTGACATGGGTCCCTATGAATTCATAGGTGACATTTCATGGGTACTTTCATGGGTACCCTTGAAAGCACCCATGAAATGTCACCCATGTCACCCATGAAAGTACCCATGAAATGTCACCCATGAATTCATGGGTACCCATGCAATTACATGGTGACATGGGTACCTATGAATTCATAGGTGACATTTCATGGGTACTTTTATGGGTTCCCATGAAAGCACCCATGAAATGTCACCCATGAATTCACGGGTGACATGTCACCTATGACATGTCACCTATGAATTCACAGGTGACATTTCATGGGTACTTTCATGGGTACCCTTGAAAGCACCCATGAAAGGGGTCCTTACATGGACACCCATGAATTCATGGGTGACATGGGTACCTATGAATTCATAGGTGACATTTCATGGAAACTTTCATGGGTACCTTTGAAAGCACCCATGAAATGTCACCCATGTCACCCATGAAAGTACCCATGAAATGTCACCCATGAATTCATGGGTACCCATGCAATTACATGGTGACATGGGTACCTATGAATTCATAGGTGACATGTCACCTATGAATTCACAGGTGACATTTCATGGGTACTTTCATGGGTACCCATGTTGATGCTATAAGGATAAACATCAGATCTGGAGGAATCTTAAAGAATTTGCCAAACATTTTGTCAAATAACATTGTAATGGCATACAATGTTCAAGGGGTTCAGGGTAAAGCTGCCTTAAAAGACGAAAGCGAATTCTATGAAGTGCTTCTTGGTAGGTATTATTTAATCGATTGCCGATTTAGTTAAAAAATTTAACCTTCACTTTTTTCCCTAGATGCAGTAAATTTAGTTGATGGCACTGGAACACCTGAGGCACAATTGCGAAAGGCCTTGCAACTCCAAAAAAACCGCTACAATAAAACCAAAAAAAGGAATGAAACTGAATTAGATTAAATAAATAAATAAATTCCATTAAAACTTTTTCAATTTTTTTATTCATTCTGGGTACTGTTTTCACCACCCCTCGATTGAGTACCCATGTAACTACCCTTTTCATGGGTACTTTCATGGGTACCCACGAAAGTATCCCTTTACATAATTAATAAAAATAAAATTCTTGAAGAATTATTAAAAATTAAAAAGAAAAGGATTATAACCTTTATAAATGGGGTATGAACCCAGTAGCTTTATTAGCTTATCATTTTATATTTTGGTGTATGATGCACAAAAGTTTTTGATACTTTTAGAAATAGTTTGATTATATTAAATATAATTTCTTTAAAAAAAAACAAAAAAATCAATTTGAAATAATAATTTATATTAATGAATGTAGAGTACTACATGATTTACCCTATCAAGGTAACCCTTTTTTCAGGCAATTCATTCTAATTAGATTTCTTTTTTTTTTTTTTTTTTGTTATTAATACTTTTATTTGAAAATTTTTACATTTTTAAAATTTTATACATTTTTGTATAAATAATATATTTTAGTATTATAAAAATATAAATATAAATATATATATATATATATATAATTAATATTGTTGTATATATATATATGTACTGTAAATATGTATATATATAAAAATATAAATATATAATAATTTATATATATATAATAATTTATTTAATTTATTTGAAAATTTTTACATTTTTAAAATTTTATACATGAATTCATGGGTGTCCATGTAAGGACCCCTTTCATGGGTGCTTTCAAGGGTACCCATGAAAGTACCCATGAAATGTCACCTATGAATTCATAGGTACCCATGTCACCATGTAATTACATGGGTACCCATGAATTCATGGGTGACATTTCATAGGTGACATGGGTGACATTTCATGGGTGCTTTCAAGGGTACCCATGAAAGTTCCCATGAAATGTCACCCATGTCACCCATGAATTCATGGGTGTCCATGTAAGGACCCCTTTCATGGGTGCTTTCAAGGGTACCCATGAAAGTACCCATGAAATGTCACCTATGAATTCATAGGTGACATGTCACCCATGAATTCATAGGTGACATGTCACCCATGAATTCATAGGTGACATGTCACCCGTGAATTCATAGGTGACATGTCACCAGTGAATTCATAGGTGACATGTCACCAGTGAATTCATAGGTGACATGTCACCCGTGAATTCATAGGTGACATGTCACCAGTGAATTCCATAGGTGACATGTCACCAGTGAATTCATAGGTGACATGTCACCCGTGAATTCATAGGTGACATGTCACCAGTGAATTCATAGGTGACATGTCACCCGTGAATTCATAGGAGATTTCTTTTTTTTTTTTTTTTTTGTTATTAATACTTTTATTTGAAAATTTTTACATTTTTAAAATTTTATACATTTTTGTATAAATAATATATTTTAGTATTATAAAAATATAAATATAAATATATATATATATATATATAATTAATATTGTTGTATATATATATATGTACTGTAAATATGTATATATATAAAAATATAAATATATAATAATTTATATATATATAATAATTTATTTAATTTATTTGAAAATTTTTACATTTTTAAAATTTTATACATGAATTCATGGGTGTCCATGTAAGGACCCCTTTCATGGGTGCTTTCAAGGGTACCCATGAAAGTACCCATGAAATGTCACCTATGAATTCATAGGTACCCATGTCACCAGTGAATTCATAGGTGACATGTCACCCGTGAATTCATAGGTGACATGTCACCCGTGAATTCATAGGTGACATGTCACCCGTGAATTCATAGGTGACATGTCACCCGTGAATTCATAGGTGACATGTCACCCGTGAATTCATAGGTGACATGTCACCAGTGAATTCATTCACGGGGTCCTTACATGGACACCCATGAATTCATGGGTGACATGGGTACCTATGAATTCATAGGTGACATTTCATGGGTACTTTCATGGGTACCCTTGAAAGCACCCATGAAATGTCACCCATGTCACCCATGAAAGTACCCATGAAATGTCACCCATGAATTTATGGGTACCCATGTAATTACATGGTGACATGGGTACCTATGAATTCATAGGTGACATTTCATGGGTACTTTTATGGGTTCCCATGAAAGCACCCATGAAATGTCACCCATGAATTCACGGGTGACATGTCACCTATGACATGTCACCTATGAATTCACAGGTGACATTTCATGGGTACTTTCATGGGTACCCTTGAAAGCACCCATGAAAGGGGTCCTTACATGGACACCCATGAATTCATGGGTGACATGGGTACCTATGAATTCATAGGTGACATTTCATGGAAACTTTCATGGGTACCCTTGAAAGCACCCATGAAATGTCACCCATGTCACCCATGAAAGTACCCATGAAATGTCACCCATGAATTCATGGGTACCCATGCAATTACATGGTGACATGGGTACCTATGAATTCATAGGTGACATGTCACCTATGAATTCACAGGTGACATTTCATGGGTACTTTCATGGGTACCCATGTTGATGCTATAAGGATAAACATCAGATCTGGAGGAATCTTAAAGAATTTGCCAAACATTTTGTCAAATAACATTGTAATGGCATACAATGTTCAAGGGGTTCAGGGTAAAGCTGCCTTAAAAGACGAAAGCGAATTCTATGAAGTGCTTCTTGGTAGGTATTATTTAATCGATTGCCGATTTAGTTAAAAAATTTAACCTTCACTTTTTTTCCCTAGATGCAGTAAATTTAGTTGATGGCACTGGAACACCTGAGGCACAATTACGAAAGGCCTTGCAACTCCAAAAAACCGCTACAATAAAACCAAAAAAAGGAATGAAACTGAATTAGATTAAATAAATAAATAAATTCCATTAAAACTTTTTCAATTTTTTTATTCATTCTGGGTACTGTTTTCACCACCCCTCGATTGAGTACCCATGTAACTACCCCTTTCATGGGTACTTTCATGGGTACCCACGAAAGTATCCCTTTACATAATTAATAAAAATAAAATTTTTGAAGAATTATTAAAAATTAAAAAGAAAAGGATTATAACCTTTATAAATGGGGTATGAACCCAGTAGCTTTATTAGCTGATCTTTTTATATTTTGGTGTATGATGCACAAAAGTTTTTCATACTTTTAGAAATAGTTTGATTCTATTAAATATAATTTCTTTAAAAAAAAAAACAAAAAAATCAATTTGAAATAATAATTTATATTAATGAATGTAGAGTACTACATGATTTACCCTATCAAGGTAACCCTTTTTTTCAGGCAATTCATTCTAATTAGATTTCTTTTTTTTTTTTTTTTTGTTATTAATACTTTTATTTGAAAATTTTTACATTTTTAAAATTTTATACATTTTTGTATAAATAATATATTTTAGTATTATAAAAATATAAATATAAATATATATATATATATATATAATTAATATTGTTGTATATATATATATGTACTGTAAATATGTATATATATAAAAATATAAATATATAATAATTTATATATATATAATAATTTATTTAATTTATTTGAAAATTTTTACATTTTTAAAATTTTATACATGAATTCATGGGTGTCCATGTAAGGACCCCTTTCATGGGTGCTTTCAAGGGTACCCATGAAAGTACCCATGAAATGTCACCTATGAATTCATAGGTACCCATGTCACCATGTAATTACATGGGTACCCATGAATTCATGGGTGACATTTCATAGGTGACATGGGTGACATTTCATGGGTGCTTTCAAGGGTACCCATGAAAGTTCCCATGAAATGTCACCCATGTCACCCATGAATTCATGGGTGTCCATGTAAGGACCCCTTTCATGGGTGCTTTCAAGGGTACCCATGAAAGTACCCATGAAATGTCACCTATGAATTCATAGGTGACATGTCACCCATGAATTCATAGGTGACATGTCACCCATGAATTCATAGGTGACATGTCACCCATGAATTCATAGGTGATATGTCACCCGTGACATGTCACCTATGAATTCACTGGTGACATGTCACCTATGAATTCACGGGTGACATGTCACCTATGAATTCATGGGTGACATGTCACCTATGAATTCATAGGTGACATTTCATGGGTACTTTCATGGGTACCCTTGAAAGCACCCATGAAAGGGGTCCTTACATGACATGTCACCTATGAATTCACTGGTGACATGTCACCTATGAATTCACTGGTGACATGTCACCTATGAATTCACGGGTGACATGTCACCTATGAATTCACTGGTGACATGTCACCTATGAATTCATGGGTGACATATCACCTATGAATTCACGGGTGACATGACACCTATGAATTCATGGGTGACATGTCACCTATGAATTCATGTACCCTTGAAAGCACCCATGAAATGTCACCCATGTCACCCATGAAAGTACCCATGAAATGTCACCCATGAATTTATGGGTACCCATGTATTTACATGGTGACATGGGTACCTATGAATTCATAGGTGACATTTCATGGGTACTTTCATGGGTATCCTTGAAAGCACCCATGAAAGGGGTCCTTACATGGACACCCATGAATTCATGGGTGACATGGGTACCTATGAAATGTCACCCATGAATTCACGGGTGACATGTCACCTATGAATTCACGGGTGACATGTCATGTCATGGGTTCCCATAAAAGTACCCATGAAATGTCACCTATGAATTCATAGGTACCCATGTCACCATGTAATTACATGGGTACCCATAAATTCATGGGTGACATTTCATGGGTACTTTCATGGGTGATATGGGTGACATTTCATGGGTACTTTCATGGGTACCCATGAAAGTACCCATGAAATGTCACCTATGAATTCATAGGTACCCATGTCACCCATGAATTCATGGGTGCCCATGTAAGGACCCCTTTCGTGGGTACTTTCATGGGTTCCCATGTAACTACCCCTTTCATGAGTACCCATGAAAGTACCCATGAAAGGGGTCCTTACATGGACACCCATGAAAGTGTAAGAAAAAGATTCCACCTCCCAAAAATCCAAGAGAAGGTCTTTGTCTTTAGAGACAAAGTCGCTTAGTCGCTCATCGCTTAAAGCGTGACCGAAGCCTTATCGTTTATTATTTTTCTTTTATATATAACAAAAGGCTTTAAACGCGAAAAATAAAAAAATGGTGTTTACGCTTCACCTACCATTTTTTCTTCTATCATTTTCATTTTCTTTTGTTTTTTTTTTTTTTTTTCAATATAAATTGGATAATCATCAACATAAAAATATTTTGCTCTTTGTTTCTTACGTTTTTTATATTTTATAGGTTTTTTTTGCAATTTCTTTCCTTTTTACTTTTCTACTACTTTCATATCCTCATCCGAATCTCCTATATCAAAAGTTTCTATGTCAGCTTTAGAGATATTATTATTTTATTTCCTTGTACTTTTTATTTATATTTTATGATTTTATACTCGGATTCCTATTTACTATCTTCCTAAAAGATAAATAGAATCTTCCTAAATTAATCATCTAATGTAATCAGTTGACATATATTGTTATTTTGGAAATCGGATTTCGATATACTATCTTCCTAAAAGATAGATAGAATCTTCCTAAAATAATCATCTAATATAATCAGTTGACATACATTTCCCTACCTATTTAGTCGTATAGCTTTACAGGCTATACTGCTATGGGCGGAAAAGGTTCCGCGCAATTTTACAATGTTTTACAATGTTTGTTTTTTTTTTTCTTATTTATATATATATATGTATTCAAATTTATATTATATTTTTTTTAAATTTTTGCAGTCATCTTTTTCTTGGTTTTTATGCTGTCTGGTCGATAGCATCAGCTGGCCGTCGCCGGTTGGCACGCTGATGCTCCATCGTTGGTGTAAAAGGCGGCCTGCCTTTCACACTTAAGGTCTGCTGCTGATGTCCGGGGCCTATTGGCTCAGGCGGTTCCGGTGCCGGTCTTCGCACCAGGTTTACTTCTATATTGGTCAGGTCGTATAGTCACTCAACTATTTACCAATGAGGTGGCTGCTGATTGTAGATGAGCATGTACTGCGAGTACATAGCTGGGAGCTTGGTGATTGTTGGGGTTTTTTTTTTGAAATCCCACGTATTCTATTTCTTTGTTTTATTGTTGATGTGTTGTCGAGACTGGAGCGGTTGCATAGGAAAGCTGGAGCAGTTGGAGCACTTTATTTGTAGTCCATCATCCTGTTCTTCTCAAATTACAAAAGTTCACAATTGTGTTTTTTCTGGTATTTCAACTACAATTTTTATGTTTGTGTTCATTTCATTTTATATCACTGCACTTTCTCAATGGTCTTCTTTTGCGCAACGTTTTTTTTTTTTACATTATTGTTTTTGTTGGTTGGTTGACTGGTTGTTTGCTGGTTTCTTGGTAGGCAGTTTTTTTTTTATTTGGATTGGTTTTGCATTATTATTTCTCTTCCTTGCTTTTAGATAGGTTCTACCTTGTTTCTATCCTTTCTCCATGTCCCCTTTTCTCCAGATTTATTTTTATTTGTCAGGGTCACTGATGCTGTTGTACATCAGTGACCACTGTCACGGTCGCCATGTAAGAAAAAGATTCCACCTCCCAAAAATCCTAGAGAAGGTCTTTGTCTTTAGAGTCACATTTATTGATTGATTTTTAATTCTGTTACAATTCTTAACTATAGCTAAGACCGCGTAGCCGCGCTGCCAGTAAAGCCGGCAGAGGAGCGGTATGCTTATGTATAAACTTATGTATGTATAAATGTCTAAATGTTTGCATAAGAATATGTAAGTATATATGCCGCCGCAGCGGGAGAGTGAGGATGTATCATATTACATATTGGGCCAAGCGGCCGCGCGTGTTATATTTGTCGACTAAGCAATTGTCCAGCACCATGCACTCATGGGTGGTTACTTAAGAGGTCGATGCACTTAAATGCTGCGCGCATAAATAATTTTAATATTTTAGGAAGGCGAATTAAACACGTCTGTTCACTTTAATTGTCACTCATAGAATGTCTCTTTATTCATTTATCTCGTGGTTGAAGATTATCTCTCTCTTTGTGAGAGAGATCTTATCTTTATCTTAAGATCTATGCATTGCACAATGGGTGTTATTGGAGTTTATCATTAGGGATACTTATACTTAGCTTAAATACTACTACAATTCGGCCGTCCTGACCCTGAGTATCCCCTGATACTCGCTGCTTTACTTCTTGTTACAATGTTACTTCGTACATAATTTTTCTTATTCTTTTCCTTTTTGTTTACTTTTGTAATTTCATTTAGTTTTACTTGTCCGTTTAACTCAGAATTTTTATTTAACTCTATGTTTTCATTTAATTCTATATTTTTACTTAACTCTACGTTTTCATTTAACTTTACATTGTTACTTAACTCTACGTTTTTACTTAACTCTACGTTTTCATTATTTTTATACCCTTGCAGAGGGTATATTAATTTTGGTCAGAAGTTTGCAACGCACAGAAGGAAGCATCTCCGACTATATAAAGTATATATATTCTTGATCAGCATGAATAGCCGAGTCGATATGACCATGTACGTCTGTCCGTCTGTCTGGATCAACAGCTTCTCCTCCGAGACCATAAGAGCTACAGAGCTGAAATTTTCAGCATAGGCTCCTTTTTGCTGCAGGCATTGTATATCTCGGAATCATCCCGATCGGACGACTATATCATATAGCTCCCATAGGAACGATCGGTCATGAATAAGGCTTATCCTCAATGACTCTGTTGTTTTTCAACCGAATGCCACGAAATTTGATATTTGTGAGTTTAATAAACTTCTTAATACTTCATTCAAGTTTTATCAGAATCGGTTGGCTATATCATATAGCTGCTATAGGAACAATCGGTACAAAAAAAAATTTTGTATGAAAAATTTTTTTCCTCAAGCTCAAAATTTTGAATTTGTAAATTTGGTATGTTTAATTTACAATAATGTTTCTGATGAATTATATAGAGAAAATCTGCAAGGGTATACGAACTTCGGCACGGCCGAAGTTAGTCCATCTTTCTAGTTAGTGCTTCTCTTCTCTTAGTTTTTTTTCTTCTGGTCGTCAAGTTGCCAGCATGCAGTTCTGCTCTAGTTTTCTGTAAGCCAAGGTTTCATATTCTGTATTGCCCATATACCCGAATACGGAATTTGAGATTGCTGAAAATTCTCCACATCTTCTATAAAATATCGATCATTTTCAAGTACTTTCGAAACTACATATGGACCTTTAAATCTTGGAATTAATTTACTCGATACACCTTGTTGTGAGTTAAAGTTTTTGACTACTACGTAATCTCCCACCTTGAAGAGCGTTGGTTTCTGTCGTTTGGAGTCTACATATTGCTTATTATACTGTTGTGCTTTTTGTTGCCTGATAACTGCGTTTTCCCTTATTTCTATCAAGTTTCGATTTTCTTTAACTTGACTCTCTTCTATTACATTTTCCTTTAAACTGTCTATCATGCTGCCTCTTTGTCTTATACCAAATAACATTACACTTGGATATTCATTGGTGCATCTATTTCTTGTGTTATTTATTGTAAATTCTACCTTATCTAATACTTTATGCCATTGGTTATTATTTTCATTGTCAACTAACTTAGCAATCATGGGTCCTAGGGCTCTATTGACTCTCTCAACTTGTCCATTAGCCTGTGGTGATGCTGTCGCTACTTTTATATGATTAACATTACATTCCTTAGTAAAATCATCGAACTCTTTTGAGGTGAAGCAACTGCCTCTGTCTGATATTATATTCTTGGGTCTACTATATACTTTGAAGTATTCTTTCAGTGCTTCGATCGCTTCTATTGATTTCGTCGTCTTTGTAGCAAATAACCGCACAAATTTGGTGCATGCATCTATTACGACTAATATATGTTTCATTTTGCTATCTTTACTATGTATCGGTCCATAGTGATCTATATGTAAATATTCAAATGGTTTATCTCCTTTCGGTATGGAGTGAAGAAATCCTTCTGTTTTGCCTGACTTATGTGAAAATGCTATACATTTGAGACAATTTTTTATATGCGTATCAATTTTCTTTCTCATGCTAGGAAACCAATAATTTTTATACCCTTGCAGAGGGTATAATAAAATTGGTCAGATGTTTGTAACGCATAGAAATAATCGTTTCCGACCCCATAAAGTATATATATTCTTGATCAGCATCGAAAGCCGAGTCGATATGACCATGTCCGTCTGTCCGTCTGTCCGTCTGTCTGTTTCTTCGCAAGGAATCGAACTTAAATTTTGAGCTACATGAATAAAAGTCATATCATTCTCTTCATTGATGATTTATCTGACACAAGTTTAAGAGTTGGTAGAATCGGACAGCTATAAGTTATAGAAAAATAGGAAAGATCAGAGGTACCTCGGTCAAAATGTGAGTTGTTCAAAACAGTTCTTGTGAGAAAAACTTTTTTGTTTTTTAAGATATCTCAACCAAATTTGGCACATAGATGAGAATTCTACTTTTACACCTTACCAGCAAATTTGATTCAGATCGGATAATAAACACCGACATAAATCAATAAAATCAATAATTAACCCCCATCAGAAAAAGTATGTTTTTGTGAGAAAAACTTTTTTGTTTTTTAAGATATCTCAACCAAATTTGGTGAGCAGATGAGAATTATACTTTTACATCATACCAGTAAATCAGATCGGATAATAAACACCGACATAAATCAATAAAATCAATGAATCAACCCCCATCAGCATCAGTATGTATGCATATGCAGCCAATTAAATACGTTTATATTTGCTTTTATATATGCGTACACAAACAACATTCATGGAAACATACAAACATACATACATACATATATGCGAACACGTGCTTGAAAAAACTACAAGCTGAGTGCGAAACAGAAAGAGACGGAAAACTATTTGTATTGTGTTGTTGTTTTCTAGAATTCGTCAGAAACTTTAGAGAGCGAGAAGCTGGACGCTTGCAATGTATACCGAAATAGCGAGGCCCCGAATTTAAAGTTTGGTAGCGCAATAGGTAGAGATCGATTCTAGAAATGACGTGAGCGGAGGTTCAAATCCGGCCGTTGGCAAACTCGAATTTTTTCTTACTGTTTCTTTTTTTGGTTCAAATTTTTTTTAAATTTTATATTTCCAATTTTTAAAATATCTTGAATCCGATATGACGGAGAATGTAATCAATTAATCTGCAAGGGTATACAAACTTCGGCACGGCCGAAGTTAGCTTCTTTGATATTTTCCTATCAAGTCAACTACTTTGTCTACTCCTACATGCCCCATTTCATCATGATACTTAAATATTACATTTTCTTCCATTGATCCTGGTACTAAAAACATAATCCTACCATCTTTTTTCTTATATATGACACCATTTCGCATTTCATAAAATTCATTTTCCTGTTCCATTAACATCTCCTTTATCTTTTTAATCTTTTCATCTTTTCCCTGACATATGATTAAATTTTCTTCAAATGTATTCGCTTCTATCGTGAGGATGTTGTTGTTACGACTCAAGGCATCAACGTGCTGCATTCTTTTTCCAGCCCTATGTTCTAGACTATAATTGTAGTTCTGCAATTAGTTCTCTCTTGTTCAATGTTAGTGTAAGTGAATTGCAGTCCGTTACTATTTTAAATTGTATTCCTTGTAAATATACTCTAAAGCGTTTTAATGCATATATGATTGCTAATGTTTCCAGTTCAAAGCTATGATATCTGGACTCTACTTCACTAGTTCGTTTTGAAAAATAAAACACTGGGTGAAATTTTGTGTCACTTTTCCTTTGTAGTAATATTGCTCCAAAGCCTAAAGCACTTGCGTCACAATGTAAATCTGTTTCGTCTCTTGGATCATAAATTGCTAGAACAGGTGCTTCTACTAACTTGCTTTTGAGTGTATTAAATGCATCGAGTTCCTCTTTTTCAAATTTAAATTCTTTCTCCTTCTTTAATAGATCATACAGAGGCTTTGCTATTATTGAAAAATCTTTGACAAATCTTCTAAAATATGAACAAAGTCCTAAGAAACTTTGGACTTCATGAATTTTTGTTGGAATCGGATAACATTTTATTGCTTCCACACCTGCCTTACTGGCTTGTATGCCTTTTCCCGTAACAGTATATCCCAGATAATCTATTGATGACTTTAAAAATTCACATTTATCTACTCTCAGTTCCAGTTTGTTGTCTACTACTCGTTTGAAGAATTCTTTTAAAATTGAAAAATGTTCTTCTATGTCCTCAGTTGCGATCATTATGTCATCTAAATATATTACCACTTTTCCTGTGCGTATCATGTCAGAAAATATTTTGTTGATATATCTTTGAAAAGTTCGAGATGCATTTGTCAACCCATACGGCATTCTAAGATATTCAAACTGTCCTATTGGCGTTGTAAATGATGTAAATTTGATTATACTTCATCCATTACTACATGGTTGAATGCATCTTTGAGATCTAATTTGGAAAAAATCTTTTTATTTACTAACCGTTCTAACAAATCATCTTCTACTGCAACATTGTTATTATCCTTTACCAATTCAATGATCTCAGTATTAGATGCTACTTTGCATTTTGTATTGTTATTTTTCTCTATTATTTTCGCACCTTTGTCATTCCCTACATTTTTCGTATCTTTTTCATTTACATAATTATATACATTTTTCGCAGTTTTTTCATTTACATAATTCTCTACATTTTTCGAAACTTTTCCATTCAGATAATTCTCTACATTTTTCACATCTTTTTCGTTTTGATAGTTCTCTACATTTTTCTTATCATTCTCGTTTTGATAATTCATTTTGCATTCAATTACATTTTTATCCCTTTTTACAGAAATGATTTCTTCATTCTGCATGTTTGAATATTCATCAATATCTATGAACTTTTTTAAACCCTTGTTGCCTATAATTTTTTTCAATTCATCAATTTCGATAAGTTTTAAATTGCTTTGTTTAAGAAAATCTCTGCCTAGAACCATTGGGTGCCTTGTAGTTTCATCAGTTACAATCAAAGTTTCTAATAAAATATTTTTACTTTTATTTTTAATGACAGAATATATTTTTCCAATTGTATTTAATTTACTTCCATTAATTCCAAAGTAATTTTGGTTTAGGTTTTCCATTTGAATTTCTACGTTTCGTGGTAACGCTGATTTTTTTTACGAATGAGACTTCACTTCCTGAATCTATAAGGCACTCTATCGGAATAAAAATTTCCTTATTACTATTTACTTTTGTGAATCTTACATTAAAATATCTTACAAATTCATTGCTCTTCTTTCCTTTTTTGTATTGGGCACATTCCTTTGCTTGATGTCCTTGTTCCCCGCAAGCATAGCATGCTCCATTAGCACGTGTCGGCTTAAGACAGTCTTTCGCCAAGTGCCCTTTGCTATGGCAATTGTAGCATTTAATAATCCTCTGTTCCGGGATCATTTTGTTGTTAGCTTTACTCTCTCTCTGCTTGATCTCCAATGTGACATCGTTGAACGCCTCCAACATTTCATCAGGTAGCTTGAATCGCTGTAGTTTCGCTTGGTTCCTCAATTGAATATCCGGAATTCCATCAATTAAATACTGGACCAACTCGTTGTCGCCCATGCACATATTGTTTGCCAATGAAAATTTGGTGTGGTAATACTCAGCAAAATTTTCAGTTTTTTGCCAGTTACGTTGCTCAAATTTCCGACGAGTTTCTAAAATGTTTTCTTTTTCACCGAAAACCATTTTGAGTTGCATCAATATTTCGTCAATAGGTCCCATTAAAAGAGAGCCACGTGACATGAGCCACTGACTAGCTTTTCCTTTAAGTCGTACGCATATGAGTGTGCGTAAGTTATGATCGTCTATTTCAAAAGTGTTTTTGATGGTATTTAAAATTGTAAACCATTCTTCAAATTTAGTTTGCCCATCATTTTCAGGCAATATCTCCTTTAAGACGTTGAACTCAACTTTCATTAGTGCAGTGTGGCCACTTTTGTTGACTGCTTTCGTGATGCCAACCGCTCCACCGTTGCCACTAGTTTCAGCGATGCCACTAGTTTCAGCATTGCCACTAGTTTCAATGTTGCCATGAGGATCGTCACAAGTATTGTTCTCCAGCATATTTGTCATGACGTCATCGATTTCTATGTTGGCGAAGCTGGCTGCGACGTCCGATAATGGGTTGTTGTTGTCTCCCTCATCGTCGCTGTTTTCCAGGAATCGCCGAATCGTGCTTGCCGATACACGATTGCCGCCGTCTTCATTGGCGTCAGTTATTTCACAACTGACTGTACTTACATTGTTGTTTTCCATTGGAGACTTCTGGTAGTAAAACGCATGTGTGTATGAAGAGGATGGTAAAGCCTGAATAATAGCAGCAAGCCTGAATAATAGAGCTGTTTTATTTCCGTAGCTTGTAATTCCAAGTTTTTCACACACTAATTTTAATTCAGGCAAATTTAGGTTGCCAATGTTTATTTTATTGTTCATTGCTATATATGTATACATACATATATAGTTGTGAGTGGTTGCGAAAAAAAATTTTTTTTTTTTTTTTTTTTTTTTTTTTTTTGGTTTTATCCCACTTCTGAATTTTAGGAAGGTGAGTTAAACACGTCTGTTCACTTTAATTGTCACTCATAGAATGTCTCTTTATTCATTTATCTCGTGGTTGAAGATTATCTCTCTCTTTGTGAGAGAGATCTTATCTTTATCTTAAGATCTATGCATTGCACAATGGGTGTTATTGGAGTTTATCATTAGGGATACTTATACTTAGCTTAAATACTACTACAATATATAATAATAAATAAAATATATTAATATTTGTAATATTATTAATATGATGTTTTCGAACATGCTACAAAAGTACCCATGAAATGTCACCTATGAATTCATAGGTGCCCATGTCACCATGCAATTACATGGGTACCCATGAATTCATGGGTGACATTTCATGGGTACTTTCATGGGTGACATGGGTGACATTTCATGGGTGCTTTCAAGGGTACCCATGAAAGTACCCATGAAATGTCACCTATGAATTCATAGGTACCCATGTCACCCATGAAAGGGGTACTTACATGGGAACCCATGAAAGTACCCATGAAATGTACATGTCACATGTCACATAGGTGACATGTCACCTATGAATTCACGGGTGACATGTCACCTATGAATTCATAGGTGACATTTCATGGGTACTTTCATGGGTACCCTTGAAAGCACCCATGAAAGGGGTCCTTACATGGACACCCATGAATTCATGGGTGACATGGGTACCTATGAATTCATAGGTGACATTTCATGGGTACTTTCATGGGTACCCATGAAAGTACCCATGAAAGGGGTCCTTACATGACATTTCATTGTTTACCTGATCCATAAACTTTCCTGGAAAGCCAACCCCAAGCATTCTCAATAATATTGAGGTCAGGTAAATATGGCGGCCACTCGAGCTAATCGACGTTTTGGGACTGGATCCATGCTTTAACAATCCGGGCGTTATGAATTGGGGCATTATCCTGTTGATAATGCCACTTGAGACTTCCGAACAGGTTTTCCATTTGAGGAAACGCCTTTTCCAAAACGTGTTTGTACGCCACGGCATTCATTCTCGATGTAAGAAACTGAAGCTCGCAGGCTCCATAGTAAGATATGGCCCCCCAGACCATAACTCCCCCTTCCCGGCTATGATGGCGAGTCAAAAACTCCTCTGGCTTTCGCAAATCGTGGAAATAGTAGTTAAATCCATCTGGCTCATCCAAGTTGAATTTTTTTTCATCAGAAAATACGGTGTATTTCCATTCTGATTTCCACGCCATACAGGTGCGGGCGAAAAGAAGACGAGTCTCCTTACGAACCATATTCAAAGGTGGTTTTTTTTCAGTTTTAGTCTTCTTAAATGATTGCTTGACCGGATAACTCGACGAACTGTGGATACACTAGCTTCTATACCTAAATCGGACTTAATTTTGGCGTCCGAGTGGCGAGAATTGAAGGCTTATCTTAAAATTGCGCGTCTGCCACTTGAGGAAGTCGCTTGTTTGGTCCGACCTTTCATGTTTTTTTCATATTCCTACACTACATTCCAATCAGGTAAACAATGCGACACAAAGGAGTCGCTAATAGAGGCCATTAAAGCTGCATGGTAGCAACTTTCTCTGAATTACCCAAATAGCCGATACGACTCTTTGCCAAATCGAATGTACGAGGTATTAGTAAATAAAGGCGGGTCCACCCACTATTAAAGCGTTATAAATATTGTAAGCTTACTTACTCTAAAAATTAAAACTTAATTTTTTTTATCGCATTTTCTTATAATTAAGCAGTATCACCAAGTGTTCTTATTCAAGTGAACGAAAATAAACATCCTTTTTTTTTGTTCACTCATTCATAATAATATTTTTCTTAATTAAACAAATTGATAAATTGGCAACTTTATGTATGTATTCTCATTAGAAATCATTAAACTTTGATTATAAATTAAAACCAAGTTAATAATATGAATAGTTTTGACATGCCAGAACAAATAAAAACAAATTTGGGGTGTTCTTATTCAAGTGGCTGGCAGTGTATATAAATATTAATATTAATTATTATAAATTAATAAGTTTAATTTATAATAATATAATAATTTATAATTTAAATAAATAAAATTTATTTTTATATATTTATATATAAATATATAAATTAATAATAAAAAAATCAAAAACAATTTAAATAATAATAAACCAATAATTATAATAAAAATATATTTATATATACAAAAATATTTTCCCAAAATTTTTTTTTTTATATATATATATTCAAGATTAATATATATATATAAATGTTTAACATATTATTATATAGTTAACAATAAAGAATAAAAAATTTCACAATCCAAAAATCATTACAATTTATATAGATAATATCTATATATAAATATTTATCTAATATTTATTTAATTTATTATATATACATATATATATTTAATAAATTATTATATATTTATATTTTTATATATATACATATTTACAGTACATATATATATATATACAACAATATTAATTATATATATATATATATATATTTATATTTTTATAATACTAAAATATATTATTTATACAAAAATGTATAAAATTTTAAAAATGTAAAAATTTTAAAATAAAAGTATTAATAACAAAAAAAAAAAAAAAAAAAAAGAAATCTAATTATAATGAATTGCCTGAAAAAAAGGGTTACCTTGATAGGGTAAATCATGTAGTACTCTACATTCATTAATATAAATTATTATTTCAAATTGATTTTTTTGTTTTTTTTTAAAAGAAATTATATTTAATAGAATCAAACTATTTCTAAAAGTATGAAAAACTTTTTGTGCATCATACACCAAAATATAAAAAGATCAGCTAATAAAGCTACTGGGTTCATACCCCATTTATAAAGGTTATAATCCTTTTCTTTTTAATTTTTAATAATTCTTCAAAAATTTTATTTTTATTAATTATGTAAAGGGATACTTTCGTGGTACCCATGAAAGTACCCATGAAAGGGTAGTTACATGGGTACTCAATCGAGGGGTAGTAAAAAAGTACCCAGAATGAATAAAAAAATTGAAAAAGTTTTAATGGAATTTATTTATTTATTTAATCTAATTCAGTTTCATTCCTTTTTTGGGTTTTATTGTAGTGGGTTTTGGAGTTGCAAGGCCTTTCCAATTGTGCCTCAGGTGTTCCAGTGCCATCAACTAAATTTACTGCATCTAGGGAAAATTTTTTTTTTTTTTTTTTTTTTTTTTTTTTTTTTTTTTTTTTTTTTTTTTTTTTTTTTTTTTTTTTTTTTTTTTTTTTTTTTTTTTTTTTTTTTTTTTTTTCTTTTTTTTTTCCCTCCTAATTATAAAAATAAAATTTTTGAAGAATTATTAAAAATTAAAAAGAAAAGGATTATAACCTTTATAAATGGGGTATGAACCCAGTAGCTTTATTAGCTTATCTTTTTATATTTTGGTGTATGATGCACAAAAGTTTTTGATACTTTTAGAAATAGTTTAATTCTATTAAATATAATTTCTTTTAAAAAAAAACAAAAAAATCAGTTTGAATTAACAATTTATAATAATGAATGTAGAGTACTACATGATTTACCCTATCAAGGTAACCCTTTTTTTCAGGCAATTCATTATAATTAGATTTCTTTTCTTTTTTTTTTTTTTTTTTATTAATACTTTTATTTTAAAATTTTTACATTTTTAAAATTTTATATTTATTTGTATAAATAATATATTTTAGTATTATAAAAATATAAATATATATATATATATATATAATTAATATTGTTGTATATATATATATATGTACTGTAAATATGTATATATATAAAAATATAAATATATAATAATTTATTAAATATATATATATTTAATAAATTAAATAAATATTAGATAAATATTTATATATAGATGGTATCTATATAAATTGTAATGATTTTTGGATTGTGAAATTTTTTATTCTTTATTGTTAACTATATAATAATATATTAAACATTTATATATATATAGATATTATATTAATCTTGAATATATATATAAAAAAAAAAAAAAAAATTGGGGGAAATATTTTCTTATATATAAGTATATTTTCATTATAATTATTGGTTTATTATTATTTAAATTATTTTTGATTTTTTTTTATTATTAATTTATATATTTATATATAAATATATAATAATAAATTTTATTTATTTAAATTATAAATTGTTATATTATTATAAATTAAATTTATTAATTTATAATAATTAATATTAATGTATATATATATATATATATATATATATATTAATTTAGGGGTTTAAATTTCAGATTTAGTAATTAATATTGATTATTATATATATATAAATATTGTATAATATATATATATATATATATATATATATATATATATATATATATTAATTTATTTATATAATTAAATTTAATTATTTAAATTTAATAAAATATAAAATTTGATTAATTAAATTAATTAAATTTAAATAGTTAATATATATATATATATATATATATATATATATTTATTTAGGGGTTAAATTTTTCAGATTTAGTAATTAATATAAATTATTTATATTAATATGTATATATATATTAATATATAAATATAAATTATATATTTAAATAAATATTAAATTATTAATTAATTAATATTAAATTACATTATTTTATAAATTTAATTAAATTATATTTAATTTATAATAAAAATAAAATATAATATAAAAGTTTTATTTTGGCTTAAAAATTTGTTGTTAATTTGATTTATATGTATATTTTTGTATGAATTATTATTTATTTTAAAAATAAATAAATTTTATTAATTCGCAGTAATTAGTATTATTAATTAAAGAAATTTAGAAATAGCAATATTAAAAAGTATTGACAAAATTGGTGCCAGCAGTCGCGGTTATACCAATAATACAAATAAATTTTTTTAATAAAAGTTAAATTGTTTATAATTAAATAAAATTTAATTTATTAAGTGAAATTTTAAATTTAAATTATTTATTTGTAATAAAATTGAAACTAAAAAATTTTAATAAAAAACTAGGATTAGATACCCTATTATTTAAAATGTAAATAATTTTATTAAAGTAGTAATAGTTATGTTCTTGAAACTTAAAAAATTTGGCGGTATTTTAATCTTTCCAGAGGAACCTGTTTTGTAATCGATAATCCACGATGGACCTTACTTAATTTTGTAATCAGTTTATATACCGTCGTTATCAGAATATTTTATAAGAATAATAATATTCAATAATTTTTATTAAAATTTATATCAGATCAAGGTGTAGCTTATAATTAAGTAATAATGGGTTACAATAAATTTATTTAAACGGATAAAATTATGAAAAAATTTTTGAAGGTGGATTTGGTAGTAAAATTATAAAGATAAATAATTTGATTATAGCTCTAAAATATGTACACATCGCCCGTCGCTCTTATTAATAAGGTAAGATAAGTCGTAACATAGTAGATGTACTGGAAAGTGTATCTAGAATGACAATTTAAAGCTTAATTAGTAAAGTATTTCATTTACATTGAAAAGATTTTTGTGCAAATCAATATAAATTGATTATTAGATTTTATTTATTAATTATTTATATTTTAAAATAAAGTATTAAAAATAATTATAGAAAATAAAGTTTTAGTATTGTTTAAAGAAAAAATATATTTAATAATAGTTTAATAGTATTGTAAAAGAAAATTGAAATAATTTGAAAAAAAAAATTATTTTAAAAGAAAATTTTATTTATTGTACCTTGTGTATCAGTGTTTATTAAATAAAAAATATATAATTAATATTTTTTACGATTTTAAAAGAGTTAATATAATATAAAAATTAATGTAATAAAATTATTTTTAATATTATATTTAATTTATATTTTATTATTCTTTTAGTTAATTTTAAGTAATCAAGAATGTTTTTTATGGGAAGAGGGTTAAAGTGATAGTTTTAATTATTAATTTGATAATTATGGAAGTAAGGTTGTTATTGGTGTTTATTTGGGTAGGGAAGAGAGGGGCCCAAAATAAAAAAAAAAAATAAAAAAGTTTTTTTTAAATTTTTTTTTTTTTTTTTTTTATTTTTTTTTTTTCTTTTTTTGGTTTTTTTGAGGGAAGTTTTTTGGGGGTGTTGTGTCCCTTTTTTTTGTGTTGTGGGGGTGGCGGTTTCATCAAACAAAATTTATTATTTTAGGAAAAAAAAGGGAAGTTTAAATTTTTAACTAAATCGGCAATCGATTAAATAATACCTACCAAGAAGCACTTCATAGAATTCGCTTTCGTCTTTTAATGCAGCTTTACCCTGAACTCCTTCAACATTGTATGCCATTACAATGGTATCTGATAAAATGTTTGGCAAATTCTTTAAAATTCCTCCAGATCTGATGCTTATCCTTATAGCATCAATCTGTAACCAAAATAGGAATTAGGATTTAAGAAACAATTTAAACTATGGTTATACTAACATAAAGGTCTCGGTTTACGTCGTTGATTTCCCTATTCAGTTTCCGAAGGTCTTCGATTCTCTGAATAGGGAAATCTTTTTCAACGTGTTGCCTTTCTCCATTCCTTTTATTGTGGCAGTCTGGGTGGAGGCAGCTGCCACAAGCACCTCGACTTTCTGCTGTGTCACCTTGTGGTCATCTAAATTTTAATATATTTAGATTGAAATTAGACTGAAATGCAAAATGCTCATTAAATCATACTTCTTACCTCTTAAGAAATTCACCTCGTCCATAAGAACTCTTTGGTCACCTAAATTTTAATATATTTAGATTGAAATTAGATTGAAATGCAAAATGCTCATTTAATCATACCTCTTACTGCATTCACTTCTTCCACAAGCACATCTAATTTTTCATACGCCACCTTTGTCTCGGCTGAAAAATAAATAAATAAATTTGTAAGACCATTTTAAATACAATTTCGTGGCACACTTACCACGTGACAAGCGAACTTGTTCCACTAATTCCACAACCATTTTCTCAAGACGCCCAATGATAGCAGAACAATTGCAGCTACATGTTTGATCTGCTGTCTGCTCCCGCTTTTGGCTTCTCAAATTTCTGTGGGTGTTCATGTTTTGTCTGTAATAAATAATGTCACTTCTATTATCTTTTAATAAATTTTATTGCAATATTTACTATTATTGGCGACGTTGCTCCTGCAAAACTTCACTTGATTGTGTTTGGTTAACCGGCATCGAGGAAGAGCAGAAAGCATAAACGAAAAAACACGGTACTTGCATAACAATTGTTTTTGTAAATTAGGAAAGAAACAGCGACAGAAAGCGAAGATTGTTTTTTCCTACACCTATGCGCTATTCGCAAAATAACAAAAATATATGTGATGGTAGTACCGTTTTTATACCCTTGCAGAGGGTATAATAATTTTGGTCAGAAGTTTGCAACGCACAGAAGGAAGCATCTCCGACTATATAAAGTATGTATATTCTTGATCAGCATGAATAGCCGAGTCGATATGACCATGTCCGTCTGTCCGTCTGACCGTCTGTCCGTCTTTCTGGATCAACATCTCCTCCGAGACCATAAGAGCTACATAGCTGAAATTTTCAACATAGGCTCCTTTTTGCTGCAGGCATTGTATATCTCGGAATCATCCCGATCAGACGACTATATCATATAGCTTCCATAGGAACGATCGGTCATGAATAAGGTTTATCCTCAATAACTCTGTTGTTATTCAACCGAATGCCACGAAGTTTGAAATTTGTGAGTTTAATATACTTCTTAATACTTCAACCAAGTTTGATCAGAATCGGACGACTATATCATATAGCTGCTATAGGAACAATCGGTACAAAAAAAAATTTTTGTATGAAACATTTTTTTCTCAAGCTCAAAATTTTAAATTTGTAAATTTGGTATGTGTAATTTACAAAAATGATTCTGATGAATTATATAGAGGAAATCTGCAAGGGTATACGAACTTCGGCACGGCCGAAGTTAGTCTATCTTTCTAGTTATACCCTTGCAGAGGGTATATTAATTTTGGTCAGAAGTTTGCAACGCACAGAAGGAAGCATCTCCGACTATATAAAGTATATATATTCTTGATCAGCATGAATAGCCGAGTCGAGTATGGTTTTTCAACCGAATGTCACGAATTTTGATATTTGTGAGTTTAATATACTTCTTAATACTTCAACCAAGTTTGATCAGAATCGGACGACTATATCATATAGCTGCTATAGGAACAATCGGTACAAAAAAAATTTTTGTATGAAACATTTTTTTTCTCAAGCTCAAAATTTTAAATTTGTAAATTTGGTATGTGTAATTTACAAAAATGATTCTGATGAATTATATAGAGGAAATCTGCAAGGGTATACGAACTTCGGCACGGCCGAAGTTAGTCCATCTTTCTAGTTATACCCTTGCAGAGGGTATATTAATTTTGGTCAGAAGTTTGCAACGCACAGAAGGAAGCATCTCCGACTATATAAAGTATATATATTCTTGATCAGCATGAATAGCCGAGTCGAGTATGGTTTTTCAACCGAATGTCACGAATTTTGATATTTGTGAGTTTAATATACTTCTTAATACTTCAACCAAGTTTGATCAGAATCGGACGACTATATCATATAGCTGCTATAGGAACAATCGGTACAAAAAAAATTTTTGTATGAAACATTTTTTTTCTCAAGCTCAAAATTTTAAATTTGTAAATTTGGTATGTGTAATTTACAAAAATGATTCTGATGAATTATATAGAGGAAATCTGCAAGGGTATACGAACTTCGGCACGGCCGAAGTTAGTCTATCTTTCTAGTTATACCCTTGCAGAGGGTATATTAATTTTGGTCAGAAGTTTGCAACGCACAGAAGGAAGCATCTCCGACTATATAAAGTATGTATATTCTTCATCAGCATGAATAGCCGAGTCGATATGACCATGTCCGTCTGTCCGTCTGACCGTCTGTCCGTCTTTCTGGATCAACATCTCCTCCGAGACCATAATAGCTACAGAGCTGAAATTTTCAACATAGGCTCCTTTTTGCTGCAGGCATTGTATATCTCGGAATCATCCCGATCAGACGACTATATCATATAGCTCCCATAGGAACGATCGGTCATGAAAAAGGCTTATCCTCAATAACTCTATGGTTTTTCAACCGAATGTCACGAATTTTGATATTTGTGACTTTAATATACTTCTTAATACTTCAACCAAGTTTGATTAGAATCGGACGACTATATCATATAGCTGCTATAGGAACAATCGGTACAAAATAAATTTTTGTATGAAACATTTTTTTCTCAAGCTCAAAATTTTAAATTTGTAAATTTGGTATGTTTAATTTACAATAATGGTTCTGATGAATTATATAGAGAAAATCTGCAAGGGTATACGAACTTCGGCACGGCCGAAGTTAGTCTATCTTTCTAGTTATACCCTTGCAGAGGGTATATTAATTTTGGTCAGAAGTTTGCAATGCATAGAAGGAAGCATCTCCGACTATATAAAGTATATATATTCTTGATCAGCATGAATAGCCGAGTCGATATGACCATGTCCGTCTGTCCGTCTGTCCGTCTGTCTGGATCAACAGCTTCTCCTCCGAGACCATAAGAGCTACAGAGCTGAAATTTTCAACATAGGCTCCTTTTTGCTGCAGGCATTGTATATCTCGGAATCATCCCGATCAGACGACTATATCATATAGCTTCCATAGGAATGATCGGTCATGAATAAGGTTTATCCTCAATAACTCTGTTGTTATTCAACCGAATGCCACGAAGTTTGATATTTGTGAGTTTAATATACTTCTTAATACTTCAATCAAGTTTTATCAGAATCGGTTGGCTATATCATATAGCTGCTATAGGAACAATCGGTACAGAAAAAAATTTTGTATGAAAAATTTTTTTTCTCATGCTCAAAATTTTGAATTTGTAAATTTGGTATGTTTAATTTACAATAATGGTTCTGATGAATTATATAGAGAAAATCGGCAAGGGTATACGAACTTCGGCACGGCCGAAGTTAGTCCATCTTTCTAGTTTCTCTTGTTTCTTCGTTTCTTTTGACTTGCATTTTACCTTTTGTGTTGTGCTTCTTCTTTTCGGATGATACTGACAATGGTGGCACGTGCTTGGTTCCACTTGCCCCAGTGGAAAAATATCGCATTCTATTTGTAATTAAAATTATAAAATATAATCGGCTTTAAAACCGATTTTGTCCCCTTTGAACATACATATTTATACTTATGTATATACATTTATTCATCTTGTAATAAATAATATAAAAAAAAAATATTATATATAATATTATAAATGTATAAATTACCCAAAAGATATATTTTATTTTTCATTTAGAGGCACTCACAACTGCATATTGTTTATCAGCTTTCAATATTGATCATTATTAATAATTTTTCTTTAATAAATGAATGTATAAATTATGTTAACAAATGAATTTGTCGATTACCCATAAACCTTTAATCCCATTTCCAATTGGGTTTATCTGAATTTCATTTGGATTTATCGTTTTGTATTGCATATGAACTGCATTGTGTTATATTCATATGCATTTATGGCCAGTCGACTTGTTTCCCTTCCCCGCTCCCCTCCCCACCCTCTCTTTGTTTATTTTATAATCCATCGTTTCATCAATCGATGTTTTGTATATACATATGTACATATATACATATATATATAGAGAGTCTTTTGGGTATTGTTAGGGCGTTATTGTTCCCCCCCCTCCCCATCTCCCGCGCACATTTGACTCGTGCTCAAAATGTTGTTAAAAAGTCTGATTAATGTCTACGATTAGCATAAGTAAACATTAAGCAAATTACTGCTCGGCTTTACGAAACACTATCGTGATTCAATATAAGATTTCTTGTTTCATTTTCTTTGATTTTAGATTCGGTATTTTTATACCCTTGCAGAGGGTATATTAATTTTGGTCAGAAGTTTGCAACGCACAGAAGGAAGCATCTCCGACTATATAAAGTATATATATTCTTGATCAGCATGAATAGCCGAGTCGATATGACCATGTCCGTCTGTCCGTCTGTCCGTCTGTCTGAATCAACAGCTTCTCCTCCGAGACCATAAGAGCTACAGAGCTGAAATTTTCAACATAGGCTCCTTTTTGCTGCAGGCATTGTATATCTCGGAATCATCCCGATCAGACGACTATATTATATAGCTCCCATAGGAACGATCGGTCATGAATAAGGCTTATCCTCAATAACTCTGTTGTTTTTCAACCGAATGTCACGAAATTTGATATTTGTGAGTTTAATATGCTTCTTGATACTTTAACCAAGTTTGATCAGAATCGGACGACTATATCATATAGCTGCTATAGGAACAATCAGTACAAAAAAAAATTTTTGTATGAAAAATTTTTTTTCTCAAGCTCAAAATTTTGAATTTGTAAATTTGGTATGTTTAATTTAAAATAATGGTTCTGATGAATTATATAGTGAAAATCTGCAAGTGTATACGAACTTCGGCACGGCCGAGGTTAGTCCATCTTTCTAGTTTTCCTTTATGTTTTCTGCCGCTTTCGTGCATATACTTTTTTGCCCGGTGGTTCGGCGTTCGCTTACCATAGGGTCAGTGAAGTAAGTACACCCATGTAAGGTGGTTCCGCGTTCGCATGGGTAGTAAGTACCCATATAAGGACTAGTGAGGAAGGTAGTTCAACTATGGTCAATCGCCACCTCCAGTACTACAGGGAAGATATGTTTTCTTAACTCAAACAGAAACAACAAAATCTACATAAATGTGGCACAGTTGAAAATGTTTATCCAATACACCTAAGACAAGAGCTGTACAAGAAAAAGGAAAAGACGTATTAAAGTTTTAACATAAAGCTATTGACATTTTAGCTGATTTGCTGAGCTAAGATAATTGAGCATTGGGTGTCCATTCAAAATGCAATTTGATCCAAAGTTGTTGCTATATAATTAAAATAAAATTCATCTGTCTTGATATCATGCAGTTAGGGCACGTGCTCCGAAAAAAAAAAATTAATAAATTTTAAAGGGCAGTCTGCTGCTGCAAAAGTCGATTAAGTGACAAGGTAAATGCTAAAACCATATACATATATATACCTTTTTTTTGGCCAAAAACAGCTGGCTCGAGCACGAGCCAAGCCGACAGGACAGGATTCAAAGTCAGGGACAAGAACAACTGTAAGACAACAGAAGCGCAGACTGCTGCTTAAAAATAACCGGTTGCATTTGTCTCCCACAGCAAAAGCGCATAATTTTTTCATCCTCACCTTTATATATCTTAAAGGAGGAGTACATTAACTTGACAGAAAAGTTTGAAAAAAACAATTTTTTTTAAGGTCATTTGGAATATAGAATTAATAGGATATATGTATGAATCTTCAAGTTTCTATCTATCTACATGTGTATCTACAACTCTCAAATTCAACTTACTTATAACAATCCAAAAACGAATCTCTGTATAAATTTAGTATGTGCCACTAAGTGTATAGAAACTTCGTCACAACTGAAATAAGCTCTTTCGTTTTTCTTTCGTTTTTTTTTTTTTATTTTTTATTTAAGATGCTGACGCTGATATTATATGTACATACATGTCCAAGTAGATACATACGTACATGGTGGTTGCTTAAATATCGCTTGAAGGTCCCTAACTCTTTCAATGGACATGGACCCGGGCAATGACAGCAAGTAGAACTATGACCATTAGTCGTAATCTCTGGCCAATTGTCGTTGATTGTTGCCGCTCGTTGGTACTTGTTTAGTCAGTCTTTAACTCAGCTTGATTAGCTGAAAATTGCGTGCGAAATTTCATAGATGCATGCATCTGCATATATGTACATATGTGCATATGTATTTAGGGCAATTGTGCGTGCCCCATTAAATCATTTAGCGACCAAATTGTAGATTATAAAATGCCATATTTTACACATTTCACAACAAAGGTACAATATAGGTTATCATACTTGCTATGCAAGTGACGTGATTTAAATTTTTTATTTCGATTTAAAATCCAACTTGTAGAAATTGATTTAAATCAAATGCGATGAATTTATCTCAAAAATGTCTTAGTTGGCGCGCCAACATTTGTTAACAGTTCGATATCGATTATTAGCTATTTTGTCTTTTCGATAATTTATTCATCTGGCAGCTTTGTGAAATACAGAGTTAATTATTTGTTAAATATTAAAAGTGTTTAGAATCTATAAAACAACGTTCCATTATGCGTTCTAAAAAATTAATGCGTGATCGTATCCATGGATCACAACAACGAAAAAATATAACCGAGTGCGAAGAATTTATGGATGAGGAGGGTATGGGCTCAGATTACGAAAATGAGGAAGACGAGGAGGAGCAGGAGCCAAAGCGTAAAGCGGCAACCAAGCGTCCTCTTTTTGTTCTTCTTGGAGATGATGATGAAGATGATGAAGAAGATGGAGAGGATGGGGAGAAGGAGCAGGATATAGAGGATGACGAGTTAAGCTCAAAAGATGAATGCATAAGGCAAATAAATTCGGCCCAATACCAAACGGCTAGAAAGCCAAAGGAAGCACGTTTCATATGGTCGCCGAAAGCAACAAATATACTAATAGATCTTTGGATGACAAATCGAATGGAACTGGCAGTTAGTGGTAAAAAGAAAACACCTATATATAAACGTTTTGCTGATAAATTGAAATTTTTTGGACCAAATTATGCAGAAGTCAAAAGCAAAATGGACAACATGTCAAGAAAATATAGGTAAATTTCAAATGCTCACCAATGAATGGACTATGAGAACATGCACACTATATGTATCTCCTATACCCTTTTAGATTGGAAGCAGAAAAACTACGTAAAAGTGGCCAAAGATCTAAGTGGGAATATTTTCAGCAAGTTCAGTCATGTTTAATTGGCACTCACAGTGTAGATGTGTTTAATGAAATTATGTTTGATACTCCTGCCGGTAAATATATATACATATGTACATGCTTTCAGCATGTAATTCTTAACACATTTTGATCAAATTGTGTCTACATATATTGCAGAGCCTGAACAATTGGTAGTTAGTGCAGTCGAAACAGAGTCTGTTGATGAAACAAGTGTTTTTGTAAAATCAGAGGCAAGTACGGAGGAAGTGGATTCACAAGAATATATTAAAGAGGATATTGAGAAACCTATTCTCAGTAGTCAAGAAGACAACTATATTGCAAATGAATTGGACGAGACTGAACGGACAAGTTATTCCCCTCCGATTAAACCGAGAAGGCGAAAAATAGCACACAGATTATTCAAAATCGAAGAAGAGAAACTTGCCCTTGAGAGGGAGCAGCTAAAGATAATGAAAGAAACTTCAGAACAGATGAAATTTTTCTATAGAGATTTATTACGGATGCTTAAGCAAAATTAAAAAAAAGAAACAATATTGTAAATTGTAAATTAACCAAATTCACCAAAAAGTAAATCTTTTATTTTGAGCCAGGCAAAATGGAACCAGTGCTTAGGGCTATCGATAAACGATAATTTGTCATTTCGCTGTGTGAAAAAGGCAAACGCAAAAACGCAACGTCATGTCAAACGCTAAACGAACGCAAAATACAAAAAAAATAAATAATGAAGTTAAAAAGCCAGAGAGCACGATTTGCACCGAAGGACAGAGAAGTATTCTACTTAAAATCAAAAGTGGCGTCTATAAGTTAGTGCAACGGGACATAAGCAGTTCGGTTTGGAAAATTTACCGGGAAATTCATCGTTCTGATGGTTCGAAGCTATTAGGCCGATATTACTGCGTCGGATGCAAGCAGATTATGAATTCTATTGGCTGTACAAATTCCAATCTGCGTACGCACAAATGTCATGTGGATTTTATGAAACAAAGTCAACTTAGTTTATTGAATTCAAGTACTAAAAATCAAGTGTTCAATACTGCCACAAAAATCAAATGCGAGGACGAGATGTCAGAAACTGAATGCGAAACAAATAACGAAGTCGGCGGCGTTAACACGCCGCCTATGGACGATAAACATGAAAGCAAAGTAAGTTCTTGCGCATCTTAAAATTCGTGCCTAAAAGTTGTTCAATCGAAACGTTTCAGAATAAATTAGATTTAAATAAAACTGAAATACAGCCAAAATATAATTCCAAATACGTCTCACGACGATTTAAATGGGATGATGATGCTACAAAAATGTTTCTTCAATTATGGGCATCTCATATAGAAGATTTCCGTGGTAATCGGACAAATACTGATGTTCATAAGGAAATGGCTATTGAAATGAGCCAATTTGGCCTTTCTCACATTGAAATCAAAGCCAAAATTGACAATATGTCTAAAAGATATAAGTAAGTTCAGATGTAATTTAAACAATATAGAAGAATATAATGTATGAGTATACCGTATACGTTTAGAAAAGAATCGGAAATATCAAGTTCTTCTGGAGTACCTTCGAAATGGGAGCATTTCTATAAACTGCGATCCTTGTTAACTGGCACCTCACCGATATCCAAAAATTTTGAACAAATTTTGATAAAACGTACGGGTAACAATTAGCTAAGATTTCATCTTATACTATGCTATAGCCAAAGATTTCTATTTGTAGATTCTGAAGATGAAGAAAGTAATAATTCGTTTGAACCAGAAGATGAAAATTTACTCCAAGAAGAGACGTTTGATGAAAGTATGCTGCAAGATGAACAGGATACGTCAGTGGAAGTCGATGAAACCCAACCAGAAGATGAAATTGATGAGCAATTAGACATGACAGAGCAATTAGAAACAAATTCTGAGCAAAGCCGAGCAGAGCGTCTATTGCAAATGGAAGAAGAAAAACTGGAAATAGAGAGAGAAAAACTGAATATTATGAAAAGCTTTAAACGGGACATAACAGCTTTTCACAAAGACCTAATCGAAATGCTGCGACGTAAAAATAATAAATTATAGAACTAGTAAAAATCTGTTAAAAATCGAATAAAAATATTTGACTGTGTGTGGTATGTTTACAATTAATGTAAAATATTCGAATTCGCGGAATTGCCTTGGGTGAAAGCTGTTTATCAGCTGATTGGGGACTAGTTCCAATCGTATGAAATGAACTGGTTGCTAGGGCTGGTCTTGGATGCAGCTTGCCCTAGTGCCTGTCGGTCCCGGTTTTGGGATAAAAAAAAAAACAACTTATAAAGATGTTCTACATAAATGTACCGGAGGAAGAGGAAACATGTACGGAATCCCAACTAGAGATTCTACTAAAAATCAGCAAAGGCGAATATAGGTTACTGAAGAAAAAGAAACGTAGCTCGGTGTGGAATGTGTACCGGGAGATCGCTCGCCCCGATGGCTCCACCTTAAGATGGCGGTACTATTGTCTGGGCTGCAAGCGAGTGATGCAGTCAACAGGCGGTAATGCAGACACTGGCTATCAAGGAAGCTACGGCCTTTATTATACTATTTATATATTTATTTTCTATTAACACAGGTTCAACTTCTAATTTACGCATCCACAAGTGTCATGTGAATTATCTGAAACAGAATGGAAAGGAATCGATTGATGCTCCTCAAAGTCCATTGGCTACACAGCCAGGCAATGCTAATTCAAGATCACATCATAATTTGATCAACAAGCTACCAACTCCTGCACCGACAAGTCCAGCGACAACTGTGGTAAATGATGTTAAAGAGTTCTTTGAGATTCACATGGATGAAACTGCAGAGTACGAGGATGATAATGGAGATGATGGCAATGCTAATTTGGAAGAAGAGTGTTTTGAAAAGACGCAAGAGGTTAACCAGGATGTACGCTTAACTACGACCACAAATCAACCACGTCCTCTAGTCCAGCTCTTAACAGAGGAAGAGACCTGGTGTAATGGTGATATTGTCGAGGTGCAGTTGCCCATTGAGCTGGATAATGTTAACATTAATGAACAGCCCGAGCAAGAGGAAACGGAACCAGAGTCGGAACAACAACCAGCGCAAACGCAGGAAGACTTTGTCCGAGACCCAATTCAACCTCCTCAGCCTGGCTTCAATCTCTTCGATGCCAGTGCACTGGCGGAAGCTGAAAGCTATGCAAAAGCCTGGGCTCATGCATTTCTTAAGCTAAGCGAAGATCAGAAATTCTATGCCAAGCGTTCAATTGATGAGCTGTTGGTTTTGGGTCGTTTGGAAAAACTGAATATATCTACAGTTACAGCGCTAACGACAAATTTATAAACATTATACATACATAAATGAATGCTTCATAATTTAGACATTACTCTTACGATTTAGAATAGGATTGTTTATTTTATACCGTGAAGTAGCAAACAAATAAGCCAGAATTTCAGCTAAGACTCTTCAAAAAATTAGAAAGAGGAGTGGAGTGACGAATATTTTAATATGTTTTTTTTTTTTTTTTGACGAAATGGAACAGTTTAAAAATAAATATCTTGTATTATTAAAAAAAATACAATATATATATATATGTCAATATAAGTACAATTAAGTGCATATGTGTAATAAAATAACTGCTAGTTATGCTAAAATTAATATTAGTACAAATTGTAAAATAAATCGGCATTCTTTCTCAAATTTTGTATTGGGGGTGCATTGATTCGCATGCATTGTCTATAGAATTCACATGTATATAATATTTCATGATATTGAAATTTTATACATATATGTATTTTTCGTAAATTAAAGATTATTTCGTTTCCATTTTACTCGAAAAGCATTATTTTCGTTTTGGTTTGAATTAACGAATATTGTTTTAGAAAACTTATCGATAAATTGGACAATTACAACAAATCGATATGTAAAAAAGCTGTCGAAAAAGAATTTTCAAGTTCGTTTGTCCACAATACCATTTGTGTATTATTTTTTTTTTTTTTTTGAGATGACAACCAAATATGATGATGATGATGATGACGGCGACGACGATGGTGGGGGCCACGGTGATGAGTTGGAGACAGACACCATAACAATGGAAATGGAACCGCAAAGCAAACGCTTTCGACCGAGGGTACAAAAGACATGGAGCACTGACCATATTTACAAATTGATTTGCTTTGTTAAATCGGAGAACTGCATTTGGAATGCCGCCAGTAATAATTACAATAACAAATTAGCCAGAAAGGACGCCTGGTCGAGGATTTGTAGCAACTTTGATGGTCTCTATGATGTATCCGAATTGCACGCTAAATGGACAAATCTACGAATCCAGTATCGAAACACGACGACCAAATCAAAGAAATCACGTTCGGTATGGAAATTTGCCAATGTTTTGGCCTTTCTCCGACAGGGCAATGCAATCGCCGAAGATCCAGCCACCAAAATCACTAACCACATATCTCATCCATGCAACTCATCTGTTGAAGATAGCAATGACAGTTCGTTAAATGTGGCTTCAGGGTTTGAAAAGAAAGAGCCTGTTTCAACTGCTTCCCGTCATTCAGTTATTTCAGGTGTACAGTCTTTAACCTATCGGCATAGTCGTGCGGAACCATCGCCAGCATCCATTACCAGTGCTTCATTATTAGAACGAGATCGGGATACAATGCATGATCGGGATGCTGCTCTAGTTCAATACCTGCTCAGTGAACTACGTTCTCTCACCGAATCCGAGGCAAATGTGTTACGTTGTCGCCTGCAGCGCACTCTACTCGAATTCAATGAGGAACGACAAAATAGTTTAAATACCATCAATCAAATGGAACATGGATTGATTGACATAAAGTACAGCACGATCGATAATTAAAAAAAAAAAAAGGAAAGAAAAAAGATTACCAATATTTAATATATTTTCTAAGCTAGCGATAATCCACTAAATGTGTTGTATAAGGGATAATTGCGTTTGCGACTAACTAGTGTAAACTATATATTTAAATCGGGGGCATATTTGATAGATTTAGGAAAAAGAATTTAGATCCCAGGCTAGTGCATGGTAGTTTTCGTCTAAAGCGAAGGCCTTAGTTTCCAGTGCTTGTAAAATATAGTTAGGTTGATAGTTTACAACTATATCCTATACTTTAATAATAATAATTATGATATTTTTTTTAAGTGTATGTATATATATATATATATTTATATATATAGATAATAGGTTTTACATATTTATTAATGCCGGTTTTGTTGCACAGATTTAGTTACTGATTATAGCATAAGCTATTTTCATTCACTTGTGATTTTGGTTATCAAAAAAACAAAAAAGACGATGATGAAAACTTAACGACAATTTTTTTTTGCTTTTGTCTAGTTCCCGCTCAATTGGATGCTTCCTTCGTTCGATAATTCCCTCGTCGCTATCTTTAGTTAGCCTGAGTTGTGGCCGGTTGAAGATGTTCATTGCTTGGTATGGCCGTGGGCGGCGCCAACGGTGGTGGGGTGAACACATGGGCCATTTGAGGAGGCAATGGCGTTGGTTGCGTTGGAAATAGACCGCCCATAGATGGTTGAACTTGCGGATATGAGGGAATTGTTTGCGCAGCAGCAGCAGGATAAGACAGTGCAGCCGGAGCAGACATATAGGCCTGCTGTGGGGCAGAAAACATGGGCACAGATACCACCGATGATGGTGGTAGTGGCTGCTGTACTCCTGGTGGCGGTGAAATTTGTGCTGTAGCCTGGGGATAGGGCAGCTGGGCTGTCGGAATGCCATTTAGAGTTGGATCCAAAACGCCGGGTATAAAGATATTGGATGGTGGCGGCACAGCTGGTTGTTGAGCAGGAACTTCAAATGGAGCAGATGGAGGTGATGCTGTAATTGTGCCTGTAGCTGGACCTGGAGCATTTGGGGGCGCCTGAGGCGTAGTGCTTGGCAACTCTGCAATGGTGGCTTGAGTTTCCAGGGCTGCGGTTAATGCATCTGTGGCTTCATCTGGATTGAAATACGTTTTGAATAGACTCTGCTGTTGACCTGCTGGTGGCTCAATTGTAGTTGGCGATGATTGTGGTGGCCTACTCTCGGCATTTGTGGAGCTAAATGTATTCGCCAGTGGTGGTATATAAGGCAACGTTGGTGAAACAACCGCTGGAGCAGCTGCAGCAGCGGGTGGTACTCCTCCTACAGAAGTTAATAAAGTAACCGTCTCATTGCTTGTAGGCGCCACTGTTGGCACTGTTCCTCCTGTCGCTTGAATTGGAATGCGATGCAAATAACCGTAACCAATGCCACAGCCCAATGCACCCTCTCCACCCCAGGCAGTGTTTGGCTTAATCGTTACCTCTCGGCAGGCATCATCATCCAAATTGTATACATACATCTTTAGTGGCTGCTGTTCGTGCATTTCGATTAGGGTAAAGAGATCATCGTTTTCATGCCTTATAGCATCGGCTCCAATCACATAATCACTATAAGCCCTTAGGCCAGCCAATTCGGCTGGTGAATTAGGATACACTTCCAGTATGTGCCACACACTTTCATTGGCCCCCTCAAAGGAACAAAATCGTATACTCACTCCGAGCAGTCCCTGGCCACCCCAGCTGTTGCTCGGCGTCAATGTTAGCTCCCTCACACTTTGTGTCTTGCTCGAATATACAGTGAGGCGCACTGGTTTGTCCACATTCTGTCGCAATAGTTCCTTCAGCATATCATTATCCTGATCAAGTCTTGTACCAGCTATGGCCACAACGAAATCGAAAAACGCCTCAAGACCAGCCTTCTGTCCCGGCGAGTTGTCCTGCACTTTGAGTACGTGGTAGCCTAAATTGGATTGGAAATTAAAAATACTAAAATTTTATGTTTACTATACACTTTATATATGTATACGTGTGTGTGTTTGTTGTTGTGTTCTAATTGGAGACCGATAACGTTTACGTGGTCTTCAAGTTTGGGTGCTGTTCTTGCGTTACCTTCAGTGCCACCGCCGGGTACATGCACACTGTGACTCGAGCCCATGTTTAACTATTACTGTGGTATTCCCAACTTCTTCAATCTGCGACTGGTCGAATGTCAATCGTTTAAAAAGTTCTAAGTTTCCACTTGCTTTGCCAACACAAAATATAAATTCTGTTCTTCGTGGCAAATTCTAAGTGTGACCGTTGTGCATTATAGCAAACAGCCTTACTATGTTATCGATATCGATTATTTCTATAACGAACGGGATAACGTAGTGGCATCCCTGTCATATTAATTTCCGTTTCACAGCGATTTCGTTCAAATGTAAAGTTTACCATTCATTTATCTTTACCTCTCTTTAATAGTTTAAAGTTCGGAGTAATTTAAAATCCAAGTGTCCCAAAATTCTCAATGAAGCATCGTTGTAGAAATTGAAATCGTATATTTTTGCTTTCAGTCAAATATTAATTATAATTTGCAATAGGAAAGTTTTGAATGATCACAACAGACGGATTGTTGCACTGTAAAAATATATATATTCATACTTTATTCAGCGACTTCTTTTTTTTTTTTGTTTACAATGGTTCTTTTACTCTCTCTTCTTTCTCACGGCGTGTTTGTGTGTGTGTGTGTGCTGTGATAAAAATTCATTAGAAGTGCTTGTGTAGGTGCTAGTATTGAATGGATTTGGAATTTCGTTTTTTTTATTTCCATTTTTAGCCTGTCTTAAAAAATATTCCTCATACGCCGGCTTCTGATTGTAAAGAGATAATACATATGTATATATATATAGTACTCTGAGCTAATAACAATTTTTTCGTCCATCCAGTTGTAATTTTTTCTCTTTCGTATTTGTTAAACATAATTGTTGAAATTATGAGTTTTTATAGGCATTGTTAAGTAACTTTGCATTAATTAAATTGGTTTAAAAAAAAAAAACAGTATTTTTGCGTCATAAAAAAATGTCAGAGAACGTAAACGTAAAATGGATAATTTCAGAAGATATAACACAACATAATAAGAATAAGCAGAATATAGCAATAGTAATAATTTGGAAAACATTGCCCTGGCTGGACTTTTGCAAGTTTCGATCCCCATTAAACCGTATTCAGTAGGAGCAACAGCAGCAGCAACGTCGTCGTCGACGCTTGCGTCAGCGCCTCTCGTACTTGGCCAATGGCACGGAAAGGCGTGTGCGTACTCCTGCGGTTGAGCCACCTCCAGTGGTTGTGGCGGCGGCGTTGCTGCTACTACTATTATTGAGTGATCTTCCACGCTCTGCGGTTGTTGTTGTTCGCCTTCGGTCAATGAGGCGCTTACTACTTGCTGGCAGTGTATGATTGTTGCTTTTATTGCTGTTGTTGCGACTGGCTCCTCCTCCTCCTCCTCCTCCTGCTGTTCCTCCGGCAGCTCTTCCAGCGCTGCCCTCGCTATAACGCTGACGTTTATTGATCGCTGCATTATCTACATGATATAAGTTAAGTTAAAATGATGAAAATGATAAATGGATATACATATTAGAGAAATGATCCTAAATCGGTATAAATTTCCGACTCCTCTCAGTTGCTGTTATCAACAATTAATGATATCGGTACAATTTCAACACTATCTGCATCTGCATGAGCAGCATCTTCATCAACATTTACATCATCCACTTCCACTTCCACTTCCACATCAACATCCACATTAACATCCACATCCACAATATCATCAACATCAACAGCATTGTCATTGTGAGCCACTAGTTCAGGCACATCCAACTGTTGTTGCTCCACATCTGCCAAAAACGTATCAGGTAAACAAGGAATGAAAGAAAAGAAAAAAAGGCAAATCCAAAAAACAGAGAGAGAGAGAGAGAGAGAGGGAGAGAGAAAGAGAGAAAGAAAAACAAAGTGGAGGAGAAAAAGCATTTGATGATGGATGGACATCATCAAATGATTAAAAATTTTGATCAAATCAATTTTGAATTTGTTTCTTTTTTTTTGTTCAGCTGATGGCGCAATGTGGATGGAAATACTATATGTGTATGCAAGTAAACAGGGAATGGTCAACCGTAACGTAACCGATTGAAACCGTAACCGTTTAACCGTTAAATTCACAAGCGCCACTTAATCTCTAATTCATTATACCCACCCAACCGGTAATTATAATATTTAACCGATTTATCTACACAAAGAAAATAAGAAAAAAAAAACAACCAATTAACACTCACTATAATGCTCAAGTAAACACAAATTAACAAAACCGATTGGCATCAACTATATCGGTAGGTAATTATGCCTACCATTAATCGTTAATACGTTTCGGTTGTATTCCCTGATTTATAATAATGGTAATGTATATATAGTATAATATGCATATATGTATATATATGTCTGATACTCGAAGCTGTGAGTAAAATTTGCAAAGAATTGATGTAAATTGAAGTGAGACCGTCAAGTGAGGAGAGGCTGACAATGATGTGATTAATAATGATATGCAAATACCCTGCCAGATGAGATATAGAAGAAGATATTCAATAAAAAATATTTGGATGGATGAAAAATGATGTGATGAGATGTGCGTGCCATACAATGGGAAGACCAGATGCTCATTATACTAAATATAGTAACTAACCTTTAGTGCTCAGTTTCCGTTTGGAGGTGATACCCTGGCTGGCAGTTTTGTTGCTATCAGTTGGACAAAGTCGTCCCGTTATGGTGCTACGACGTTTCAGACTTGAATCGGAGCGACGCTCTCGTGTATTTGCCAAGCTGGCGGCTAATGGTTGATCAGCTGACTTTTTGGCTACATTTTTGCTGTTGTTATTGCTGGTTGATGATGATGACGACGATGATGATGACGAAATACTTCCCATTTCCTGGGCAGCCGTCTTGGCGGCAGAGGCAGCAGCTGCAGCGGCTGCACGTTTGAGATTTGCGGGCATCCGTTTAGGTGGCTGCATTGTGGCCACTGCCGATGTAGCGGTTGAGGTAGTTGAATTATCAGCTAGACCAGCCGTTGCCAATTTTTGCGGTGATGATGTTTTGGGCAATGCTTTGAAGTCATCCTGCTTTTTATGCATGCCCACCTCTAGCCAATATTTAAGCTGGGATTCGCGCTGGCGCTGCATTAGCTCCTGACCGGCAGCATATTTGCTAAGCAGTCCCTGTAGCTTCTGGACAGTCTTGTATACAGTTTCGGCAGCAATCAGGCCATAATCAAAAAGTGAGCACATGTGGAGAATGAAATTGCGATAGAGATTCTTGCGGACAATCTCATGACCCTTGGCATCAAGGAACATCTCGCAGGCCAACGGCAATTGGCAATCACCCACAAATCCGTGACGCATCACATGCAGATTCCATAGTTTCATTAATTCCTTTTCACCCTCATTGACATCAGAGAATTCATCAATCATTTGGATGGTCTTTTGACGCAACCAAAGCGGATCGCTTTCACCCTCCGAATCAATATCTAACTCTTTGGGATGAACCGGTAGGCAGGTTTCCGTATGATGATATAGCCTGGACAAGAAAAAAAAAAAAAACAAATAAGAAATGAATGCAAAAAAAAAAAAAATAGGTTTATCCTATTTTACCTATTATGCCCAGTTATATATGAGCGCTGATTGCTAATATCATCTTCGTCCAACTCGAGAAATTCATCCAGACATGTCTTTTGGCGCCTTGGACGACAGACCATCAAACTGGTTACCGAAGTGCGTCGAACTGGTCCGCAGGTTCGAGCAAATGATGAACCAGACGGACCAGCCAAATCGTACGGCGAACCGGCATAAGATCCATCATATGCATCATTAATGGTAACATCGATGCGTGCACCGCTCCCTGCCGGCTGATATGTGAAATTGAAGCGGGCATGACAGAGTTTCAAGTGCTTAAGCAAGGCATATAGACGCAGGCAATCCAGGCCACACCATGGACAATTCAATTCCTGTGTATATTCCGTTTGCTGTCTTGTATTGTTGCTATACATGAAATTATATACGATTTGTGTTTGCTCCGGCTGGGCAAATAATAAGGATGAGGAGGAGGAGGAGGATGTGGCATTGGCAGCTTTGTTGCAATTGCCGGTGCCATTTTTAAGACTGCTGCTGCAATTATTATTATTATTATTATTATTGTTGTTATTGCAATTATTATTATTATTGTGATTAAGCTCAGCCTCAGCTGCTACAGCAGCCGTATCATTAACATGTTGCACATAACGCTGTAAATCGGGAGCGGATATTATATCGGGCAACTGTTCATTTGATAATGTCAAATGGAATTTTAACATTGGGCTCTGCTGATAGACATCATAGGTGAGCGATAGTGGAATGTAGCTATCTGGTATTGTCTCCCAGGTGCATTTCTTTGGTGAGAATGATTTGATGCTTGTGGAATTCAATGGTTGGAGCATGGCCTCGTATTCGCCTTCAGTGATGAAACCACTGGATTTCTCATACAATATCAATTCAGAGCCATACATCTTCTCATTGGGACGTGATCGTTTAGTCGGTGGTGGAGCAGCTGCAGCCAATTATTTATAAACAATAAACGATATATAATAATTAATATAAGACATATAATATAATATATATATATAATATAATATAAGACATATATATAATCGCTCAATGCTCCTCACCTGAATTCTCATCATTGCATGTGGCTGTGGCTGTTGTTGATGTTGAAATTCCTCCTTGTGGCAGTGGCATCATTTTGATGCGAAATAGCAATTTATACAGGGTATGCTGTTCGCCCATGGGTCGCATAGTCTGCAATGGTATACTTATGGTTGCATATTCACCAATCCCATTTTTTGGATTGTAAACAATTTGTGAACTCTTGCTCAGGAGCTCTTGAAAGTCAAGTGTGCTATCCTTGCGTTTGCTTCGTGTGATCTTATAGAGCGTTGTTTCCACACATACCGATTCACCGGCTTTGCATAGCAATTGCTCCTGCGGCATCTCATCCGTATTCTGTGATTTCAATTTCTCGTGCAACGAATCATAGATGACATGCAGGTAGCTTTGTGTCACGGCCTCAGATCTTTGCAGTATGCCATCCAATATGGAGTTGACTTTAAAATTGGCACGTTTCTTGTTGTTCCGTGACATGCGCTCCTTCATATAGCTAAGGGTGCGATTAAGGAAGATGGGCTAAAAAGAGATTATAACAAGAAGAATACATGAAAATGGAATGCACGTTAACTGCATTGTTATCTTTTGAGATTATTTCTCTCAACTTACATTTGTTTCATGACGACTGCGTAGATACCTATAGATCTGCGTGGGCTCTGAAAGAATGAAATTAGTTTCATTCAATTAAGATGGGGGAAAAGAGAAGGCAGGAGGAGGAGAGGCATAGAATGATTTAAATAGATGCTTACTTTCAAATGCCTGCAAAAAGAGTTCCTGCTCTTGTTGATGTCCATTCAGTTTAACTTGATTGTCGGCGGCCCCTGTACCTACGGCTGTTCCTGTTCCCGTTGTGGCGGTTCCGGCTGCAACTGTATCTGCTGCTCCACCGCCATTTGTGGTTATTCCATGACCATGCCCATTGGCCGCAGCAGCAGCAGCTGCTGCTCCGCTATCTGCATTGTCTTTGTCGCGTTTTTTCGTTGGTGCCATTGTTTTTGTTATTGCTCTTACTGTTGCTGTTGCTACTGCTGCTGCTGCTGCTGTTGCCGCTGCGTCGGTATTGAGGGGGGCGAGGCGTTGCGGGTTGCGGAGCGTCACACACTCACACACGCGCGCACTCAACTCTCACGCTTCTGCTCTCTTTAGCTAGCACTGTTGCTCCAGTTTCCAGCTCACAAAATTATTAAACAATTTGCCTGTTTAGTTCATTGTTTATCAATTATCAATTGATTCGCGTTATTTGTTTAGTTTTCTTCTGTTTTTCTCTGTTTTTCTTTATCTTTTCGGCGCGAAACAATTTGCTTTTGTCTCAGGCTACCTACATTCGATAGGCCATGTTATCGAATAAGTAGACGGTAATCAGTTGGAAGCCAATAAACCGAATAATTATCGTTATCGGCACATGTCGGCCAGTACTCACATTCTGTCAAACATTTTATTTGATCAAATTAATTAAAATAGTTTATGGTTAAGCACAAGTAAGTAGCAGCTCAAATTCATTTAGACATTTGATTGAGAGCAAATCAATTAAATGGCATAAATATGAATATGGCCCACATACATGCACGCACACACATACACACACATACACACAGTCATATCAACACACTCACTTTAATTTTAATTTGTATAAATTTGGCCAACTTTTTCAGTCAACTGTTTTAAAACAATCAGAATTGCAATAGATAACTATTATTAAAGCTAATAAAAATGGATAAAAACAGTGCAGCGTTGTATAAAAAAATGCAAACCGAGGTTGAGTCATACCAAAATCTACAAAAATGTAAGTTAATTCATCCATCCTAATGCTGGATATGAAGATATAAAGATGGATAGTGCGCCCGTGCCCTTATTTATTAATGTGAATCCATTTAATACCATATATATATATAGCCTGTGTCAAGATGGTGAAACAGCGTGCTCTTCTAGAGAGTCAGCTAAATGAGAATAAATGTGTGCTGGATGAACTGAATCTCCTGGGGCCGGACAACAAAGTATATAAACTATTTGGACCTGTTCTAGTTAAGCAAGAGCTAGAGGATTCACGTCAGAATGTTGGCAAACGTATTGAATATATATCAAAAGAATTAAAAAGCTCCAGTGATACGCTAGAGAATATGTAAGTCATTACTTTCCCCAACCATCTACATACATCTACATAGCTTTTTGTAATCAATATATATATCAATACATATATATGCTATTACAGGGAAAAGGATATGCTAAAACATCGGGAGGCTGTTGCAAAATATCAACAGCAATGGCAATTGGCGGCAGCTATGAAGTAAACACCATTGAGACACAATTTAAGTTATAATTTATTATGGAATTGGTTCAACGCATTAACAACAACAAAAAAGAACTAACAAGCATTTAGATCGAGTTGAACTTCATTTTGCTTCAGTTATTATAGATTGATTAAATCTCAATTTTATTTCACAATATAAATGAATATATTTTAATGAACAACTAATTGTATTTCGCAATCGAAAGTCAAAAAGATATTGGGTTTAACATTTTTTATATCACATATACATACATATGTACATCTACATCATCTGAGGAGGTAAAGGATATATATATGTACATACGAGTGCCTGCAATTTAATTAAATCATATACCAAACAACATAGAACATGAACAATAAATTAATCAAATAAATAAGTCATGATATCTAAAATTAAGGAGCATACATACATACTTATGTATATTGGCATCGTTGGCATCCGTGGACATTCCAATTTCCCCCATATGTGTTTGCTGTTTATTTTGTGCCTTTGCTACCAATGTTGTTATTGTTTGTCCTTTCCTTCATTTGGAGCCTCTTTTTTATATACATATATACTTTAACATTTTTCAATAACGCTTACAATTCTCTTAATCACTGAATGTTAAAAGCAATACGCATTTTTTTTTTATTTTGTGTGGTATAAAATTGTCAGCTTAAAATATATAATTTCTTTGCGAATTTCTCAATTAATTAAAGGAAAACCGAATTTTTTGCAATTATATAATCAATATCGTTCGTCCAGGGATTCTTAAAAGCGCGCCATTCGCTTTGTAATTGGATGTAAGTATTGTCCTTGCAGCGAAAGCGATATACTTGAGTTGTCACCTTTTCGGGTACCTGCATAACCATTTTGTGGGATTCGACAAGTGCGGCAATATCCTCATTATGAAAATATTCATAAAAACTTGTGCCCAGAATCTCCTGTGGTAGGAATCCGATGACAAGCGTTGCACTAAGTAAATATTACAAAAAATTATTGCATACAAATAGGGATAATGGGAATTATGTATGTATATGTATATGTATAAACTAACCGTTGATCCACAAAGAGAAATTTGCCCTCCGCCGAATGGCGGGATATGAAAAGCACATGCCGTATGTTGGGATGATTGTCCAGCGATGAGGGTACACTGGATTTTAAAGCATTCGGCGGTATCCGTCCAATGGCTACCAGGCATGAAAGATTTGTTGTCTGCTCATCGCTATCCCCATCCTGATCCTCGTCCTTGATGGGCGTCCATGACTTGAGGTAACCAGTACATTGTATAACTCGATATTTGTGATCGATGCTTAGCTTGGATTTACGCTTGGTGGAGCTACGCGAACTGGATGAGGTATCCGATTCTTCCTTAATTTGATTAGTGGCAGCACGCAATTTCATACGACAAAAGAAGGAGCGCCGTGCCCCCGGACACAGGCGGCAAAGGCTCTGCGGTACATCGGTCTTTACAGGAAGCATTGCTACATATATTTGGAATATAAATAAAATAAAATAAAATAAATCGGATTGATGCTTCAACTCACTCTTGGCATCTATTAGACGCTCTCTTGGGCACTGCTCCAAGGAGGATAGCTGCTCCTTTACTTTGCCAATATCTTTGGGATGTAAAACATCGAACCAACTTTGTCCCAGTAAATCCGCTTCCGTGCAATTTAACACACTTGACACTGAGTCCGATACATAAAGTATACGTCCTCGATCACAACCAACAACAAACAGAAATCCCTCTGATGCCTGCAAAATGATCATTTTCAATTCCTGATCTGAAAGGAAACTGGGTCTATAATCAGCTAAGGGATGTAGGCTACCGCTGCCGCGTATTCCCCTTAAATGCTGCACTGCCATTCGGAGGACAGTCAACTTATCCAATTTCCGTTGCATGGCATAGCACATAGGTATCATCGAGGACAACTCATTGATGTAGGTGTTCATCTTATCGCGTCGCCTTTTTTCGATCTCACTATGGTTTTGTCTGATTATAAGAAAATATATATATATGTATATATGCATATGTATATGTATGTGATTTTGATTTTTTTGAAATTTATTCTAAACAAGGATATTAAATAAGCGCCTTTAATAATCTCTACTTCTGCCCATTGGACCGGATTAAAAATCTATTACTTCTATTTCCAATAATCTCGAAAATTACGAATTGGGATGGTATAGAAATTTCGTTGAATTTTGCACGAATATTTATTTGTATGAACATTTTTTCTTTTAAATCTTATTATTTTTTTTTTTGGAAATGAATTATGTTTACCATTCATTTATTTTTTTTACATACTTGCGATTTTCATCAGAGGTACGTGCCGACTTTTCCTCATCACATGTATCATCCTCCAGCTCTTCCAGGTTCTCGCTGTTGTGCCCCATATAGAAGGAGATAGAGAACGGTAAAATCAACCCCATTATAAAAATGGCGAATTTAAGTGGGAAGCAACTGTTGCTTGCTTTTCCTTTGCATTTGGCAAACACATGCAAACAATTTTCCGAGCTTGTGTGTGTGTGCTAATCTGCCCTACACTTGAACAGTATTATGCACACACGTACTCAATTTTATGTAACTTTTTATATCCAGATGACTCCAAAAGTCCCATAGACTTACCAAAATTCCTGCATTTCCATATTTTTCGGAAAATCTTTACTTTATTCTGTTTTAATAAATTCGTGGAATAATTGTTGTTTACAAACACGACGTGAAAAGTATCTGCAGGTTTGACAATTGGAAGCTTTTCCCGCAGCTTCAACCTCCCTTCGAATTGTCCGACGAGTTGCCAGATTGTTGTGCGACCCAGTCTCAATGCATTTCCTTTGTCTGGCAACACGTCGGACGGGTGCATCGAAAGCTTATCTCTAACGTTGCACATCTAATCGTGAAAATTTTTTTTTTTTGAAAAGCTTGCAAATATATTTATCATCGCACACTGGAAAGCGATATTATATTTCATTTTCATGAACATTTTGTTGCCGACAAGGAATCAACATTATCCTTTTCTCAATTCAATTTTTGTTGCCTAGTTTTGAGCGGCTAAAACTCTTTTATATTTTGTGTGTGTGTGTATTTCAGACCTGCTCAAGATATAGGATTTTTCTAAAACAAATCTACCTAAACTATTATAAACTAAATTAAATTATTTAATTAATTTTCGAATAAATAAAACACAACAGAAACAAAACAACTTAAATATGATACATTCTATCCAAACATATGGTAATCACTTGCATATAACGATCCCATAGACATCGTGTCTCTTGATCCCTGCAAAACATTTTGAAAATGACCATCAGATTAATAAATTGGAAAATTGTCAAAAAATTTTTACTAGATTACCTAGATATTTCCAAGTCCAGGACACTCTGTGTTATGGATGCTAGAAATTTATTAACTTGTTCACGATTCCAGCCATTCTGACGCCAAGGATCAATTAACTTCTCACAGAGATCAACAAAAAGATCCCTCAATTCCCGATTGCGATGTAAATTGCAAGCAATTGTTATTAAAGCACGCCAATACGAGCTGTAAGTAGTTAGTTGAATGAAAAATGAATCAGTATATTTTTTATTCGCATATATTTTGAACTTTTACGAAAAACAAACCGAAAATTGTTGTCTAGTTCGTGAAAGGCACGCTCTAACAGCACTGGCTTGAGGCGCATACAGACAAGACTGAATAAGATAGAATAATATTAGCAAGCGAATATTTGGATAAACTGCAGAAGATGATTATGTATACTTACTGTTTGATCTCCTTCTCCTTATCGAGCAGACAACGCAGTTCACGTAGATCAAGTAAAAATTCTTTATCCATTTCCGTGTCGTAGTATTCGGGTCCCGAATGCTAAATAGAAATGATTAAACTCTTTATTTTAAATAATTTACTTTGAAAAGATAATCAGTCGAATCACTTGCCTGGTAGGTATATGTCCAATATATCATTATGGAATGTGAGCAGGTTAACAAATCGCTAAAACTTAAATATTGTAACTTTTTCTTGGTCGTCTCGAAGCGTAAACAAGCCAAGAAAACAATGCAGGCATATTTTCTAATTCAAAAAAAAAAAAAAAAAAAAAAACATAGTTAAGAGTGTTTCCATATGCAAATGGGTTGTAGGAAATGCTCTTCATACTTGGCCAGATCATTGGATATGAAAAATAGATGTTTTATGTTATTAGTCAATGTTCCTGGCAGCTCCTCAACGACCTTGAATATACGCTTAACATTGTCGAATTGTCGACGACATGATTTTAGCTTCACACATGTTTTCTCGGCAACCTCATCTAAATCCTTGCGATAGCGGGATGTCAATTTTTTGCCCAATATCTCACGAGCAACCACATCATCAATTGAATAATATTTTTCAATGATCAAGTCCCGTGTCTGGGTTTCCAGTTGAAAGCAGGATTGCTCCTTAATACACAAAATATACATTAATAAAAAAAAAAATAAGTTAAATAGTATAGTAGATTATTTTACCATTAACTTGGTGGGCGCATGGAGATAGAGCTCAATCAGCGAATACGTGCGATAATGATCCAAAACATCCGATGCAATCAAATCAATGGGTGCGCCCATTGAATGCCCGAATCCTTTCTGTTTCAAATAGCATACAGCTTCGCTGGCTGTTCAAAAGAGATCAGTGTTAATATATATATATATATGTATATACACACACACGTTGGATTGGATTAAGAAAATGAAACATTACAGGAAAATCCTTCAATCCATAGTTGATAGATTTCCGGGTCGACTAGTGTGTAGTTACTTATAAAGACATCAACATCGGCCTGAAATCAAACGAAATATGAATGTAAACTACAAAGTGCATAATAATATAAATCTGAATTGACGTATTTCTTGAAAATTAAATGCTGAATTCTGTTCCATAGTGATTCAATCAGGACCTTTCTTTATGGCATGGCATTATAAGATCTACTTAAACTGTATGCTAGCTTAGTTGTTCTTGGATGCCTTGCATTAAGATAGCAGTAGATATTTACCATCATGGTTTAATAATATTAATCAGTCAGTGTGACCAAATGCAACAAACATGAAAATATATTGTCGATTCCTTCAACCGAACGAAAATTATCGAACTTTTCGATTGTCATTTGCCATCTTTTCGATTCTTCTTCTTACAATCTGGTAACAGTGAAGCTGGCGCTGCCAGTATTAGCGGAAAAGCAAATGTCTTATTCTGGCAACACTGGCTATGAGGAAGAAGAGGAGGAATAAAAATAAAATATAAATTTTAAACCAAAAAAATGTGAATAACCAATGCAATGCAATGTCAATAAACGAAGAAAAATACACTATGAAAAAATAACTGTTAGGCGCGCGCGAAACACACACATACACACAAACGAAAGAAACGAAACGAAACAACAGCAACACAACAACAGCGCCAACGCCAACAACAACAGCAGCAGCAGCGCAAGACATCGACATCGTATCCAATTGCAAGTTGCAACAATTCGATGAACTTCGATGAAAAAAGAAAAGTAAAAGCGAGTGAAATATAACAACAACAATACCAGCCGAGAGTAGTGTAGTGCGTGTGTGAGTGTGAGTGAGAGAGCTGGTGTGAGAGTGGTGAGCGCGTAAAATTATGGAACAAGTGGATTCCTCAACGGAACTGCATTTGAGCAGGATACGCGAAGTAAAAGATTTGACCGCGCTGGCCGATGATGTGGTAAAAGAAGAGGTGATACTTGAAAGTCCACAGCATCATCATCAAAATCAACATCACCATCAACACCAGCAGCAGCATCATCAGGTAAAAACAAAACTTTTGCTCGGCTACCAATTCGCGCGGCGAGAGCAATCCAGCAGGCCAGGCAGTCATTCAGTGGCAGTGGCAGAGGCAGAGTCAGATTCAGAGTCACTGGCAGAGAGCGACAGGGGGGGGGAAGGGGTGAAATAAGCTATTGCTCCTGGTCCCCAATCCTGCTTATGTCTCTGTCTCTTGCTCTATTCTGCTCGGCTCGGCTGTGCTCTGCTCTGCTATGCTCTGTTCGACTCGACTCGACTCAACTCAACTCAACTCGACTGTGCGCAGTTGTAGAAAGCTGTATGTATGTATGTATGTTTGTGTGTGAGAGAGAGATAGCGTGTGAGAGGGATGTGTAAAGAGGATGGGTGAGGGGGTTGGTGGAGGGGCGATGAGGGGAGGTAGCCCAACGGCGCAACAAAAATGCGCGCGGTGCTCCAAGTCTAAGCTATGACTGCGAACCACTAGGAGCAGAACCCACCACCCACCCACCAAGCCCCCCACACGCACCCCCACCCCATCCCTGATTTTGTGGCGCAAATTGTTGTGTATACCGATTTTCATTTTCCCATGCTGTGTTCTTGTGTTGTTTACTTACATTCGAATTTTCTTCTCCTTTGGTTTTTCCATTTTTGCGTACGCGGAAAATTGCAAACAAAACGTATTCATGAAATTGATGTGACGCGGGAAAATCATTTTGTCGTAATATGTGCGCCATGGTAATGCAGTTGGATACAAAAGTTCGCATGGTCACATCCTCCTCCGTTAACAATAACGACAATAGCGGCAGCGGCGGCGGCGGCGGAAACGGTTCAGCAGGCAGTGGCGGAGGCGGCGCCAGTACTGGTGGCGGTGGTGTTGTATCTGTGCCCGTCTCACTGCCAATTGGCTCGATGATAACCGGCACAGCCTTCAATGTGATTACCGATCAATTGCCTCATTTTAAGCCGATGCTGTGCGTCGATAACAATGGCTATATCTCCGGCAGCACAGTGAGCATGGGTGGTGACCTCAAAACGATTGTCATCCAACAGCAACAGACTCAGACCCAGAGTACAGCGGGGGGAGCAGGAGGCGGTGGCGGTGGTGGTGCTGCTGGGGGAGGCAATGGCAGTGCTGGCACCAATACAACCGCCACAAACACAATTGGACTGAATCATGATGGCTCTGGTAGCAACAATAGCCATGACAGTAGCATGGCCACCCTTGAGCATTCGGGCGGTGGCGGTGGTCCAGGCGGTGGCAGCGGCGGCGGCACCCATCATGCGCACACCAATTCCGGCTCTACATGGACGACAGAGAGTGCCACACAACACATGGAGGTCTTCCAGATCCGTTGTAAAACCACCTGCGCCGAACTATATCGCAGCAAACTGGGATCTGGCGGTCGAGGCCGCTGTGTCAAATATAAAGATAAATGGCATACGCCCAGCGAATTTGAGCATGTATGTGGCCGGGGCTCCAGCAAGGATTGGAAACGTTCTATCAAATACGGCGGCAAATCATTGCAATCTCTTATTGATGAGGGCACCCTAACGCCGCATGCCACCAACTGCAGTTGCACCGTGTGTTGTGACGATGAAGCAGGTGAGTCAGGTGAGAGATTCAACATGACCAAGCATCATTTGGGACTGTAAGAGCAAGTGAAGCAGTGGATGGACAAGCGATTAACTTAAACCTTAAATCTTCAATTAAATTAAAAAACCAAAGAAAAGAAGAAAAAAAAAACAATCCAGAAAAAGAATTGTCAGAATCATGACCAGATTTCTTCACGTACAATCAAATTTCTTTAACCAGAGGAATTTCAGACTATTTTCTTTAGTTCTGAGTCTCAGTTAAATCACACAAATTTATTAAATATGAATAACTATATATGAATGTATATATATACATATATATATGTACATATGTAGGGAATAGAATTTTCCTCTTATAAACATGGATTAGATTTTTATTGTTGCAGTTAGCGCTAATCCTGTACTGTACATTTGCTCCCAAACTCCTTGATCCGCCATCTGGTTGATATGCTATAGCATATCCCCCATTCCATTCAATTTGATTTGCATTCACTATTCACTATATGTTCCATATTTAAATGCAGCTTCCGGCCCCGTACGTTTGTTCACACCCTATAAGAGACGAAAGCGAAATCAAACTGATCTCGATATGGAGCCGGGGCCCAAACGTAAACGTAATACCCATCATAGTAACAACAACAACAGTAATACCAATAACAATAACACAAGTGGAGGAGGGAATAGTAGCAACAATGTGGATGTATCAGCCGCTGCTGTAGCAGCTGCAGCCGCCGCTAATGTTGTTGATGATAACAATATGTTTCTGGCAGAGGATAATATCACATCCAAAGATGAGCCATGGGGTACACTTAACGATAGTCTGGATACCTCAACCGAGCTGGTCGATCAATCGCAAATGGGTAATCCCTACGAGCGTGAAACGTTTGTGGTGAATATCAATGATGCGGCTTCCATTGCCGTCTTGGATAGCAGCCAATCGATGAAGAATATCGAGCATGTCTATTGCACCATGGTCAAGGCAACGAATGACTTTAAACGGTTGCTAAGCGATATGAAACAGAACTATGATCGCCGCATTGAAGTATTGCAAAAGGAAAGGGATGCGGCTGTTAGTGCAATGCGTGTCCAAGTGCATGCGGAAATTGATGATCCGAATATATCCGGCTCATTGCATGGCAATGAGATCATATCGGCCAAGAAGGTGAGCAAAACATTCAACAATTTCAAATTGCAAATTAAAGAGATTACAGAATCAGAATCAGAACCAGAACCAGAACCAGAACTACATGAGAACCAGTTGAGAATTCTAACATCAATAGTTACCGAAGACAGTTTAATCCAGTTGAGCTTAGTTCAGTTAGGATGGAAAAACGAAATCGATAAACGGAATTAAGAGTTGAGTGTTCTCATTTTTGGATCGATATGGAATATAACTAAATAGTGCAAATACCACTATGAAGACTATTAATTTGTTTTTAATTAGCCAAATGTTTGCAATGAAGGTGGAAAACATGATATATACTATATATGTATATATACATATACATATATATAGTGTCCATACATACATATGTAATATTAAGTTAATGAAGGAGTCTGCTATCTCTTTCTAACACATTATCACCAGACACTCACTATGTCTCTGTCTATTTTGATTTAGTGCGCCAATTGTAATCGAGAGGCATTAGCTGAGTGCTCACTGTGCCGAAAAACGCCGTATTGCTCGGAATTTTGTCAGCGCAAGGATTGGAATGCTCATCAAGTAGAGTGCACGCGAAATCCACAGACGACAACGCAACAGGTCATGCTATTGATCGATGATCAGTCCTAAGCCCACATAACGAATTGTATATACAAAAACAAAAAACAAAACACAAAAACAAAAAAAAAAAACAAAACGGCAACAAAACAGCAACAACAAAAAATGATGAAACATTTTACTACTAATTAAATACGATTATACAATGTTTCCCCACCCGCCCAAAATTCCCCACCCAACACCCATCACCACACCGCCATCCCAATTCCCAATCCCATTCCCATCCCTGCTCCTGATCCCCACCTTCACTTAATCCAATCCCAGGCATAATCATTATGATGATCCATCCGATCCTAATTCTAATCCGTTTTTATCCCTCAATTATATAGAAAGCCTATAGCCAGCCAGCCCTCTTAGATTTATGTCCTATATTAATGTAATTCTTAAACGTACATATTACTATTATAAATAATATATATAATTATATATATACATATACATATATATATATGAATATATATATATATATATACATTTTACTATTGAACGTAGGGCAAGTCAGCGAAAGAGAGAGTAAGAGAAAAAAACCCCCAAAAAAAAAAAAAATGGAACGAAAGCAAAAATTATACAAAATTACAAAACAAAAATTACAAACAAACAAACAAAAAAAAAAAAAAAAAAACAAGAACAAAAAAAATATAAAAAATCCAAACAAAATAAAAAAAAAAGGAAATGTGGAAAATAAATTTTGTAGCAAGCAAAAATCAAAGCAAGTGCAAAGGCGTAGAAAATTAATTAAGCTACAATTTGATGAAAGGAATTAAGAGAAACCCAAAACACATTACTTGTAATTCAATTTAAATTAAATTAAATTTATAAATAGTTGCAAAGCGCATAGCATAACTAACAAGAAAACCCACGCCTCCCCCCAACCCACAACCCACCCTCCTCTCCCCCTCTTCTACTCTTCCATACCCCATATCCTTTCCAATCCCTAACCCACATACACACACACACAGAGAGAGAAATTATCATACATATTTGTCTATGTATACATTTTTTCACTAGATTTTAAGCATATAGTTAAAAACTTTTAACATTTTACAATTATAATTTTTATGATGAATCCTACTGCCGCCTATCCTCTGCGTTCTCCACCTAATACCACCACTATAGCAACAACTATCCAACCTCCACAATCACCATTACCCCCTACCATAACGAACCGACCAACCAACCAACCACTTCCCTCTCCCAAATCGTCGTTACAAGCATCCAATAAAGATTTCAAACAAAGAACAAGTTAAGCAAATCAAACTACAAGAAAAACCCCAGACAAAACCGATCTTCCCTTTTGAACGATAAATTGATCGAGAACTATATGTAAAACCGAATAAAGTTGTGTGTAAATGTGTTTCTGTAGGGTTTTCCTTTTCCAATTTCCATATCCATTTGTAAAGATTTTGCCGCCGCCCAACCAACAAACCAACCAACCAACCAACCAAACCAGAACCATTTCTTGTGTAGTCTGTAGTCTCTCCATATGCTAATACATTCATATATATAGTATATATATATATATATAAATATATATATATATATATATATATATATATATCTTTAAACAACTAGCTATATATTCCGATTCACGCACACACCACACACAAACACACACGGAAACGCAACCACAGAGACACTCTTAAGTAATACGCGCTGATTTCCAGCATACGACTCCGAATTTGAAATCTTTATTCTCATGTCTGTAATGGTTTCGCATAACTAACTTAAAAGAAAGAAAACAAACAAAAAAAAAAAAAAAAAAAAATTAAAACATCGCAAGATCGAAATATAAAAAAAAGAGAAAAGATAAACCAAATCCGAAACACACACACACACACACACATATACATAATACACACAGGGACACAACACAACACCATGTAACACTTACAAAATCAAGCGCAATTGCAGATAGATAAAAGAAAAAGAAAAAAAAACAAAAGAGTTGGAGTTGGAGGAGATGGAGATGAAGATGGCTAGAATGAAAGAAAAAATGAAAATATATATACATAAATTTAAATTGTACAACGTTTATTTTGTTTTATGTATGTTTTTTTTTTTTTTTTTTTTCTCCTTTAAGTTATCGTTCTCGTTGTCGTTTCGTTTCGTGTATCTTAAGTCTTAAGTTTAAAAAAAAAATAATCTTTGAGTCAGATACGAGAATCGAGTTGCTGAATGTGATTTTAGTAGAAGTTCTTTCACAAGGTAAGCATTTAAGTTAGCACTCGCACTCGAGACTAGAGTATAGTAAAAATGGACCGAAAAAAGAAATATTTCAAATAAATCAATTCAATTCCTAATCCGATACTCTAATTATTTGTCTAATCCAAATCAATCAATCAATATGATCTACAGAAAACAAAGTTTGAAACTTTTGAAAACCTTTCTTTTTTTTTTTAAGTTCGTGATATTGTTGCCTAAAAGTATGCCGTGTTTATTTTTGGCATGAATATAACGACACATAACCGAGAGGAAGGAGGATAATGTACATATGTGCTAAGAAAGAAAGAAGACATATCCAAAAGGAACAATATGTTGGATGTTAAGTTTTTTTTTCTATTCTTCATGATCAACTATATATTTGGAAACATATTCCAATGTGTCTACATCTTTGCTCTATCGCAATCATATCCGGTTTTTTTGTTTTTATATATTTCCCTGTATTACGTTTGGATAAAATGCTTCGTTTTATGGTATATCATGACATAATAATAATAATATGTCAAGTCTATATAGTCCACCAGTTAACTGAATGTTTAAAGAATTTTTTCGTTTTACCATATGTGTACTTCAAAAGATTTGGTGATTTCCATAATCATAAGTAAGTATGAAAATTAACAAGAATATTAGATTATATATAACTTAGATGACAAATTTTTAAAATTTTATAACACTATCAATATGTTTCCGTAGTTATTATTTTATTCAAAATGCAAGGCTCAAAAGGATCAAGGTGGGAAAATGATTTATCTAAACCATTCACCTAATTGTTCCTTGCTTTATGTGAGCTACGTCAATAATCGTCTATCGATTTGTTAAAAAGCTAATTTAAAGTTAATGTATTCAAGAATTTACAATCTCAAAACTTTGCAAAAAAGAAATGAGAATATTTTTGTAAAATTGTTTATTAATTAAAACGATTACTCTCAAAGAGTAACTAATAATTTTAGTCATTTATATCGATAGCCAAATGAGTTAGTAGTTCATTTTAAAGCCAAGATCACTAGTTCATTCATTTGAAATTCTTTGCGCGATCAATCGAATTTTAATTACTTATTGAAATTTGCATGTTTTATTTACAGTTAGCGTTAAAAGAGAAAACTCAAATGAAAAGTGAAAACCAAAGTATGTATTCATTTAAACTTAGTGATTTAGACGAAGCGGGAGATGGAGCTAAAGACCAATTCATCGAACCAGTTCAGCATTAAAGTAAGAACGTAGTTCGTAACCACGCACACACACACACACGCACGTCTACACGTAAACACTTGTAGCTCAGTAATTTGTATTGTCACGCTTATCTCTGCTGCTGCTTATCTTTTCAATACGAAAAGTAGTAAAGAAAAACTGACCACTCATCGTTATACATACATCCATAGGAGTTTGCATAAATATTTTCAGTGTTTCACCATCCCCGTATTTGATATAAAATCTATGTAAATATCGCGGATTTGTTTCAATATTAAAGAAAAGCTTCATTTAACAACGCAACTCGCAATATGGCTACATTTGTCGGTGATATATTTCGTGAGATTTTGTTCAGTCCCATGAATATGGGATTGTTGGCAATAATCATTTACTTGATATATAAAATAATACGTGATCGGAACGATGGTGGTCGTGGTCCCCAGAAACCAGCTGAACCGGAGTTACCCAAATTGAGGCGAGATTTCACCATACAGGAGCTAAGACAATTTGATGGCAATCAGCCGGATGGGCGTGTCCTCGTGGGCGTTAATGGTAGTGTCTACGATATGACAAAAGGAAAACGTTTTTATGGACCCGGCGGACCATATGCCAGCTTTGCCGGTCGTGACGCATCACGCAATTTGGCAACATTCAATACCGAGCCAAACGATAAAGACGAATATGATGATTTGAGCGATTTAACTTCCGCTGAAATGGATTCAATTCTGGATTGGGAATCACAGTTTAAGGTGAAATACGATTATGTGGGCAAATTGTTACGCAAGGGTGAAAAGCACACCAATTATGATGAGGATAAAGAAAAGGAACAGAAGGATAATCAAACTGAACCGGAATCGAAAAAGGAGAACTAAAATGTACATATGTACATATAATCACATATATATATACAACTATATATACTTTTTTACACAAACGCGCTCATTCCCCCAATAAAAAAAAACATAAATGGGTCTTATACCAAAGGATCGGACAAGTAGATTTAAGAAAAGGGTTATTTTCTTCCTTTCTGTTTTGTTTTTTTTTTTTTGTTACTTTTAGAATTGGTTTCGTATTTTTTCTATATTAGATATTAGTAGATTTTAATCAATAGTGAACTGTATGTAACACAGTAAGTTAAGTAAAATAAAATAAAATAAAATAAATTAATTTCAATATATTCTAAAAACGCTGTACATTCCTTTCAACTCCGTTCTCTACATTTAATATGTATATTACACTAGTCAAGAGCCTTTGATTTAACTATGTTATGATATTTATCCAGATTTTTCAAATTTAAATATATAGGGGATTGATTCTGAATCGGAAACGGACAACAATTCTGCAAAGTGAAAACGATTTATAGGTCAAAAAAAATGTTTTGGGGCATTTTACTAAAATGATAAGTTAATTTCAGCAAGTGTTTTGTTTTGTTAATTCATATTATGCACATGTTTCATTTATTATTGCATTTTTCTCAATTTTCTTTTCGTGTTTTTTTTTTTTTTTTGTTTATCATTTTTTGCGTATTCGCATTATTATTATCCGTATGCATTTTTCTTATTATTAGAATTCTATTACCAAAAATAATTTCTTAAAACGTTTCTTGCTGTTGTTGTTGTTATTACATACATTAGTTTTTTTGTTTTTTTAAATTTGCATTATGCAACTGCTATCAATTTCGATATCGAATTCTGTTTGTTGGTGTAACTTCTGTTTTTCTTTTCGTGTTTTTTTTTTTGTGTTCGAACTACAGTTATTTTCATGGAACTCAAAACTTCAAAAGGAAGAACATCTACAAATTGAATGAATTGAAAGGAAGCATATTTTTCTGCATTCTCTTGTGGGGGTGGTGTTTGTTTATGTAGAATAGAATAAATAGTATATAGAACGAAACCGATATATTATTATTGCAGCTCCATTGTTTTCTTGTTGATTGAATTTAGTAACTAATTTGTGTGTGTGTCTGTTAAGTAATTAAATTGATCAAAAACATATTTCCGCAAAAGGTGCCTAAAATTTGTTTAACCAAGCCCTCTCTTCTTTTTTGAATTCCGATCCGTAATCCCGTTTGTTAATTTAAGCCAAGCTATTCAAAATTTGAATTATACATATATATTGCTCCTAGGCTCGACGAATTTGTATGGGAACTCACGCATTTGCGGTGTTACAAATCGGATTCGAGAGGAAGCCGTAACATATTTTATTTTATTATTATTTTTGTCAATTGGCTAAATAATAAATGTTATTAAAATTTTTTTTGTTTTTGCTGTTTGCCCAATTAAGAAGACAAGGAAGAAAACTAAGCAGTTAAAATCTAATTAAAACAATTGCCAAAAAACTAAATTTCAAGTGTCAGTATATATCTATATATGTAGATATATAAAAATATATATATATATAAAAATATATATATATATATATATATATATATGTATATATATATATAGATGGACAACGTTTAGGTGGTTAAACAAAGCCAAGTGTGGTTAGGGCCAGGGTATTAGTAATAGCATTTAACTTAATTTGAGAGGCGACAACGATTACGATTTTTGTATCGTTTTGTTTGCTCGATTTTTGTTTCTTTTGTTTTGTTTTTTGTATGTTTTGTTTGTTTTTTTTTTTTTGGAATCACAAATGTTAGCTAGTATTTAAATACACATGTAGGTAAGATATTCAAAAAGGAAAATTAAATTTGCTCTTGGTGGTGGTGATGGTGGTGGCGACGGCGGCGGCGACGATGGTGTTAGAGAGACAACGGCACGACGACGAGAACGACTACGCGTACGACGGTGTGATAATGTGAGTGGCAAAGTGTGGCAACCGTGCGGCTGATACTGCGCGCTTCACTCCAAATTTCGCACTTCGAATCGCTTGTATGTATAGTTAATGAAGACCCAATCCTTGGCAATTTCACCACCCTGTGGTATAGGGGCCGATGCTGTATTTGTATGTTGGAAAAAAAAAAATAACATTAAAATTAATATGATTGCTGTTATAGGAGTAAAAAAAATATCCAACTGAAGACTTTTTTTTTTTAAATACACTTACGTATCTCCAGCGAGACATCGGGAAATTCATCGAAATTGGACGTATCATCGATTGATCGCACTTCAACTGGTATGGCCGCCGGCCGTTCACGTATATGCTCCCAATCCACGCCACGAAAGAACGGAACCGATTTCAAATCATCGAGACCACGCTGGGAGCCGAGCCGACGATCCGCCTCGCAACAAAAATTGATGATCGTCTCTTTGGCCTCCTCCGATATGGGTATTTCCGGTGGAAATATCAATGTTTCACGCCAATTCATCACTTTGCGATAAGTATCCTGTGGATTATCCGAACAGAATGGCGGATATCCCATTAACATTTCATACATGATGACGCCCAGCGACCACCAATCGCATGCAGGTCCATAACCAGTCTGCAGGAATACTTCAGGTGCTATATAATCCGGCGTTCCCACCGTGCTGTAAGCCAAGGCGCGTCGATTTCGTTTCCATGATTCGGCTCGTCGTTTCGAGTCCATGGGGCTATAAGTATTAAAAAAATATTAAAAAAAAAAAAAAACAAACATAAACTTCAATTATTTCAAACTCTGTAATGTGGCTAAATCTCATTTGTGATCATTTACCTGGCACAGGTGCCTATGAAATCGGATGGTTTTGCTTGCGACAAATCGCGGTAAAAGTCTGTGCGATGTGACTTTTTTAGGCCAGTGCACAAACCAAAGTCGGAAAGCTGTAAACGAAAGAAATTCCAATTAAAATTTGTCACAATATCTTTATGTTGGGGTTCTTACCTTGAGATGCCCTCGCGCATCCAGCAACAAATTATCTGGCTTGATGTCCCTGTGTATGAAACCGAGTTTATGTATTGAATCGATCGCTAATGCCGTCTCACTGATATAGAATTGTGTGCACTCCTCGGATAGTGTATCCTTTTTCATCAATAGTGTCATCATATCACCACCGGGCAAGAATTCCATTATCAAATATAAATTGACCTGGTCCTGTAAGCGAAAGTCATAAAAATAATATATATTCGTATATTTATATAATCTTTGGTTCAATTAAATATACATATTTCGATTACTGTCGTTGTACAACATTCTTATTGAGTTACACATACATCAAAAAAATATGCACTGATATTTGGATATTTGGAAATTTAAAAAATTTAATTAAATCAATCGATTGGTATTTTATTTTGTAATCATTTGCCACGGATGACCAAAAAGAACTTTGCATTAATTCCTTATAGGCAGGCATCACCGTATTATAGTCTCATATACACAAGAACTTTCACCAAAACAGTGTGAAGGGTAAAGGGGAAAGGTGGGCAGAGAGAGAGGGAGGGTGGAGGCAAAAACATATGATTGGCAAGGCGATGTTGGTGTTGCTTTTGCACTTCTATTGGTTTATTGATTTTCTGCTCTGGTGTCTGTTTATGTGGATATACGGGTGTGTGTGTGTGTGTACGCGCGAGTGTGTGTGAGTATGAATAGGACGTGCGAATGTGTTTAACACAATTCTTTTGTTTTGCGTTGTTATTGTATCTCACCTGAAAACTGTAATACATCTTGACCACCCACTGATGATCGGCCTCGACGAGAACGTCTCGCTCAGCGCGTACATGCGCCACTTGCTCCTTTTCAAGCATATCGGCCTTTCGTAGCACCTTCATGGCATAGACATGGCCCGTATCCTTTTTCTGAACTAAACGCACTTCACCGAACGCACCGCGTCCAATTACCTTTAGTGCCTCGAAATCTTCAACGCCCAAGCGTAATCGTTTGAGACGTAAATATTCCGTCTCCTTTTGCGCATGTTGCAGCCGTTTCTCCTGTCGTTGCGATTCTGTTAGACTTTCGTCCTTCAGCTGGGCCTCCAATTTGGCCAGACGTTGCTTACGCTCGCCGTATTGTGTCACCAAATTACTGTAGTAGTTCTCCAACGTTACCTTGGCCTTGGTGGCTTTGTCCAGTGTGTGATCGCTGAATCGTATTGAGGAGCCGTCCGTCGTACTGTTGTCCGTTCTGCTGCTCATCATCTAAACTGGTTCGTGTGTGTTGTTGTTTTTGTTCTTTAAAATTCAGATATTTCTGTTATTCCTGCTGGTCTAATCTGACCTGCCTGGATTCGGGTGCAGATGGGTCTCTAGTTGTGGTGTCTATGCCCCAAGCACACACACTGTTTCGATCCAATATAGAGATTTTATTGCTGTTTTTCCTTTTATTTTATTGCAATTTGTTAAAAATTCCTCCCTCACTCTGCCTTCCTCTGCTTCCAGTGTGGCCGCAGTTGGCAAGCACGAAGATCCCAAAAGTAGTGTGAGTTCAAATCCAAAATACCGTTGCACTTCTACCGCCTCCCATTAAATTGCTTTTTTTTTTGTTCTATGTCATTTCTTATTCATTCTATATAAAATATAAATATGCTCACATTTGTGATTAAATTATTTTAAACTTGCGACAAATGTAAATGAGCAATAGAATAGAATAGAAATTAATATAAAATATTAAGAATAAAGCTTTAACACCGATTTCAACCCAGTGTCATACATTGCTTTTGGGGTTGTGCGAGCGTTGCGCACTTTGAGAATGAGTAGCGAGACGCTTAGTCAGAACGGAAGGGATGGGTAATTGAGAATATTTAATAAAAACAAATAAACTATATAATGTACGTGATAAAATAATAATGGCCCGCACAACGAACCTCTCGGATCTGAATGCCAAGTGCCTGCTGTTGATTTTCAAGCTACTGCCCAATCTAGAGGATCAATTAAATTTGGCCCGTTGTTGTCGCAATTTTCGGGATATCTTTATTCGCCTGCATCAACAGCATTTCCATGACATTCAGGACAGACACATTAATCTGAAAAGCTTCGAGGATTGGCAAACTTTTCTATGGTTGTGTGGGGAGAATGTGAGAAGTTTTCACTCGTACTATGACGATGATCATCCATTGCAACTATGGCCTCTGATAACCAAATATTGTAAACGGCTGGAGAGCCTAACAATACGAAATGCCACAGTGGCCAGAACACAATCTTATGTACTGAGAATGACAACATTGCAACGGGTGCATATTAGAAACTACAAGAGCACCAGTAAAGATTTAATCAGGAATATATTGCTACGACTGCCATATATCATAAGTCTTGGGCTGGAGAGTTTTGACCGCAGGGAATGTAAGTGTAATGCGATGACTTATGTATTTTAGGAGTTCAATTTATTAATATTGACTTTTATTTTAGTGCAAGAGCTGCGTAATTATAGAAACCTTGAAGAGCTCTTAATGTATGATGAGATTCAGCTGTCCAGTTCAGAATTTACATCTATTATCAAATCGATGAAGAATTTACGTGTTCTTCAGTTGGGCAATGCAAAACGCTTTCTGACCACCAGTACACTCAAACAGTTGTCCTCCTACTGTCCAAAACTGGAGAAACTTTCATACAACGACAGCTCTGCTGACCCTATGTGCCTCGTGCAGTTCTCTAATATGCAATATCTGCAAATCTGTTGTCCAGATGAGCTGAAAACTGGTTTCTTCAAAGCCTTGGCCAGCCAATGCTCTACGCATCTGGCATTCCTGGTTCTCCAGCGTAAACGTTGGATCAATGAGGAGCAGGCCCAACATATTAGTGCCTTACAATCGTTGAGGTGGCTTGTATGTAAGCCACGTGACGATAGATCTGTCCATTGGCTTTCCGGGCTAACACAGCTCGAGTCTCTTTCGGTGCAATGTGCGCGAGAAATTGGCGAAACAGAATTGTCACTTCTGGTGCAAAAGAATGAGCACTTGCGTTATCTAAATATTTGCTATTGTTTGGGAATTACCGATAGCTTTATTGTAGATACTCTAGTTACTCTAGGACAACGGCAGAGTCAACAGCCTTTGGAGTTGTATGCGGCTGCAACGGACATAAGGCGCGACATTGTGGAACGAGTGAGATTGATAGTCAAATTAATTTTTGGATTTTTCAAACATAAATTCTGTTTTCCAGCTGCCATGCGCTAATTATCCTCTTCAAATGCTGCAATTGCATTTTGAGGTGAGTGATGGCATGTACCGGAATGATCATTACTTTAATGACGAGCCAGAATTTGATCGCTAAACAGAGGGTTACTTTCCCATCCAATATAATATCAAGCTTTATATACCAATTTATACGTGATTTTAGCACTCAAAGTGGTATTCATAATTTTATATATACTGCACACTCCAGTACCATTATATATACTGTTTAATAAATTAAAATGTTTTTTTTTTGTTATTTGTTTTAATTTTATCAGTCGTTAATTTATTTATTTATATTCATCTTTCGTACGTAAAGTTTTTGATAATTGTCAAATGTTTAACAACTAAATAAAAGATTCAAATGTACCGCCAAACTTTTGGTATTTTTTTTTTCGGTAATACAGTGGTGGCAACCCTAGCTTGCAGTTCAGTGATATTATTTTCATTATTTAACACATCTCTAGTTTTTGAAAGGCAAAAAAAAACTAATTTTGCGGAGTTTGAATTCGATTTCTTTTAAAATCAACTTATAAAGCAGCATTGCGATGCTCTCCATGCTGCAGGAGAAGCGCCCGCTAAAGCGGACGCGTCTGGGCCCACCGGATATTTATCCGCAGGACGCCAAACAGCGCGAGGACGAGCTGACGCCTACGAATGTCAAGCACGGTTTCACCACGACGCCGCCCCTTTCGGATGAGTTTGGGACGGCACATAACTCAAATGTAAATGCCAGCAAGGTAAGCGCTTTTTTTAGCGGAGTGTTGGCGAAGAAGGAGGAGTTGATGACCCTGCAAGATACGGGCCGTAAGAAGCAGCAGATTAACTGCAAGGACAATTTTTGGCCGGTGTCCCCGCGACGCAAGTGCACGGTGGATGCCTGGTTTAAGGACCTGGCAGGGAACAAACCTCTACTGAGCCTAGCAAAGCGAGCACCGTCATTCAACAAAAAGGAGGAGATCTTTATAACGCTTTGCGAGAATCAAGTGAACATGCAGAGGGCCACTTGGTTCATCAAGCTAAGTGCCGCTTACACGCTTAGCTTCACAGAGTCCAAGAACAAAAAACGTAGCATATACGATCCCGCAGCGGAGTGGACAGGAAACATGATAAAGTTTATGAAAGAACTTCTACCAAAGCTCCAGGAATACTATCAGCAGGGTATGTGAAATATGCAATATTGATAATTTCATCTATATGATATGATTTCATCATGATCCATTCTAGATCATCACAAAGCCGCTTCGAATGGTAGCCAATCTTCTGGTTTGACAGGGGGATCTGGTACCATTGGTGCGACTAGCAACGGCAGCACTACATCCGGCAGTGGAGCTGTAAGCAATGCCGTTGCGCCATGTAGTGCTCAAACAAATGTCATACCTGTGCCTAGCATGGCCAGTCCATTACCTCCTATACATAGCCCAGCCAATGGCGGTGCTCCAGGACCGACTAGTGGTTCAGGATCTGGAGGTGTCAACTCTAACAGTGTTATGCCACCAACTGGGTCTGGAGGAAGCGTATCCACTGGTTCCTCCTCCTCATCCACTCCCAGTGGGAGTACAGTGGGCACTGCAGCTGTTCCTCCTGGATCCACCATATCGGGTATAGGCAGCCAGTTTGAGGACAGTCGGAATGCCCTAAAATATTGGAAGTATTGCCATCAACTCAGCAAATATATGTACGAGGAATCACTGTTGGATCGTCAGGAGTTTCTCAACTGGATACTCGATCTATTAGATAAGATGCGGACACAATCCAGTTTTGACGAGCCCCTAAAGAAGCTCGTGCTAAGCTTTGCCCTGCAGTATATGCATGACTTTGTTCAGTCGGAGCGTCTGTGCAGAAAGATGGCCTACATTGTGGCCAAGAAGTTGGCGCATTTGCTTAATGTTGCTGTTGAACAACAGGGAATCAAGGAGTTGGAATCAGGTGGACCGGACAAGGCCCACCAACTCCACCATCACCCGGATCCCTACGAGTTGGCCCTGCAGGAGCAGATGAATTGTCCCCATCATCGTGATATTGTACTTTATCTCAGCACTATCCTCCAGATTATAACAATTGAGTGTCCAACAGCATTAGTGTGGAGTGGCATAGCTGCACATCGAGCGCCTTCATCATTGGTTGGCAGTCCGCTCGACCATTTACCATTGGCTCCCTCAGTTTTGCCCATGCCCACACGTTGCCCTCGTACCAATCAGGAACTGCGGCGACAACTTCGAGCAGCCGAATCGGACATAGTTGTGCGCACACAACATGCAGAGCAGAATTGGTTTGCCTCAAAGTGGCTAAGTGCTGGCAAGAATCATTATACTAATGTCCTTGCCACTTTGGACTATCTGGATACACATTGCTTTGAGCGCATGGATCAGTGCAATAGCATAGACACACTCTATGCCCACATATTTCCTAGCAAGCGGCGGGAAGAATGTGAGCCAGCTGTTGCTGTGACAGGATCAGATCAGCAGCAGCAACAGCAACAGCAGACTCAACGTTCCAGCTATGAGCCGAAGCAGGATAAAGATACTGTTCGAATATTATGCGAGTGGGCCGTATCCAGTCAACGTTGGGGCGAGCATCGTGCAATGGTAGTCGCTATTCTATTGGATAAGCGACAGATTGACGTCACCAGCACACCTTCTGAGCAATCTAGCGATAAAGATGACAAGGATTCATTAGCATCCGGAGCAGGATTAATTGACGGACTCCCTGTATTCCAACATGTTCTAATGCAGTTTCTCGATCACGATGCCCCGGTGTTAGATGAGCATTCCAGCAGCCCGCAACAGCGCACAGAATTCACCAATCTGGTGCAACTATTCAGTGCTCTGATACGGCACGATGTCTTCTCCCACAATGCGTATATGCACACGCTAATCTCTCGTGGAGATCTCCTGCTAGAGTCGACTCTGGTGAACAAATCGTCGGTAGCTACCTCAAAGACATCACCGCCACCGCCGGCACCACCACCGCCCACGACTAGCCATGGCTTTGATGATGACGGCTTTGGTGGTGGATTGGATTTCAAGCATACCGAATTTGATGATTCCAATGTGGATGATGATCTGGATAAACTTGTGCAAAACATCAAAGAAAAGGGTCAGCAACATGAGGCACCCGACAGCCCAAAGATTGGGGCACCAGGCGATGGAGATGGCAGCGGTAGCAGTGGCTCCACACCGCCCATATCCCGCCACTATGTCTATACCAAGCACTTTCCCATTCCCCAGGATGATCCCAGTGTGGCTAGCTACAGTAGCGAAAGCAATCAACGCTACATTCTTCTCTTTGGCGTGGGTAAAGAGCGCGACGAGAAGAAGCATGCTGTCAAAAAGATGTCCAAGGAGATTGGCAAACTATTTACCAAAAAGTTTTCCATCGATGTGGCCGAGGGTGGCAAGGTGAAAAAGCATTCCCGTAACGAATTCAATTTTGAGGCCACCACAGCCAAATGTCAGCATATGGCATATTTTGATCAGCATGTGGTCACCGCTCAGTGTGCGGCCAATATACTCGAGCAGCTAAATGGTTTTGCCTTGGGCAATAACAACTATTTACCAGTCCAAGAACATGTTGCATTTCTATTCGATCTCATGGAACTGGCTTTAAATATCTATAGCCTATTGGAGTTGTGCGATAATCTGCTAAAGGAATTACCAGAGGTAGAACATCAGTTGCAGCTAAAGAAATCAAATATGGTTCGTGGTTATACCACATCCTTGGCCTTGTATATTGTGAGTATACTTCGAAGGTATCACAGCTGCCTGTTGCTCTCTCCAGAACAGACGATGTCTGTATTTGAGGGTCTTTGTCGTACGATACGCCATGTGAATAATCCCAGCGAATGTAGCTCAGCGGAACGATGCATTTTGGCCTATTTGAGTGACCTGCACGAGTCCTGTGTCATGTTGCAGGGTAAGGAGCAATCCAATGAGTATTATCAGCAATTGCAATGCATTAAGCGATTCAAGGATATTTTTAATACACCCGAACAGTTGAGGTAAATGAGTTTTTAGTCTTGTTGATTGACGACTTTTTGATGATATATTGTTGTTTTTTTATTTTTTAGTCTGCCACCTCAAGGATATAATCCTCAGTTCCTTCAGGAGTTGTTCATGGCACCGCGTCGTGGAGGAAAGCTGGAGCCTCATTGGCTACGCCAACTACACGAGTCGCCAGCAAATGTATATAGCTTTGTGTCAAACGCTCTCATTGCCGTCTGTCGGGAACAGGACAATGAGCGTCTTAATGATGTGGCCTTGGCCTGTGCTGAGCTTACCGCCAGCTGTAATGTCCTTTCCGAGGAGTGGATAGCAGCCCTCCAAAGTCTGTGTAGTGGCAGCAAAAGTCCGCGCTATCCCCATCTAAATGCACAGGTGGATATTGGCCAGGGAAAAACGCACAATGCTTTAGCTGTATTTGTCTGCATTTTGGTGGCACGTCATTGCTTCTCACTGGCCGATTTCGTCAGCAAATTTGCCTTGCCCACATTGGCCAGATCGGTGAGCGGTGGTGCTGGCGGTGGTGGTGGTGAGCTGAGCGTTGATGCCGAGGCTGGAGCTCGTTTGACTTGTCATTTAGTTTTAAAGCTATTCAAAACATTGGAGATACCACAGCCGGGTATGTACTCGGTAAGCACATCACCTAATCCACTTCATGCTGTGGGCAATGATTTTAGTATTCGTTTGAGCTGCGATCGCCATCTATTAGTTGGCGCCCATAAGACCATACCCATTGCAGCTGTGCTGGCAGTACTCAAAGCCATTCTCATTGTAGTGGACAATGCGGCACTGAAAACGCCACTTGGTGGTGTGGGTAGTGGTCTGGGCTGTTCATCTGTGGGTGGTGGTGCATTTGGGAGTGGAAAACGCAGCGGTTTCAATACCCCTGTTCATCCCGGTAGCACGCCAAAGAGTAATGAACAGCGACCCGCTGATCTCAGCCAGATTTTAGGCACCAGCGACCTGCAATTGGGCAGCACCAGTTTAACGAGCGAACAAGAGGCACTACAACAGCCGTCGAGTGGTGGTGGCATGGAGCAAATCTCTTTGCTTGAATTCGCACAAGCTGTACTAAAGCAAATTTGCGCCCAGGAACATGTGTTGGAGCGATGTCTAAAGAATGCCGAGCAACTCTGTGATATGATTATTGATGAGATGCTCACGGCAAAACAGGCCCAGCGTGTACTCCACATGATCTGCTATCCGGAAGCGGAATTTAATATAATCTCTGAATTGGATCAACGGGCTATGATTGTGAGAATTTTAGAGAATCTGGGCCAGTGGACATTGCGCATTTCATGGCTGGATCTACAGCTAATGTATCGCCAATCGCTGAGTAATAATGCCGAGCTGAATGTCTGGCTAGATACGGTGGCCAGAGCAGCTATTGATGTCTTTCACATGGAGGAGGTTATACTGCCAGGAACATTGAAAGCTACACATAAACCCAAGCCATCAACATGGCTGGTTGCTCCATTAATAGCAAAGCTTACGCCAGCTGTTCAGGGACGGATTCTTAGAGTGGCTGGCCAGGTGCTGGAGTCAATGAACTATTTTTCTAAAGTTTCCAAATCGGATTGCAATAGTTCGGGGAGCGGGGATGAGCGAGAGAAGAGCAATAGTTGTCATAGCAGCAATAGCTATGGGCTAGGAAGCGTGGCTGCCAGGAACAAAAAGATGCCCCTCAATTATCAGCCATTCCTGGGTTTGATTCTCACCTGCCTAAAGGGGCAAGATGAGTACAAGGAAAATTTACTGGTCTCCTTGTATTCCCAGCTATCGCAGTGTTTGCAGTCCTTTGCCGAGGTAAGTTAATCTCATGATGGAGCAAGCCAAACAATTATTGTACAAACAAATCTTCTCTAGTTGGATACAATTGGTGGCGTTGATGAGCCACAGGCTCGCGAGGAAATATTGGATGCTTTGCAACTTCGCTTCTCCCTAGTCGGTGGAATGTTCGAGGCGATCCAAAAGAATAGTACACCCACCACAGATTGGGCCATTCTTTTGGCTCAGCTAGTCTGTCAGGGTGTCGTTGATCTGAGTTGTAATCGAGAGCTATTCACCACAGTGGTGGACATGTTAGCCACTTTGGTCCATTCGACTCTTGTCTCAGATAGCCAATCGGAACGTGATGAGAATAAAAAACTTTACCTAAATCTGATGAAGAAGCTAAAAAAGGAAATTGGTGAAAAGAACAATGCCTCCATTAGGGTCATACGTCAGCTGCTTCCATTGTATAAGCAGCCAACAGAGGTGAATGGAAGATAGCTTGCAGAGATTGCATAAGACTTACTAATCCTTTGGACTAAATTTTGATTAGGTAATTGCCTGCGAGCATGCTGGAATGGATACCAAGGGCAACAAGATCTGCGACATGGACAAGAAACAGTTGCGCATCTCAGACAAGCAGCGTATCAGTGTATGGGATATACTTGAGGGTCACAAGAATCCGGCGCCCTTCTCCTGGGTCTGGTTTGGTGCTGTGAAGCTCGAACGCAAACCCTTAACCTATGAAGATGCCCATAGGAATCTTAAGTATCATACGCATAGTCTTGTTAAACCAAGTAGTTATTATTATGAACCTTTGCCTCTTCCTCCGGAAGATATTGAACCCGTTCCAGAGAAGATTTGTATAGTAAGTAACGGGATAAGCAATTCTATTCAAGATTGTGTTGTTTCTAAAACGTTTGCCATGCAGAAGGATGAAATGATGAAGGCGGATACACCCTCATCTGTGGATCAGTCGCCAAGTGCTGTGGGTGTGGGTACGGGACGAGGTCGGGGCAAAGGAACGACCACACGTAAACGAAAGCCCAAGAATCCCAAAACGCCACCTGTGGTTAATACCCAACAGGGTCAGCAGCCTCAATTGGCACCACAGCCGCAACAGCAACAGCAACAAATGCAGCAACAGCAACAGCAGCAACAACAACAGCAACAGCAGCAACAACTCAACATGCAACAGCAGCAAATGCAATCCAATCAAATGGGACAAATGCAAATGAATATGCCGGTAGGTGAAATGTGTATTCATTCTCATTTGAGTATGATTTCTCAATCTCTCAATCAAATAGATGAGCATGCAGCAATTCGGTCCCAATCCGAATGCAATGATGCAGCAGCAACAAAATGCCATGATGCAACAGCAACAGCAAATGCAACAAATGGCGCCCAATCAGCTGCAGCAGCAATTAAATGTTGGCGGCGGCAATGGTCCGCTTAATCAGCAGGTCAACTTTATGCAACAAGGACCGGGTGCTGTCTCTGGTCCAGTTGGTGGTGGACCGCAGCAGCAGCAGCAGCAATGGCATAATGCTCCCCAACAGCAACAAGCCCCGCAGCAATATCACAACCAGTATACACCACACCAACAAAATATGCAAAGTAAGTGAATCATATTTATTTTATTTCCTTTTTTTTATGGGACTTTCCCCTCTCTAATTCCATGGCTCCTATTTCTTTTTTTTTTTTTTTTGGTTGCATTAATCTTACAGTGAATCGCATAGAGAGACCTCCATTGAATGCTAATTCAAAGCAGGCTCTATCTCAGTTGTTGCGACAACGTGCTCCTAGCTCTTTCCAACAGCAACAGCAGCAACAGGGCGGTGGCGGATTCAATCCTATGCAACAGCAACCACAACAGCAGCAGCAAGTTCCTGGAGGACCACAGCAACAAATGAATCCCCAACAGTTGCGGCAGCAGCAAATGAATGCTCAGCAAAATCCCCAGACAGTGGCTGCATTCAATGCATTGCAGCAACAACAGCAGCAGCAGCAGCAACAACAACAACAACAACAACAGCAGCAACAGCAACAGAATGCCCAACAACAAATGAATCCCAATCAGCAACAGCAATTTATGCGCGGCGGCGGCAACATGCGGCCAGGCATGACTCCCAATCAGATGAACCAAATGAATATGGGTGGTCAGGGTATGTCACAGAATCCCATGATGCAGCAACAGATGGCTCAAGGTATGGTGGGCATGGTTGGTAATCCCAATGCCAATCAGCTGATGCAAAGCGGAGGTGTTCAAGGAGGCAATGGTGTTGGTGTTGGCGTTGGTGGTGTTGGTGGTGTTGGTGGTGTTGGTGGCGTTGGTGTCGGAGTTGGAAACAATCCGAATATGGGTGTGGGCGTTGGTGTCGGTATGGGTGCTATGCCACAGCAGGGCATGATGCAGCAGCAGCCGCAACAGCAAGTCCAGTTCCAGAACTTCCAGAATCAATATCAACAGCAACAACAACAGCAGCAACAACAACAAGGCATGCAACAACAGGGCGGAGGAGCTGGAATTGGAGTTGGTGTGGGCGTAGGAGTAGGTGTCGGCGTGGGCGTTGGAATGGCTCCCAATCAGCAACAGCAGCAGCAAGCCAATCTTATGAGCAATTTCAATCCTCAAATGCAACAGGCGAATCGCAACAATCCCGATTTTATGACTGCAGCAGCCGTTCAACAGCAACAGCAACAACAACAGCAGCAGCAACAACAACAACAACAACAACAGCAGCAACAACAGCAACAACAAAGAGGTAACATGCCCGGAGGCATGATGGGTGGTAATCGTGGCCAATATATGAACCAAGCACCTAATGTTACAATGTCGAATATGATGGGTCCTGGACCTGGTGGCGTAGGTGTTGGCCAGGTGCCGCCTTATGCACGCCAACAACAAGCCGGTGGCGGTAAACCTGGAGTTCTTCCAACCCAGCAGCAATTCCAACAGCAGCAACTCCGACATCAGCAAATGATGCAGATGCAGGGGATGGGTGGCGGCGGAGGCGTTGGTATGGGCGGGGGCCCACAGACAGCTGGCGGAGCTGGTGCTGTTGGTGGAGGCGGCATGGGTGTAGGGGTTGGCGTGGGTGTAGGTGTTGGTGTCCAGCAGCAGCAGACGATGAACCAGCAACAGACCCCAAATCTGGTTGCTCAACTGCAACGCCAAAACATGATGGGACAGCAGCAACAGTATCAACACCAGCCGCCACCGTATTAGAGAACGAACACTCCTCTTTAGTAACTGTAAGACACAAAATTATACATATACAAATATTTATACATTTTTTTTTGTTTTTTTGCAATAAACAAAACATTTTCATGATTTTTAATTTTTAAATCCAACTGGCATAACTGCTGTTGCTGTTCGTTAACATTTTTCGTTTAACAGATTTCTGTTTAGTGGTTTTTTCATTCACAGTGGCTCCATCTACCACAGTGCTAATGTAATAAATATCTATGTTACACTCATCTCTAAAACGAAGCGCAGTCAGCTGATGTGATTTAATGTGTGTGTGTGTGTATGTGTGTGCATGTCGTGCGGGAGAGAGGCTTTTTATAAAATATCGTGTTAATTAATTAGTGCTAAATTTAAAGTTATTATGTGCAATATCCCAGTTGCAATGAGTGGCAAATCCATGTGATAATCTTGCGGCACTCTCGTTTACCACTGCAACGAACCCATCCCATTCATCAACAGTAACAAAATACATCATTGTTGTTTTAGTGTTCAATTCTAATCCATAGCGACCAATCGTGATATATCGCAATGAGCGCAACACCGGAGAGCAGTAAAAAGCGTCAAAAAACGGTAAGTCTTAGATACGTGACCCCCAGGCCCACTTTTAGTCCCTCGGCCTTTCGGTATTGCTGCTGGCGACGAGGCCGCAGTTCTCTTTGGAAAAAGCTACCTGTATTTGTACAATTGTGTCAAGGAAGAATATAGAAAGGCCTGCAACTTTCCACTTGTGTATGGCTCAACACATTGCAGCACTTGAACTAAATGGAAATGGGATTGTGAATGGAATTGTACATACGCGTTGTATATAGCAGCGGGGTGGGGTGAACTTGCCATATTTTAACAGCTGTTGGCACCATTTCTCCTTAGAGTTCATCTGTATCGACTTTCTCTCCAATACACCAATTTCCCCTCCCTCCCCCCCGCAGTCAGTTCTGCTTGTGATGTTCTTTTCATTCTGCATTGTTTGCCAGCTCAATTGTGTAGCTGACAACACGTAATATTCCTCGATCTATTACCAAAAATAAAACAAAAAATAAATAATAATTCCGAAACTAAAGTCACGCACACTCACCTTATTGAACTGAAAACCCATTATCTTATCGTTAATACTGAAAATGACCCAAATTCTAGCCGATGCCTAGTTTAATCATAAGAGCAGAGCATACTCCTTCCAATATGCTTAACGAAAGTATGTACCTACATACATACATATGTACATATGTATATAGTACATATATTTGCAAATGTTATAAATAAATTTACTGATTTCTGTATACAGAGTATATAAAGAGTTTGCAATAGTCAAATCGGAATGCTTAATCAGATTAATCAGAAAGAAAAAAACTGTTGAATCTGCAGAAATATATATATATGTACATACATATGTACATACTTACATGTGTATATGTATATATGTAAATATATACATATATATATGTATATTTGTATGTATATTATGACGGCACGTGTAGTATAAACAATTTCTGACTGCATAGATAATTTCCAAGTACACTTGCCAAAGTTATCTAGATTCTCCAAACATTTATATGTATTATTTAGTGAATAATAAAACTGGTTCCGATTTGTTTCCAATAAAAAAAAATTGCCATTTATGTATTTACTTAAGCTATTAGAGATCCATGTAAAATCGGGTCGTCATTTATCCGATCTTTGAGAATTATTTTCAGGTAACTTGGTTTTATAAGGATTGAAAATGATATCATAATTAATTTAATAGACAAATAATTGATGTAGATTTATTTTTCGTATGATGTATGTATGTATGTATGTAGTATGTACATACTTTCATATATTATTACTGTAAAAACTTTTGGTACATATGTATGTAAATGTATATACATTGGGACATCATTTTTTTTAGGTCTGTCCGTGCTGTTTTTTTTGTATTGTTTTATTATTGTATTATTACTTTTCTTATGCAATATATGTTACTTGACTTCCTAAATTTCAACAGGTTTTTATACATCCACACACACAAACACACATACACAGACAAATAAAGCGACAGAAAGAGAGAGAGAGAGAAAGAGATAGATAGATAGATTGAGAAACAAGTTAAAATTAAAAAGAAAGTATCCCCAAGTTGGGGCCCCATGCTAACGAATTGTAAACAAGTTAAAGATACTTTTGCGGATGGCTTTACAGTCATTTAAAAACTTGGTCAGACCTGGAGTCGAAGTCAGTCAAAAGTTGAATGACCACAATGATGATCAGTGTCTCCATCGAGTTGCAAACTAAGCCCCATATCAAATATACTCGTATATTAACTATATATACATATGTACATATATGTACATATGTATATAATAGATACATCTAAATTAACTACTAAACTAGTTAATCGTTTTTGCAATACTTTTCTAGTAATTTAATGGTTATTATTTTTATACATTTTCTTACAAGATGATGATCTAATACAATGACTTTTACCTTTTTCCTTCCCCATACCAAATACATATTGAATTAGAGTTCGATTCATAACTAAGGGGGCGGAATTACTAATATGGAGTCGTCTAGAGGCACTAACATGAAATTATAGATCAAAGAAGTTAGGGCTAAATTCGACAATGATACCTCCTGCATAAAATCTGCTAGCTAGATTGTCTTAATGATTATCTATTTTTTTTTTTTTGAAGGTTAACTCTATGATCTTAACTGATATATGTATATATAAAGGGGGCGACGTAAACGCTAATCTTAATACTCATACCAATAATGAATTCTTATCAAAAAAGAACAACAAACAAACTTAGAGAAAACTTAGATCTAAGACAAACAAAAGACATCCATCTTATTGACCAAAAAGAAGAGTAAGAAGAGATGAAGAAAATAGGTTATATTTTTAAAAGCTTTAACACCTTTTATACCAAACAATTCTCAACTAGTTCAAGTGTTGGGGCAAAGAATCAAGAAAAGTTTTATTGCGTCAAAAAACTGAAATACATATTTACATTTCGGCAAAATTTTTGTTATTTTATTTTGTTATTCCTTCTTTTTTGTGTACTCAGTTGGCATTCGAAAAGTTTTTTATTTTATTTTTCTTTTGTGAGAAAATACCTAGTTAGTTAATAAACATCTGAAATAAACAAGATCTTTTTTTTTTATGAACAATATTAAGTTTTATCTCTGGCAAATGTTAATTACCTCATTTCTCAATTTTACTTATTTTTTGTTGCCACCCAAATTGTGGTATCTCCTGGCTGCATATTCAATATTAACTTCAGTTGCAGTTTTGAGCTACGTCGAGAAAGTTCAACAGTGTTGGTTACATTCGCGCTGAGCAAAAACTATATACTATATTTATATATACTATATATACATATATACATACATATGTTCAAAAAATAAAAAAAAGAAGCCAACTCTCACTTGTTGTTTAATTAACGAAAACGAAGAAAAACCTCTTTGTATACGTAGCTGGACACTGCTTTCTTTTCGCTTGCTGCGATATTTGTTTATCTTTTCTACATACATACATTGTGAGGTGAAGAAAATGTTTACTAAGCGCTCCAATTTGTTGTGCCACCGCAATGCTAATGTTAATAATAATAATAATAACAATAACAACAACAGCACCATGGCCACGCAATGTTGCCTACTAAATCATGAGAAATGCAACGAATTTGTAAGTTCATTATGAGATCAAAAATGATACCAATAATATCTGAATCTATTATATCAAATAAATCATATACTCATATATATATATACATATATGTATGTACAAATGTACATATGTATATGTGTATTAAAAATATTGAAGCAATTTATAAGATCTAATCAAATTGCCACAGATATGTAAAAAAAATTGGAATCCAAAAAGAATCCGATTGCAGAGAATATATGTACATACATACATAAATTTCAATATTTGAATTAGCCAACTCTTTGGGCCATTTTATCAATTCAAATGTGAATAATGAATAACCAAAAAAAAGTCTGTCTAAACATTTGTTTTTAACATTAGGTTTATAGGGCCCCCACTCCCACCTCCATTTAGTTTCTTTGAGCCATTTAATTGATGTACAGGAATGGAAATTGACAAAAGACCAGAACAGAAACTGATCCCCAGTACCAGTGACAGACCCCAGACCCCAGACTCCAGACCAAGCAGCCAGTCAGTCAGTCAGCAATTAGTTAATTCTGTGATCCAATCCGGCTCGCATTGGTCTCTGCTCTGCTCTGCTCTCTAGTCTACTCTATTCTCCTCCGCTCTTCTTTTTTTCTTTTTCTCTCGCTTGTTTGTTGCTGCTCTCGGCTTTTTTATTTTTGTTTTTCTTCTTCTGTAGGCACACACATATAATTCCCGTAAATATTATTAAAACTTTCAGTTCGCTTTCAACGCTCGTCTCGCGATTGTCTATGAATTGAAAGTAAATAATATTCCGCGTTTGGTGGTTGGAAAACTGGTGAAACTTTGCTAACCTTTGCAATCATCATTTCCATCCATTTTACTATTACACTAGCGCGATAATTAAGTGGTACAAGAATATATAAAAATAATAAATATATATAATTTATAATAATGCCGAATCCGCCCATTGGATTTTATCCTCATATCAAAAGACGGGTAAGATTGCAAAATGGCAAAAAAATAACAAAATAAATATTTCAATATCATTTTAAACTGGAATACCATAACATAAAGATTGGGCTAGGCAGTCAGAGTCACAGGAGATGATGGAGAGCAGGTTAAGAGATTATTATAGTAACTTTATCTGTCTTGATCTTGAAGATCAAAAAAACAGATCAATAATGTGCAGATAATCTAGAAAGTCAACATGATTTTGGATAATACTTCGATTATTTATTCATTTTTATTTGGACTTTTGGCTGGAAATTTTTTCTTTTTTTTTTTGGATATTGGAAACTTAAAAATTGGATAGCTAGATGGATATTACTTACAGAATCGGCAGTATATACCTATATATCATAAGATATTTTTCCCCCACCCCCCTGACATTCTCATATATGTATGTGTACATACATTCATATTAATATGTGGATAGATGACTTGGTGTTTATCTCATCGTATTGCGATTTGCGAGTCAGAGATTTGCCCGAGGTCTTCCCAATGAAAAGGTCAACAAACTGTAAGCGGCGGATTTTGCAAAAGAAATGAAAGAAAAACGCTCGAGGGTCAAAGCTAACACAATTGTTCATGGGGCCAGATGAAGCTATAGCTAATGGTACCCGGGGCGCACCATCATTGTCGCATGATGGCATGAATATTAATTTATGATAATTTTGCACCAAAAACAAGATTCAACAACAAAATTTCCCCCCTCGCCATCCGCACGCTCTTTCTCTATCTCTCTATCTCCCCATGCAGTGTCTACAGGTGGCAACGAATGTGACGGAACAGAAGCATCATGTTACACGTGAGACGCGCGGTAAAAATCTGGGTCTATGTCGTGGCTTTCGTGGTTGCACAGTGTGGCTGACGGGTGAGTGGATTCTAATTCTCGATCATCAATCGGAATCCATACATTTTCTTTAGACTGATGATGACAATGATGTAACTAATTCTTAGGTCTTAGCGGTGCTGGTAAAACATCCATTGCCTTTGAACTGGAGGCCTATTTGGTGTCTCGTGGTATACCCGCATATGGCCTGGATGGCGACAATATACGCACTGGATTGAATAAAAATCTGGGCTTTACGCCAGCCGAACGAGAGGAAAACATTCGACGAGTGGGCGAGGTGGCAAAATTATTTGCCGATAGCGGAGTTGTCGCTATCTGTAGCTTTGTGTCCCCATTTGCCGATGATCGAGAGATGGCCCGAAAGATACACAAGGATGCGGGACTGAAGTTCTATGAGATCTTTGTGGACACACCGCTGAATATATGCGAGACGCGCGATGTTAAAGGACTTTACAAGAAAGCGCGAGAGGGCACAATAAAGGGATTTACAGGCATCACCCAAGAGTATGAGCGGCCCCAACATCCAGAGCTGGTTGTGAATACTGATGGCTATACGGTGCGTGAGTCCACTCAGGAATTGGTCACCCTTTTGGAGCATGAGGGCATCATTCCACGTTCTTTACGTGATGTGGATCAGTTGCCCGAATTGTATCCAAGTGATGCGATTGCTACGGAGGCACTACGTCATGAGGCTGAGTCGTTGCCAGGACTGGAAATTAGTACGGTCGAACTGCAGTGGGTTCAAGTCTTGGCTGAAGGATGGGCGTTTCCTTTGCGTGGATTTATGCGTGAGGATGAGTATCTGCAAACGCTTCACTTTAACACATTGCAAAGCGGCATGGATGGATCTTATCGAGAGAATCATTCGGTGCCCATAGTTCTTAGCGCCACAACGGCGGACAAGGAGCGCCTGGAGGGGGTATCTGCCCTTACACTAAAGCATGAGGGTCAAGCAGTGGCCATTATGCGACGTCCCGAGTTCTATTACCAGCGCAAAGAGGAGCGTTTGGCCCGTCAGTTTGGCACTAGCAATCCAGCACATCCCTATAGCAAGCAGGTCTACGAATCTGGTGATTTTCTGGTTGGTGGTGACCTGGCCGTCATTGAACGCATTCGTTGGCAGGATGGTCTCGACCAGTATCGTCTCACGCCCAATGAATTGCGTCGCAAATTCAAGGAGCTTAATGCAGACGCCATTTTCGCCTTCCAGCTGCGGAATCCAATTCACAATGGTCATGCGCTACTCATGCAGGATACAAGAAGGCAATTGCTGGAGCGTGGCTTTAAACAGCCAGTGTTGCTCCTCCATCCGCTCGGAGGATGGACAAAGGACGATGATGTGCCACTGCAAGTGCGCATGAAGCAACATCAGGCCGTACTTGATGCGGGTATTCTAAGGCGTGAGGACACTGTGCTGGCCATATTCCCATCGCCCATGATGTATGCTGGACCCACTGAGGTCCAATGGCATGCCAAGGCCCGCATGAATGCCGGTGCCAATTTCTATATTGTCGGCAGAGATCCCGCCGGCATGCCACATCCCGATAAACAGGCATATCCCGATGGTAATCTCTATGATGCCACTCATGGTGCAAGGGTCCTAAAAATGGCACAGGGACTGGACAGCATGGAGGTGGGTGATTCGCAAACTATTGTTCACACTACTCAAACACAGTTCATATTCACATTCTCCGTTTCCGTTTTCAACACCATCATCATCATTATTCCAGATCCTGCCCTTCCGTGTTGCTGCCTATGATAAAACCGCTAGCCAAATGGCTTTCTTTGAGCCACAGCGTAAAGATGACTTTGAATTCATTTCGGGGACGAAAATGCGAACTCTGGCCAAAACCGGAGCCAGTCCACCCGATGGTTTCATGGAGCCCCATGCTTGGCAAATTCTGGCCACCTACTATCAGAATTTGCCACAGGCGTAACCCACGGAGACAGCTTTAAAGCATTTATGTGCAATCCTTCCTCCTTCCTTTCTCAAGCTGCTATTTACATACATATATATTTGATTATTGTAACACTCTATCACATAATTGTTCATATCTGGTTCTATATCTTGTCTATCTATCTATCTAAATTCAGAAATCCAAATTCGATCCTCGTGTGTGTATGTGTGTGTGTATGCGTGTGTATTTGTGTGTGTGTGTTTATATGTGTTTCCCTGTATATGTGTCATGCACTTTAATCCGCTCTACCCAATGTTCGCATCGTACAAGTAATTGTATCTATATATACATATATATATATATATATAAATATTTAAGCTTATCTACTTTTCTGTTTACCGTTTTAAGCAAAGGGAACTTTTTTTTTAAATATATATATATAAACATATATATATATATCTATATATATACACAATTTATTCAATTTAAGCGGTGCACTTAATAATTTATTGAAGACTTCAACTTGAAAGGAATCTAAATGAAAAGTTTATGGAGTGCAGAATCGCGTTGCATACTTTTGGGGCATCCAATTTCTGTTGGGTCCCACAAGTATGCTATGAAAAAATGTTTCTAGCAAACGGAGGTAGCGTAAATGGAATTGTTACTTAATCTCCTCCCTCCACCACCTACCTTTAAATAAATTTTACACAATTGCAAATTTGATTAGCAAACAGTATATCTGGATCAGATCGTCTGGCAGATATTCCAATTTAAACAGTCATGATAAAATAGAATTTCTTTAGCCAATTCTTTTTCTTTTCGCTGGAAAGCCCTTCTGTCGAAGTTATATGGAAAACTGGACAAGCAAGGGTCCTCTAAAACTTAATTACCGATGATAACACTTTCAGAAAATAAATACAAAATGTACAGCAACAATCTTTTACTTATAAATTGGTTACTCAATTTTCTTTTTAAAGTACAATTTATCATCTGATCTTCAAAATGAATCAGATTATAACTTTATATACTTTGCTTTTCTAGTTTTGGATTATGTATACATATATATGTAAGTACAGTTTATAGATATTTCTCAGTTGAAGATTGCATTGTCCATTTGAAATGAAATCGGTAAAATTATAAACTGGAACATAGGAGAGACTCAAATAATTTAACATTGGTAAAGTCGATATACTTATGTATATTTATGTACACATATGAATGTAAGTCAAAATTGCTTTAAATGCTTCTTTCTTGCACGTGTTTTTTTCTTTTATTATTTTTATAAAATTGTATACGTTTTATAATTAATATTACAAGTAATTCATTAATATCAAATATGCATTTAGTTATCAATTAATTTCACAATATGTATTTTACCTTTACTGCGCTGTATGGTTTTCATTTCAATTATTTTTAAATATATCATTATTATTATTACATATTATTATCATCCGATCGTATTACAAATACATACATTTTGACCCCATGTACTATAATTTCCATTTAGGAGTCATTTCACGATTCTCTCATACCTTGTATATAATTTATTAGAAATAACGGTTTATTGACAGAGTCGTGTGCTATTGCGTGTGTTTGTGTATGTTTGTGTGTGTGTGTGTGTGTGTATGTGTATGTATGGGGCAAATAAATACAGTAAAAACTAGAAATAAGGAAAATGAAATGTGTGTGAAGCAAAAAAAAAATAAATAAAAGGCCAAGCACCAGCACGGATCCAAAATATCCATTAGAGAGGAGTGCATAGGACATGGATACCGATACGGAGGCAGTCAAGGGGGACAAGTTAGAGCAGGCAATTGGAATTGTGCGTCTGAACACCGTGTGTGTGTGTGTGTGTATGTATATGTGTTTAGTTATATATAATTATATATGCAGTTATATATATACGCTTAACAAAATGGCAAAGTGGGGTGAAGTTTATAGGAAAAGAATAGATAGATATAGAGCACGTTGAGCAAAGAACCAAGGAAACTAAATGATATGCATATAAAATATATACATATATTTATTTTACAAGTAATTAATTATACAAATTGACAACAACCATGGCTGGCTAACGGAAATTAATGTTAAGGATTCTTCGAGATGGTGGATGCAGTCGGGATTGATTGGATCGGATTGTATGGAATTGGATTGGATTAGATTTTATTGCATTGCTGCTATTCATTTTGTTTTTTTTTTCTTTAAACTTAATTTAATTATACTGCCTTCGTTAACTGTATAATTTACGTAAATATATAATATATATATATATATATATATATATATATATATATATTTCATACACCAAATTGTCGCTTCGTCATGTTCTTTTAATTAATAAGAGCTGTATTATAAATGTATAGTTTAATATTACAATATTTCCATTATGCTGCATGATGGGAGGGATTGAGGAGCAGGAGGTTAGGGAGCTGGAGCTTTGTTGTTGTTTGTTGTTGTATTGTTGTTGTTGTTGTTGTTCGAACTTAACAAGAGTTAAGAAAACTACTACCACATATATTATCAGAATTATGACCACCGTGCCGCATCAGTGCCAATTGCACATTACCACGTCAAAGCAGACTGCATCTGGACAACCAACTATCCTTTGGTCGGCTCTCGGTCAGTTTTAACTGATGGCCTCCCTTGGGTGGGTTGTTTGCCTCCTGAGTAAAGATAATAGCACAGGGAATTATAATTAGTATCTTTTGTTGCCGGATAATAATATTCAGTATGGTTTCATTATAAATGGTCTTACCATTCGCTTTTCCGTTTTCGCTTTGATATCACTGGCGAGTGTGAGAAAGGCCTCTTCCACATTGATGCTAGCTTTGGCAGATGTTTCCATGAACTTGATTCCATATTCAATAGCCAATTGTTCGCCACGCTCTTTAGAAACCTGTTCAAAAAATGGATAAAATACAAAAAAATAGAAAAAGCTTTTCTTTTCTATGGCTATCCTATGGATGATACTCTTATACTATAATAATAAATTCTATAAGAATTCTTTTTTTGTTTCTAATTTAAGCCAAAGGATTTTTAATACGTTAATACGTTACTATTAATCCTTAATCGTTATCGAGTTCATTCTAACTAGTATATATACTTATTATTTATCGCGTATTTTCGAGTTTCTTACATTTATTTTTAAATAATTCATAATAATCAAACAAACGAAGGTCAACTTTCTTGGTGGCTAAATGGTGCTCAAACTTATCAACGATATTTGGTTGTACTTATAGCAATTTATAACGCATGATTAATCACAAAAAAAAAAAAAAAAAAACAATTTGTATTCACAATTGAGTTTATGGGTCTTTTCTGTACCTGTCGCTTATCATTCAATTCACATTTGTTGCCCAGCAGCATTTTCTCCACATCCGCTGAGGCATTCTCCTCAATATTTCGAATCCAGTTTTTAATATTCTCAAATGATTTCTCTTGCGTTATATCATAGACCAGCATAATGCCCATGGCACCTCTGTAATAGGCCGTGGTAATTGTGCGGAAACGCTCCTGACCGGCAGTATCCCTATACATAAATTAAATGAAAATTCAAAATTAATAATTCTGAAAAATTATGGAAAAACCCCAAATACTTACCATATTTGCAATTTGATTTTCTTGTTATCTAATTCAATTGTTCTAATTTTAAAATCGATACCTGTAAGAAAGAGAAATTGACTTCGTTAGTAATTTATTTTTTATTTTGGCAAAGAACGTTTTGTTTTTGCTTTTCTTTTTTTTGTCTTTTTTTTGCCAACGTGTTTATCCGTGACGTAGACAGACAATGGGCAAAGGCAATGACAACGACATAGAAAATACTGAACAAAAACTGAAAAATTCTTAAATACGCAATTGATTAAAACAATGTTGTAGTTGTAGTTGTTGTTGTTGTTGGAACGTGCCAAATAAACAAAAATAAATATTTCTTGAGCAATGTTACAGCAGGTAGTAATCATGACCAGGTAACAGCTAATAGGCGAGGGGAATAAATATATATATATATACATATATAATTTACATACTTTCACACAACAATTAAACAATTTAATAATCGCATGGCCTAGCCCTTCCTACTACACATTATTTATCAGTATCACAATTTCCAGTTGAGCCCCTGTGGCAGCAGCTAGTCACTGATAACGCGGAACGTAAAAAGTTGAATGACTCTGACGGAGATCAGAAACAGAAATAGAACACATACTACGGTTTATAACTCAGATGCGGGAGTGAACTATTTGTGTCATCCATCGGATGTGACGTTGCAACCATTTTCATCTTTTCTGGCATGCAGAAAAGTGATTTATAATTTAGAACGTCAAGATCCCGACTATAGCAAAAAGTTTAAAGAATTATGGAATCTATATAGTGTGGTTAAATGAGAGTTAGAATTTCACTTCATATTAATCCCGTTTATCAATTGATTGATTAATTGAGACAATCTTAGAAGTAGCCATAACCTTCAGTCATACATTGTCTTCTTTGGCTGATTAAAGTTCTTTGCTTTTGTTTTACAGCCGGATACTGATAGCATTTTGTATATAAAACCCTTTATAGCTAATGGTCACTTCCCATATGTATGTATTTGTATGTCTTGCCCCGCCTATTTGAATGGCCCTATATTGGCATTCCCGATACCCAACAAACAGCTCCAACAATAATAATAATAATTATCATAATTATGACAAATAAGAGGCAAGGCAAGGCAAGGCAAGGCAAAGCAAGGCACAAGGCCCAACAATGTGAAGAAGAACATTTCATTTCATTTTACGAAATGAGTCACAATTTGAGTGTGAAATGTGAGTGCGAGTCCGAATCTGAATCCGAGTGCGATAGCTGCCCGCCCGGCGGCGTCATAATTAATTAAAAAACAACGCAGACCGGGCCAGGGGCTAGGGCAAAGAGAAGGCAGGGCAGGGCAGGCAGAGGCAGCAAGCAACACAAAGATGACGATGATAATGATGATGATGACGACGGCGATTGGATGATGTATGCCGATTGAAATGGCAATAGTTTTTTTTTGTTTAAAAATTTGGTCTTCGTCTTCTCTCACCTATTGTAGATATAAATGTGGTATTGAACGCATCCTCGGAGAACCGAAACAATATGCAAGTCTTCCCAACTCCACTGTCGCCAATGAGCAGCAATTTGAACAGATAATCGTAGGTTTTGGCCATTGTTCTGTTGCTGATTCAATCACAGTATATAAGGTAAACTTCAATTCCGATTGTGGGTTTTGATGACTTGGGTTGGGTTCGAATTTGGTTCGATTATGGTGCTCCTCTCTTTCCTGGAGTGTGATGTTTTTTTCTATTTTTTTTTTTTTCTTGCTGTTGTACACGGTGGTTTTTGTTAATCAGTGGTGTTCGCTGATGATTATCACTATTACAACGGATCCCGCTGCGTGCTATAACAAAAAAAAATTCCTAGACGTAACCAAACAGCGCAGCGCAGCACAGACAGACAGACACCAACAAAACACTGTATATTTCGGTTTTTTCAGAGATCTTTGGGTGTGTGTGTGTTAGTTGTGACTGTGTGCGTGTGTGTCACAAATGGCGACGTAGTTTCGTTTCGTTTTGTTTTAAAGAAACACATAAATTTCAATAGCAGTTCACAATTTGGCCGCGTCGCGTATTCAGCAATGTGTGCGGCTCTGCTGCACTTGTGAATTGTATGTTTGTTGTTGGCGGGACTTAAAAATTAAGCTAAAATTATTGCTTTGCTTTCTAATTAGAGCTGGGAAAACCAACGATGAAACCATCGATATTTTCCCATCACTATCGATTTTTTATTCTCTGAAAATATCGAGGTTATTTAACAGTTATCGATAATTTCTCACCACTCGATATCTTACTGCATTCAGAATCGATGTTAATTAACAGTGCTCGATAACATCGCTGTTAAGTGCCCAATATTTTAACATTGCTCGAGTTAATCGCTGCTAATTGGCTGACTCAAAATGATGCTGTTAAAATCGATAGTCGTTTCTCGATTATTTTGCAATCGGGCTTGCTGAAAGTTTATTCTTATTTGTTTTTTTATTGTTATTGTTATTCTGTTTCGGTCAGAATTTTCTCAAGGCCCTCAAAAAATTGTTGGTGGTCCACAAATAAACATAAACAAATGTGAAAAGTGAAGTCACAAGACGACGACGACGCTGCAGCGCACCTCCAATTGCCGTCGTCGTTCTTGTTGTTGTGATTGTGGTTGCAGGAGAGAGAGAGGTGAGAGAAAGAGCACCCCCCACCTCGCCCCGCAATTAGCAATGGGCACAAAAGAGTCCAAGCACGCCTGCATTAGTTACGAGGATGCAGTCAAACGTGGTAAGTAGTTGGTTTAACCTTCACTTTCGGGGAAATGGGTCATCTCGGGAGCGGCTACTACGTCAGAGTTCTAAAATCCACAGCAAGAAATCAACACGGGGAAAGCAACAAAAACAATAATACATGTGTGCACGCGTATGTCTGTGTATCAGTATGCTGCATACCAATACAGGTGTAATTGCGCTTTATCGATTCTATTGTTGTTCTCGTTCCCCAATCTATTTCCATTTCCCTGCGTGTTTCTGCCTCAACTGGACAGGGAGGGACTGGTCATTTTCTCTGTTTCTTTTTACCTTTTTGTTTTACCTTCGCCTTGTCGTCTTTTCCATTTGCAATTTTGATTGCCTATTTGATAGTGTCTGTGTGAGTGTCTGTGTTTAGTTCTCTTCCCTGTGTGGGTGCATGTGTGAAGCATTTGCGTTGCCGTCGTCACTGACGTCACAATAGAAAACCATTTTACCAGCCGCTTTGTTGTTTGTTGTGTTGCAGCATTCCATGGATAGTGGTGACTTTGCTCAAGGGAATGAGAAGCCCGATCGGGGAAACAAAGGAACCACTTCTCTTCCCGTTTAATGTTTAAGTCAGCACTTAACATTATGAACAGAAATTCTTCACATGGTAAAAAAAAAAAACTTTTGCCATGTGGATCGAATATATGTACATATGTATGTATACATACATATATGTACATATATTCTTGATTCCAGAGAATCAATTTATAAAAAATCACATGTACATATGTATATGTGTACATATGTAGATGCAGGTGTATGTAGTTCAAACTTATATATGTATGTACATAATTATGTTATATCGATTTTAAGCTCCATAGTATGCATGTAAAATCTAATGAGACATTTAAAGAATGAAGTGATACCGAAGACTTTGGTAGGTTACCACCATTATAAGATCCACACAATGTAGAAAAGAAATTAGTCGATTTTGCAATTATACTTATGTTCAGCTTAATTAACAATCGCATCTTTATCATCATTTTTAACCAACCCTGATGACGTCTTTTTCTTTAGCTACTGAATTTACCCAACTAAAGTAAAGAAAAACCGAATGATAGACTGATAAGCCAAACAGCCCTAAATCGCTACTCCTCACAGCCTCTCTTTCACCCACTCACACGAATACACACACATATACACCTATATCATGTAGAGTGAGAGAGAGAGAGAGAATACAGGTGCGTGTGTTGCTTATTAGCCATACTATGGTGAGAGCACGAGCAAACGAGAGCAATACCGGTTCCCCTTCCCCTCGTTACCATCGGATCTTACCGTTTGCAACAACTTTCAGTTGTCCACAAATTATAATGGAAATCAAAGTTTTCATAATGGTTAATGTGATTGCTGTTTCTGTCGAGTGTCGCGTGACTACATTAATTCTTTTACCTGCACTTGCAAAAATAAATGTTATATAGTCCCCCCACACACCAACTATACCCCTTCTTACATCTGTATGTGTGTACATGCTCAATTTGTGATTACCACCGATTGGTTTGTTCTGTTCTTTCCTTCATTTTACTTTGTACTTTCAACTTCGCTGGTCGGCAGGCAACCATATTTGGAATTAAAAATAGCGTATAATTTTATTGAAGGCGCTAACATTATAATACCCATTAAAAAAAGAAATTAAAATGGGAGGGAGGTGACATTGGATATATTTTCCTATTTGACTCATTTGGCTCTTTTAGTTTTGAGGCCTAAAAAAAATCAACTTGTCTGATAAAAGCGTAATTTCCTCAGCTTGTTACAAACTTTCTGATCAACTGTTAGACTCTGGCTATCAAAAATAATTACAGGGTATACACTATTTAGTTATATTGATACTCGAAATCTTCACGTCTTACGTATTCGACTACAATCATTAAAATTGTTAACGAAATAATTTAAAAAAGAAAATTTTAAAAGATATTAACCATCGAATATTAACTCTGTTTAACTGTAATATGATCAATAAGATCATTAAGAGTATACACTATTCGATTATACAAAAATATATTTTGTTTTTGTTTTTAGCTGTGGTCAATAATCTTCTATTGCCGTTGTCGGAATGTTTTGCGTTTTATAACGTTCTATAATGCGTTACGATTTTATTTTATTATTGTTAACTGTATATATGTATACATACATGCATATGTACATATGTATGTATACATAAATATGTATGGGTATGAGTATTGTATTTATTTATTTATATGTATTTGTATAGAAGCGATCCTGAACTCTTTGTCCACACTCCCGTTCACACACACACATAATGAACATGTGCATATGCATGTGTGACTTTCGTTTGTAAATGAATCAGCAGCATTCACATACATATGTATGTATGTACATATTTTAATACTAGTCAATAAAATTCATGTACATACATACATACAGACATATGTACGTAATATGGATTATTTATTAAGAACTTTTATAAAATCTTCAAATCTTTATGGTTAACTTATCCATATGTACGTACATAAATACATGCATATGTATATACATATGTATGTACATACATATAATATTTAATATTATGTAATGCGGAGTTTATTCAAATATTCAATGAGTATTCATTTTTATATGTATTTAGATGATACATACATATGTACATACATACATATATTCGATTTATTTGATCTTGTATTTGGTCTTTGACATACTTAACGCATGTCCATATGTATATACATATATACATACATATGTACATATCTACATACATAGATCTAGACCTCTAGACAGAAACGGAAAAAGTGTATCTTAAAGTCGGCGGCGAGTTGTAAATATTTATAAATGATCTTTTTCTGTAATGGGAGGGAGGGGAGCATCATCACCTGCACAAGGACGTCACAGTAGAATTGATCATCAGTCTGCTCAGTGCTCGCTTTGGTGCCGTTTTGTGGTCGTGGGGCGCGTGTGAAACCACAAAGTCATATAATCTCTGATCAGTAGTCCCCCATCCAGTGAAAATGCATGTAAATTAAATACTAATTAAACGCATCGATTGGGTTTAACCCAAATGGCGATTAGTCTGTCCTGGACATCGATAATCGATATCATTATATAATTTTTTCGAATTTCAGTTAGTGACACTGAGTTGAGACGTCTGAAGGATGCCTTCAAGAAATCGGCCGGCGTGGGCCGGCTCTACCTCAGTCGCAATGCATTCCAACAAGATGTGCTATGTGAGGGTGTGCCGCCAAAGATCACGGATATGCTATATGCCGCCTGCGGTGGCACACAGCGTGGCATATCCTTCAAAGATCTGCTCTGTGGTCTTGTATTAATAACACGGGGCAGCCAAGATGAGAAAACAAAGTAAGCAGAATCATGATGAATTGAATTAACCTTCGCGATTTGATAATTTTATTGCTTAATCCATTTAGATTTCTCTGGAACCTTTACTGCAACGATGCCGGAACCTATATATTAAAGTCCGACTATGTGCGGAACGTTAATCTGGCTCCATTCGAAAGTGTATCCCTATTTGCTCAAGGCGAACGCGTCAATTTTGAACAATTCCAGGACTGGATAGTTAAACATCGTAATGCCACAGTTCTTTCCAAATGGCTTCTAGCCGATAATTGTGTCAGTCTCACCTCCGAATTGGAGACGCCCACATTTTATCAAAGCCTAGCCGGTGTTACGCATCTGGAAGAAAAGGTTGGCATTATCTTGGTTTTATTTTTTCTTAACTTTTAATTTAATCTTTGTTGAAACTTGGCTTATAGGATATTGGCGATTTGGAAAAGGAGTTTTGGCGTTTGAAGAACACCTCACAGAATGGCCAAATTGATTTACAATTTCTTGGGCCACTGATTAGTCCACCCATACCAAAGAATGCTCTGGCCGGTCTGTTTAATGCCTTCGATGAGAATCGTGATGGCCACATCGATTTTAAGGAACTGTGCTGCGGGGTGAGTGCCGCATGCCGAGGGCCAGGAGTAGAGCGTACTCGTTGTAAGTTAAATTATATATGTAATACTATATATATAATAATTATACTCCTCAAGTCAATGTCAATTCAAACTCTATATATTTTGCCATTTGAATAGTCTGCTTTAAAATCTTCGATGTGGATCGTGATGGTGTGCTTAGTCACGAGGAGACATTGCAAATGATCAATGTCCTGCTGTTTGTAGCCAAAGAGAATCGTGATTGTCAGCAATATAAGGATTTGACCAAAGATCAGGTCATTGGCGATTTGTTAGAGTTTGCCCAAAGGAAGAGTCCAGACGGCGTTCCAAGTACACAGACCCGCGACAATGTATCACTCACCGCCGAAGATTTCATGCTATGGAATGTGCAATGTGTTTTGCGTCTTATGCAACCTCTGTTGGACCTCATTTTCGAGCTTTGCCATATTGTGTTTGGCCTCTGGCCGCAGTGCAGGCACATGGAGAATGACATTGTTCGCGGCTGGTTGCGGCGTGAAGAGCGTCGTCCTTATCGTGTTGGCCAATTCTGGTATCTAATTAGTCGGGATTGGTATCTAAATTGGATGCAGTACACCCAACATATGTCGCATACCTGTGAATACTGTAAGCGAACTGTAAGCCAACGCATTACAGTTGATGAAGCCCTTGTCTGTGATGAGAGTTTCAATACCCATAGTTTGGAACAGCATGATAGCTATTCACTTGGCTCCGGATCCGGCTCCGGTTCGGGCTCTGCCAGCAGTGGCATCTCTGCTGGTCGGCACTGTGCCCGTCCCGGTCCAATTGATAATAGCAACTTAATAACGATCAATCCGCATCGCAATGTGCGCACTCTAACTGGAGAGGGAGGACATCTTAAACGGGATATACCTTTAGTCCAAGGCAATGATTTTGAGTTGGTGCCCAAGTCACTGTGGAAGGCCCTAAATCGTTGGTATGGCGATAATCTTCCGTTGCCCCGTCAGGTAAGTTGTCCCATGGGAAACCGGAGTCAGTAAAGATATTAATTCTTATTGCCATTTAGGTTATACAACCGGTCAATTCGGAGGTGGATCTGGAGCTGTATCCACTCAATTTGCGCATATTATTGCATCAGGCCCAGCCTGGTCAATCGGGCAGCAATAACGGTGCCGGAGGGACACAGCTTAGCAGTTGGGGATCTACTGTTAGCGGTGGATATGGTGTCCTGGCATCAGGTGGCGGCTATGCAGCTATTGCGGCCAGCAGCGTTTTGCAACCGCCTAAACGTTATTTGGCCTATACGGCGGCCTTTAGCCGGCTGGCAACAGTGCGTCAGGTGGGCGATTTTCTGTGCGAACAATTACGCCTGAAGTCGGAGGATATTCGGCTGTGGCATGTGCCGCCGATGGACAACGGTGCCATACTTTTAGAGGAGGATGCGATGAGCCTCAAAGAGTTGCTCATTCGCGATAACGATCAGCTGCTTCTTGAGATTCGTAACAAGGATCTAACATGGCCCGAGGAGTTGGGTTCATTGGCCTCAGCGCAAAGCGGTCAAGGCATGACTGGGGGACCAGCAGATCGGCGTCGACTCACACGAAGTTCCATAATGTCGGTACATGCGGCAGGTGCCACTGGATTGCACAATTTGGGCAATACGTGTTTCATGAACGCCGCTCTCCAGGTGCTTTTTAATACCCAACCATTGGCACAGTACTTTCAACGTCAGATGCATCGATTTGAACTAAATCAGACAAATAAACTTGGTACACGAGGCCAATTGGCCATGCGTTATGCCGAGCTCCTTAAGGAAGTGTGGACGGCGACAACACGTTCGGTGGCGCCACTTAAACTCCGATTTTGTGTTAATAAACATGCGCCACAGTTTGCCGGTGGTGGTCAGCATGATTCGCAAGAGTTGCTCGAATGGCTGCTGGATGCCCTGCATGAGGATCTGAATCGTGTGACAGAGAAGCCATATAGCGAGCTAAAGGACTCAAATGGTAGACCCGATAAGATAGTGGCTGCCGAGGCATGGTCCCAGCATCATGCTCGCAATCAATCAATTATCATTGATCTTTTTTATGGCCAACTAAAGTCAAAGGTTAGTTGTCTCCACTGTAGTCACGAATCGGTGCGATTCGATCCCTTCAGTTTACTTAGTTTGCCGTTGCCAGTGGAGAACTATGTCTACATGGAAGTGCTGGGTAAGTTAAATAGATGCGGCATATTCAATGAATCAATCATTTTATTCAATTTTTCAATCCCAATTTTGCCTATTTTATAGTCATCTTGCTTGATGGTAGTGTGCCCATCAAATATGGATTGCGTCTCAATTCGGAATGCAAGTATATTGATATGAAGCAAAAGTTGGCCACTCTGTGCCCATTGCAGCCAAGTTTGATGATGGTGTGCGAACTCTGGAATTCGCAAATTCGCCAAGTGTTGGGCGATGAGGAGAAATTGCGTACACAAAGTGCCAAAGATTTATATATCTATCAAATGCCCGAGCAGAGCAGTGTCAGGACGCGTTCCAATTCGGCGCTGAGCATGCACATTGAGCAGGGTCTCAAGGACATTCAACGAAGTTCTGGTTAGTGAGATTTAATTGAATTAAATTGATAGGGAATCTAACCGAATGCCATATTATAATAGGATAGCGATCATATATTCCATTTTTTTTTTTTTTGTATATTAATAATCATCAATATAATCTTAATTGTAGCTCTCATCACTGGACAGGATTCGTTGTCATCGTTGAGCACACTGCAAACTTCCAGTCAGCGTACTTCGTCACGCATCCTGTGCAATGGTCATCATAGCCAGGATGGCGATGTTGATCCTGAAATTGAGGTGGCACGTTATATTAACAATAATAATAATAATAACAACAACAACAACAACAATATACACACAAACAACAGCGGCCAAGTGCACGAACTGCTACCAGATGATGCCGGAAAGGTAAGCCGGTGCTTTGGAAAAAGAGAGTGCATGCCCCACAGCCTTTTTTGCTTCAAGGTATGGCTTCTAAACTATATTAACATACACGTATTTAATATCTTAGCGATATCCATATATTCTATATATACATATATAAAAAAAATTAATAATTATTTATATATGATACCACAATCAATTTAAATGATTTGTGTGTACAAATCAAATGAACTTCTAAATTAAATTCCTTGCCTAGGATAAAACTTGCTCTCGTTCCTCGCATCCTCGCTCTGAAAAGCGAATCAAACAAAAATCAAAAAATAAATAAATAAATAAAACGGGTAAAAAACAGGCACAAAGATCCCAACGATTGTGCAAACACACTTGACTTGAAACCGTTCCATCTTCGTCTCTTCTTTCTTTATGTCAGTGTGTGTGTGTGTGTGTGTTTCAATATCAGCTCATCTGATCAACAAAACGAATCGAATCGAATCGAAGCGAAGCGAATTATATTAAATACCAATATGTTAAATAAACAGTTGCCGTCTGCTGCGTGGTTTGTGGGCTTCCCCTCTTAACTTAACTAAAATCAATCAACTTACATTCTTTGTACCTATATATATATATACATATATATATATATATATATATATATATATATACATACATATATATATATATATATATATATATATATCCTTTCGTATATATGCACACTTGGCTAAAACAAATTGTAATTTGTTGTATTTCTCCTCTTAATTCTCCTATCTCTTCCTTTCTACCTTCTATATATACATATACATATATATATATATACATATATATATATTTATTTATATATAGTTATATATATAGTTAATACTAATCACATTTAATTTGTTGCTGGCATTTCATTTTACTATATATGTATATATATACATAAATATTTTCAATTAACTAAATATTGTAAATTTGTTTGCTTACAAAAAAAGACATTTATTTTGGATACATTTCTTGCAGACTTCGCTCTTTGCCTCTCTATCTCTCTCTCTCTCTATCTAACTATCTCTCTCCTTTTCGAGATATTTATATATGTATAAATAGTTTTCAATTGTTGGTTATATTTCAATTTTATGATAGATTATAATTTAAATGTAGTTATCCCCCTTTTTTTTATAAAAAAAAATACATTATCCTTAGATCCTTCAGTTGCACATAAGTAATATTATATAATTATATATTCTTTACATTGATGGTTCATGGTTGAAATGAAGAAAGATTATCTAAAATTTGAATAGATCAACTTTAAAGATATAGTATAGCCAAAGACTTTATAGATAATATATAAGTCTAATAAGGAACATTAATTTCAGTATCTTCAAATCAAATTAGTATATATATATCAAATTTATATATCTAGATAGAACATTATTTTCAAATAACATCTCATTTATCTTCAAGGAGAAATCCTTAAGATGTCCAATTCGCAAAAGAATGTAAGAAAGAAATAATACAAGTATAGAATATCAAAATCAATTTCTTCAAATATTTAGTTAGAAAACGTATAATCGTATATATATTAATTATATATACATATATAATATATATAATTTTTTTACGTTTATTACGTTTCTTTCAGTTTTATTTACGATGATTTTGCTATTTGTTTTTCGTTTAATTAATTGATAGATATATACTTACTTGTGTATGTTAGATATATAAAAGCTTGCTGCTTTTTAATCGGTTTCATTCCGATCCATCCATCCATCCATCTTTAAAATATATATGTACATACATACTTTGAATCAATTTTGATTTTATTTTTAATTAAATTTAATTTTAATTTTGTTTGGAATCATCACATATATATAAATCAAGTTGTTCAATATGCAGACATATATGTATATCTTTTTTGTCACATTATCAATCACTTGTTGTTGCCCCACAGAATAATTAATGAATTGATTGACATAATTAATAAATTAATTACCAAGCAATAATAATTAATAAGGTCAAACCATTTTTTAACTTTGATTGTAGAATTTGAACGTTTGAGCGTTTATCCTAAAAAAAAGTAGATTTTAAAATTGGTTCTTTTTATGCCAAGTGCTTTTCCACACCTTAAAACATTTTCTCACACCCCCAAACACAACAACAACAACAAAAATCAACACACATCTATAAATATTGAATTTTTAACCCAATCCCACTAATGGAAAATTTTGGTCCAGGAGTCGCTCATTTTGAGCTGCAGTCCGGAAAACAATTTCATCCATGGTGCGGCTGCCCAACAGAAGCGCGTCTCATCCGCCAAGCTACTGCATACGGAAAGTAACACCAGTTCCACATCGTATACGAATCACTCGGGTGAGAATTCCATGGAGAGTTCATTAACGGAACCTCTGCCTATGGTGGATGTGGTCCCCATTAATAGTAGTAGACATGGAAGTGGAAGTGGCGATGATTGCTCCTCGTTTCGCACAACTCCCAACGATTCGAGCGGCTTGAGTACGGCACATACACTTGAGAATGAGGACGTGGATGATCATGCTGCCGAGGAGGAGGAGGAGGAGGATATTGAAGAGGATGAACCGGATCCACAGATAACAACCTCCCAGCCGGAAACCAGTAGCAGTGGTGTCTATTCGCGTCGCTCCTCGCAACCACACAAGGTTGGCAAATATTTAGTTGCAGTTCATCGCAAAATCACACGCCACGACAGTTACTTCCTCTCCTATCACAAGACGCGTCCCAGTCTCTTTGGCGTGCCTCTGCTTATACCCAACAACGAAGGTGGCACCCACAAGGATTTATATTGTGCAGTTTGGCTACAGGTTAGCCGACTGTTAAGTCCATTGCCAGCTACCACAGAGCAGGCCAATCATGCGGCCGACTGGTGAGTAGCAATAATAACGAATCATCTGAATCCTTTTACCTTATCTTTATTTAATCAAATCTCATTTTTTCTCTTCTTTTTTCCTACATTGTTTTGCAGTGATGACAGCCTTGGCTACGATTTTCCCTTTACGTTAAGAGCGGTTCGTGCCGATGGTTTAACATGCGCCATTTGTCCTTGGTCAAGTTTCTGTCGTGGCTGTGAGATTCGTTGCAACAATGACTATGTGCTCCAAGGGGCATTGCCACCTATTGTCTCTATGGCCAGTAAGTGGATTAAATGATAGAGAATCTGTTTGAGAATCGAATAAATAAAATGATTTTATTTTCTTTATAGGCAACACACCACCAACACCCCAAATGAATACGAAATTCCCATCGTTACCCAATTTGGAGGCTAAACGGCCGCCAGAGTATACTACATCGCTTTCATATACAGCTACCACAAAATATTTCGAAGACTTTACCATTGCCATAGATTGGGATCCAACAGCATTGCATTTACGCTACCAAAGCACCTTGGAACGTGTAAGTTTGGAAACTAATGAACTGATACGTTTAACACAGTTTTCATTCATATTTTTCTTTTCTTGTTCACTGCATTAGCTTTGGGTGGATCATGAAACAATTGCCATATGCAGGCGAGAGCAAGTGGAGCCCGTTGATTTGAATCATTGCCTGCGCGCCTTTACCTCCGAAGAGAAACTAGAGCAATGGTATCATTGCAGTCATTGTAGAGGCAAGAAACCTGCTACAAAGAAGTTACAGATATGGAAGCTGCCACCCATTCTAGTGAGTCTCTTGTGTTATACAATGGAATGGAAGGCATTCATTTAGCTAAACTTATATTATTTAGATTGTTCACTTGAAACGCTTCAATTGCGTCAATGGCAAATGGGTTAAGTCACAAAAGGTTGTACATTTTCCTTTTGATAACTTCGATCCGGCGCCTTACTTAGCCTCAGTGCCACAAGAGACAATATTAAGGCACAAAGAGCTGTTGGAATTAAAAGGGGATGCCACCACAATGCCTGTAAGCGAATTGGATGAGATAGACGCATTGGCAATTGGCAAGTCGGAGAAGAAAGACGATCAGATAGACACTGCTCAGACAGGAGTTGAGCGGTCAATTGCCACTGGAAATGTCCTGCGTCAAAGTAAATCGATCAACTCAGCGAAACGGCAACGCCTTATATCCACCAGTCTCACCAAAACGCCAATTGTGGATGGAGAGTTTGAAGATTATCACCAGCATAAACTGAAGCCAGATGTCGATGAATTTGATCCCAAGTATAAGCTCTATGCTGTGGTGGTAAGTGTTAACCTGAGATGATTTAGATTTAGAATAGTGAACAAGCATAATCAATCATTTCTTTCGTTGCAGTCGCATTCTGGTATGCTTAACGGTGGACACTACATTTCCTATGCATCAAATGCAAATGGTTCCTGGTATTGCTATAACGACAGCTCCTGTCGTGAGATATCCCAACAGCCCAATATTGATCCGAGTGCTGCCTATCTGCTCTTCTATGAACGCAAGGGTCTCGACTATGAACCCTACTTGCCTAACATTGAGGGACGGCCACTGCCCAATGCGGCCAGCTTACAGATAGATGTGGACGAGACTGAGGAAGGACTTAAGAAGATGTGTGCGATTTCCTAAGGAGCCACAGCAGCAGCAGTAGCAGCACTAACAACTGGCTATGACAGTTGGGCGATTTCTATTAAAACGCCTATAAATGATTCTTTATTTGTCTATTATTGCTTATTTTTCTATTTTCATCTCTGTTCTTCTAATCTTTTGTTCATATGTTTTGTTATTTACTATTCTAAGCCAAATTTTTGCTGTTAGCCCTAAATGTTAGTATTAAGTTACAACACTCCTTTTGCCCAAATGATTATTGTTGTTGTGTCCGCACATTCGAGTTGGTAATGTGATCTATACACACGTGTATGTCTTTCCATATATGCATATTTATATATATATATATATATATATACTTTATATATATATATATATATATATGTGTGTGTATATATATTCAGAAATTAGCTAGTAGATTGTTTAATTTGATAATTGTTTTTTTTCTCTTAAACATTTTTGTTGGTATTTGTTTCTGTTGCATGTAACTTGTAAAATTATATATATGTACTTTTATTGTATTAGGTCAAATTAGAGGCCGGTTTTTCTAATTGTAATTATAATTTATGCCTATGCTTGATATATGAGATATATATATTCCATTTAATTTGTAATTTATGTAAATAACAGCACGATTCAAGATGATGAAGAACAAGACAAGTGTATACCGAATACGAAACGATATTATTGGATTAATCATCAGGCAATAGCAATACTATATGTTACGAATTTTGTTCCCATACCACCAACAAATTGTTCTTTTCTATTGTTTTTTTTCGAGATATTGGCTCTACTTATATGTATTTACTGGATTAACTGTATTTGTATTTGTGAGGCACCGAATCGGTTCTGAAATTTAGTATTGCGCTGATCAAATGACTTCATTATATCTAATGATTATTTATTTGATATTTACATATTATATATACATACACACAAACACACATAGACAGACACAGAAATATATACATACATACTTAACTAATTTATATTATAATTATACAATGAAATATTCAAACAAGGAACAAGTTCTAAATAAAATCACTTTTATCGCTTTGAAAATCGACGCTACTTCATGTCTTGTCTCTGGAGGAAAGGACATGGTCTGCTAGGATTGTCTAGGAATCTAGGGATTATATTTTTTCACACAACCTTAATTGCCCCAATAAGCATGCTAAAAAAAATTAATTTTTCAAAGGTCCGAAAAATGAGCGAAAAATTGACGAAAAACAGGAAATCGTCGATAACTCAGCTGTTCGCAGGATTATCGGAATGTCCTTTGGCCAGGATATAGTCCTAATTAACAAAATTCCTTTGGCATATATTTCGTCCTGATCCTTCCAAGGACTCGCGAGATATAAGCAATTTTTCCTATAAAGAAAAGTCCTTTTTTCTCGGTCATTTTAAGGACTTTCAAGGACTTTTCTACGTCAGCGGACGTTAATTAGCAAGGACTATCCTTTGGCCAAAGGACATCCTTATAGTCCTTAAAATGGCTGAGTTATAAGGACTTTTCTGATTTTTTTGCAATTTTAATGGCTAACCCCCTTGCAAAAATTGATGAAAAATTTCTAAGTGTTTTTCATATTGTTGTTGTTATTTAAGACGTTATATAGTTTGTTGTTGTTGTAGTTGTGTTCAATTTATGTTGCATACTTTTGGGGAACCATCGGCCAAACTGCGAAATTCAAAATCAACTGAAAATAAAATAAAATACCAGGCGAACAGAAATAGCTAGTAGGTCGCTAATTTTTTTTTTCAAAATTTAAATTTTTCACTGCGTGCTTTTGGGGGCAAGGTTTTAAATATAATTTTCCATTGCTTACTTTTGGGGGTCATTGGCAAGTCGAAAATCCAGTACTGAAAAAAATAAAATACCAGGCAAACAGATATACCAGTAGGTTGTTTTTTCAATTTAAATTTTTATTGCATACTTGTGGGGAGCTACATTTTTAAATTAAATTTTAATTGCATTTGGGAGCGGGCAGAGGTACCTAATGTAATTTTCCATTGCTTACTTTTGGAGGGTCATTGATGCTAATACGCTTAATTTCTGCAGGGCTCCAAAATCCTTGTAGCGCAGTCATTTTAAGGAGTATTAGGATTTCCTTTGGCTAAGAGATTGTCTTTATTTTAAAATTGCCTATGTTTCTTGAGTCCTTTAAAGAATCCAGCCGGAAGTCAAATAAGAATTACAAGCAAACACGATCATCTGGCCAAATGATATTCCGATAGTCCTGGGGAGAGCTGAAACATCAATTATTTTGTGTTCTTTAAACTATTTTTAGCTTTCTTCGATTAACATTCCATGAAAAATTAAAATCCTCGCCATGTCCTTTAGTCTTAAAGCGAAAACTCAAAAAGGATTAACATAATACCTAATAACGCTTACATATATATATATATGTACATAATGTTCAACATTGTTCAATTTATTTGGCTACAAGTGCCCAGCACTGGCTAATTATTGACGAAATTCTACGAGTTGTAGTAGGCCACACCGCTAACTGCTGCAATCCAGTTTAAGTAGGCGGTAACACGGCTGAAAACCGAGGGGTATCCTTGAGTACAACCGGATTTTTTGCCGTATGATGTAATCCCAATTAAAATTTCTTCATTCTCGGAATAATCGTAGTAGGTTAAAGGACCCCCAGAGTCTCCAGTACATGTGGATTGGCCTCCAGTTGTATCCATACAAATATTGGAAGGTTTAATATTAACATAGGCGTATAGGCAATCCTCATTCGATTCCACATAGCGTACTACATAGCGCAGTTCATTTGAAATTGCTGTAGATACTATAAACGAAAGAAGCATTATACATATATAAATATATATGAGTGTATCAAAAAATCAAACTTACAATCGTTGATACGACCCCAACCCGAGGTTGTGGCCATTACATAGTCATAGCTAGCATAGTTTGTTGCAATTGCTGGTAATTTGATTGGCCTAATTGAATCACTAAAAATGGCTGGTTGTGGCAACTTTAGCAAAGCTATATCATTATCCATGGTTTTTGAATTCCAATCGGGATGCAGTTCAATGTTAGGGTAATCTGATTTGATTAGTTGCTGTGGAACCAGACGCTCCACACTCCCCAAGTAGTAAATAATTGTAATGGCTCTGTTAATGTAAACCTATTAGAGATTTCTTGGGAAAAGTAATCAAAGCGCCATAAACTTACTCCTCCACACAATGGGCAGCCGTCAACACATATTCTTCCGATATTAAACTACCACCACACCAACTAAATAAATTATTTATTTCCTCAATGCTGAGGCCCACTTGGTAGGGAAATTGCTTCTCACTGGCAACCTGACCGCCTGCTATGCGACCATGTATATCCAATTCATTGGGCCTTGCTTGAGTTAAGCAAATTGTCAAGCCAATTAATAGCGAACAAAATAACATGTTAACGGTAGCCCATATATTGTACCACTAAGGCAGCTTAACCACATGATAAAGATTTTATTTTTGAATGGGTATATCAATTGGTCATTGCTGGTCGTCACAATGGCTATATAATGCTTAACTATGGATTATCTTAAAAATGAATCTCAACGCCACTTCAACTTTTTGTATTAGTTTAAAAAATACATATGTTTCGCACTTGACTCGTTATGTATTTTAGATAAGGATATCTACAAATGATAGGGTGTTCTCAAAAGAAATTTCTTTTTTTGCTTCTCGTTCCGGAATATGAAGTATTTAACTGGTAAAGACTAAATGGCCCAAGTGGCAATACTTCCAGATGGTATCAACTGATACATACATATATCATGCGATTTTTGAAAACGCCTTTACCTTGTTTCGTAAATATATACCTATACATATATATGTTTTTTGTTTTTTTATCAATTGAAGTGCTAATTGATTAACAAATTATTATTGTGGAGTCATTTAAGCATTTTCGAATGCCTTGTTCCATGCAAGTCTGGGAATTACAAAAGACACGTAATGTATCTTTGTATGTGCGTAAAGCTACATATATATAGCCAATTTTCAATTTTCATTTAAACATCGTTATCGGTTTAATTCTCGAGTACAATGATTCATTTGGAAAATTCATTCTAATGTGTATTATTTTCCTTATTTTTCCTCTGTTGCATTTAATCCAAAACATGTGAGCCAATTATTATGAACTATCTATTGATGTTCAAGGAGCCAGATAAGATATATGAACATCTATATAAATGTTTAGGGCAACTGTTAGTTATTACGCTTATTGAATTTATTAACAACGATATGAGGTTGAACGTGTTTGTTTCCCTTATTTTTCTGTGGATCATATGGAGGAGATGTAGAGCTGATCTGCAGATGATTAATGCGAATCCTCGCATCACAAATGGTAACATGGCTGAGATTGGCCAGTTTCCTTATCAGGCTGGTTTGAATGTGTCTTTTGGGAATACAAGCACTTGGTGCGGTGGTACCTTAATATCACATCGTTGGATTGTCACGGCAGCCCATTGCTTAGACGGAGCTGAGACAGTTAAGGTTTATCTGGGTGCCACCAATATTACTAATGAGAAAGAATCCGGTCAGCGAAGATATAAGGTGAATAAATCAAGCATTATTGTCCATGCCAATTGGACAAAAAGTACTGCCATCAATGATATATCATTGATAAGACTTCCCAAACTTGTTCCCTTTACGAATACCATAAAAGCGGCCACATTGCCGATGAAATTGAATGGTTCCTATTCCACATATGAACAGCAAACGGCATATGCTTCCGGTTGGGGAAGGGATAGCGATAAATCCGATTCAGTATCATCTGTGCTCCGCTATATATCCATGCCAATTATGCCCCATAGCTTATGTAAGATGTATTGGAGTGGCGCCGTATCCGAGAAAATGATCTGTATGAGCACTAGCAGTGGTAAATCTACTTGCCATGGTGATTCTGGAGGTCCCTTGGTCTATAAAGATGGCGATTCAAATTATTTAATTGGTACTACCTCATTTGGCACTACAATGGGCTGTGAAGTTGGTTTCCCGGCGGTCTTTACACGGATAACCAGCTACTTGGAATGGATAAGAGACCATATAGTTCATTCGTAATGTGTAATAACTGTTATTAAATCCGACAAAATATATTTAAAAAAAAAAATAAAACACACATGTTTATTTATTTTGATTTTTTTCTGATTTTTTTGTTGTTTATTTTTACTTTTTTTTTAGATTTTTTTATTTTATGGTTTTTTGTCCGGTTTTTCTTTTTTTGTTGTTGTTGAAAATTTTCATTTGCCAATTTTGTCATGGAAGCGGGCAAAATTTCGAGTGAGTTCATTTTCGAAACACAGCCAATTCCAATGAAACCCGAAATCTGCACGCATTCATGATATAGACAAATTAGGTTTTGTTGTTGTATTATATAGTTATTTGTATGTAGTATATGTATGTATGTACAAAAACTTAAAAAATAAAAGGTTTGTGTATTTTGTTTTTTTTTTTTTTTATAGGGATCGGATTGGGAGAGGGTGAGTGGGGGGTATGAGAGGGAAGGGTGGGTGTAGGGGTAGTAGGGAGAGCAAAAAGATGAAAGATAGATCAAATATGTATATGCATAAGAAAATAAACATAAAAAATTTTCTAAAATTTAGCCGCAATAAAGAAAACGTGGGATGATTTCCATGGGAGGGCTTTCTTTTGAAACTTAAATTTAACTATGTATATATGTATATGTATTTGTGTGTGTGTGTGTGTGTGTGAGTGAACTGGTGTGTCCATAAGTATGAATGAATGTTTGTGTAAGTGTGGATAGTATAGAGCTACATATATGGGATTTGCAGCTTAATGCAATAATCTTAGAAATCGTAATCAATATCCGAAATACGAATCGAATACGAATAGTGTTTGAAAAAACGCTTCAACTTTATCGCTTTTAGACAAAAATTACATAAAATTTTCAATATTTCGTTTTGTTTTGTTGTTGGTTTGCTTTTTGTTACTTCATTTCTTTTTTTGTTTGTATTTGTTTGTTTTGTTTTTGTTTTTTTGAATAGAATTTCTCACTTATGTGTCTATATAACTTTTGTGTTCATACACATACACGTATATACATATGTATATTTACATATACATATATATACATATGCATATATATATATATACAATTAGCTTAGTTTTTGCTTGCATTTAAATAATATTTCTTTAAACATTTATTTTGTTTTTGTTTGTATTGTAAATTTTTGTTATTTGCTTTTTCCGTGTTTTTTTTCTTTGCACAACAATTTTTGTTTTTATTAATTCCATATATCTTTTTTATTTATTGAATTTATGATTTTTGTAATTTTTTTTTTGTAGATTTTGCTTTGTTTAATAATTTGTTGTTTTCTTTTTTTTTGTTTTGCATAATTTGTGTTTATCGGCAATACAATAATGTAATTATAATAACACATTTAAAAAAAAAAAAAAAAAAAATGAAAGCTACGACAAAAGATTTAGTTGACTTGATCTTCTCTCTCGCTCGCTTTCACGCTCTCTATAGCTCAGCTGAAACAATTTTTTTTTGTACACTAAATATATATATATATATATATGTATATATATATTTCTATATAAACATACAGAAAACGAAAGTAAAGAAGAATTATCTGTGGAGAGGGGGGCGTGGGCATTTTGGGAGCAATTAAAATTAGATTTATCAAATTGAAAAAAAAAAAATATATATATATAATAATAAACTTGGCTAACTAAAAATTTGAATTTAAAAGTTGCATTTTGTTAAAGTTTGTGAATACCCTTGCAGAGGGGAAAAGGGTATTCAAGGATTTACTTCTAATTATGTGATTCAGTTCGTTTGGGTGTATAGATATAGATATATATATATATATATATATATATATATATATCTGTTACGTTATGTAAAATCGGAACAAAAGCGAATAATAAATGAATTTGATCTATCTATAGGTATAATTCTATAAGTCAGTTTATTCAAATGAGATGAAAAATTTGACAGACAGCTAGACGAAATGTCTCTATGCAGATAACACTGCAAGGGTATTAAAAATTCGGTTTGCCGAATTAAAATTGCATTATTTTCGGCGACTTATAACAACAATTTCTATACTATAACTTAAATAATTAAATATGCAATTTGTTGGTTTTGTTGTTGTTGTTGATTTTTGTAAGTTCTTTTGGCGTCATTAATTTTGAATTAAAGCGCTGGCTTTGTGTTTGTAATGTTTGTTTCTTAATGTGTGTGTGTGTGTGTGTGTGTGTAGGTATGTATGTGTATGTGATTTAGTGTATTAATTAATTTGTGTAATTAGATTATTTTCTTGTTGCCTTTGAAATGTATTTATCAATTTGCATTTAGTTTGGGGCCGTAGATTTGCTAAGCGGAAGTTGGTTCTATATAATATATATATATATATATATATATATATATATATGTGTAATCTGTTATGGGTTATATACAGCAGATCCCATTGGGATTCTTACAAATTTTAAGTAAGTGAATGTGTATGAGTGTGTGTTTGTGTATGTGTAAAATGATTTGCTAACTTAAATGCTAAACGGCCATTCTCTGATGCTGATGCGTGTAGATTACTCTAATCTGAGACGAGTGTGTTGTCTGGTTAGGTTGGTAACTTGGTTGGTATGTATGTAAATGTTTATGTTTATGTGTCTTGTGTAGCATTCATTATCTTTCTAACGATTTGAATGCCGATTTCAGCACTTCCTTCTAGTGAGAAGCCAACAATTGGGCTTACAACTATCCTTGTATTTATAATATATATATATATATATATATCTATATCTATACACACACACATGTGTGTGCAGGTGTGTATGTATGTATATATGTAGAAGGTATCATATACATACATATATATATATATATTATAGTTATAAATTAATTAATGCTGTACAATTGTTAATTCTTTTTTCTCTTTTGCTAATTCTTCTTCTTGTTGTTTGTTGCTCTTGAGTTGTGGTTGTTGTTGTTGTTGTTTTTGTTTTGTTATTATTATTGGAGGACAATCGATCGATGAATTAATTAATCGATCATTCTTCCATCGATCCGATCGATTACTATTATTAATTTGTTGCTGATCTGCGCTTAATTCAAATGAATCAATAATAACTTAGTTAACTAATGCATCTCATCAACAAATCCTAACAGCTATATCGTATTATATATATATATATATGTGTATATCTATTATTATATAGATTAGAGAAAAAAAAAGAAGAGAAATTGTAATCAGGATATATGGATAGGATAGGGCGGCGGCTCAGGGCAGGGCAAGGCTGAGTAGGATAGGGTATGTTTTTGGGTATGGGGATTGGATATGGTTTTGGGTAAGATGATAGACTTGGGTGTAAGGGTATACAGGATCGATCTACTACTTTTTGTTGTAAACGGGCAAAGCAGTCGGAGGTGCGTGTGCTATGCCAATGCCACCAGTACTTGTTGAATTAGGATTAACCACATTGCCTGGCGCCAACATCATCGTTAAGGAATTACCACCAAGGCCACCCATGGATGATGCAGATGAGGAGGTAGCAGCAGGATTGGGTGCGGCGCCAGCACCGCCTAGAGAATTATAAGCGCCACCGGCTCCATTGTATTTAGAATAATCTTGACTCTTACTCTTTTTGCTCTCCTTGTCGCGATCTCGATCGCTGTGCTTCCTTTTGCTGCTGCTACTACTACTGCTGCTGCTGCCACCAGATGTACTATTACTTGTTCCACTGACAGTCAAATATGAGGCAATCGCTGAATGTGTATTAGACCTCTCCACCGACGATGTACGCACATGATCGGCATAGGCGCCGGGCAAACCAGCTGCTGTTGAATAGTTATTTGGCTCCACCTTATTTTTGCTTATTTTCAGTTTGAGGGGAGCAGCTGCTGCTGGACCCACTTGCAAACTGCCATTTGGATTCGCTGTGGTTCCAGTATTTGTTTTAATTACCAATTTTAGCGAATCATTGGGCAGTGAGCTATCCTTGCTGCTGCTGCTACTGCTGCGATCCTTTTGCTTATCCTTTTTATGTTTTTTGCGTTCCTCCTTCTCCGATTTATCCTTGGACTTGTCCTTCTCCTTATGTTTATGCTTATCCTTCTTCTTCTTCTTCTCAGACTTGCTGGCACTCTCATCTTTAGGATCGCCGCCACTGGTAAGCTTAGTATGGGCATCCATTTCTATAGGGGCAGGAGCTGATGATAGATTCATAATAGGATTGACTGCCAGCGGTTCCTTTTTAATGGTGGTATTCACCATAGTTGGCGGCATAGGCTCAAGCAATTCAGCGGGTGGCTTCAGTCCGGGCATGGTCAGTGGATCCGGTTTGAGAAGCGAGGCATTCGACGGACAAAGCGACTCCTTGAGCAGACTACGTACCAAATCCGGTGTTGTCTCAATGCCATTGGACATGCTTATAGGTGTCGCGTGCTTGTCATCATAACCAGAATATCCCGGCAGTCCTCCACTATTGTCCATCTTACGCATTTTCTCCCGCGACATGGCCATACCATCCAGATCATCCAGCTTATTGTGCATATACTGGTTGACTGAGGAGGATTCATTGGACCGTTTCAGGCTGGTATTGTTGCTGCCATCGCGATTGTCATTGGAATTGGGAAGCATATTGTTATCGCTGCCGCTACTGCCACCGCCACCGCCGCTTCCGCTGCCATGTGATGGTTTCTTGTGCGGCGGCAGCATTGGCTTGGCCGATGCACTTCCAGATCCACCGCTGCCACTGGCCCCCATAGATGGTACCGTTGAACGATGCTTCTCCTTTTTGGTGGGCGTAAGACGCTCCTTTTTGGGACTTTCCTTGTCCCGTGGATGATTATTCATCTTGTAGTCATGAGCAGGCGGTGCTGGCGGTGGAGCTAAAAGGCCATTATATGGCATTTCCTTTTTAATGTCACTCCACTCGGGACTGAACAAGGAATTGTTTTTCGATTGATTTGATGATGATGGTGGTGCATCCAGAGGCAACTGCGATTGTTGTTGTTGCTGCTGCTGTTGTTGTTGTTGCTGCTGCTGTTGTTGCTGTGTCGACGGCTGTTGCAGATGATTGTAGCCCTGGCTCTGGGAATAGGGCAGTTGCTGCTCAAATTGTGGCGGCATACTGTGGACGGAGGAGCCGGATTTACTGCGATGACCACCACCACCGCCGCTACCACCACCAGCACCACTACTGCCACCACTAAAGCCACTCGATGATGAGGGGGGTTGTGATCCATTGCTGCCGCCTGGATAACCTCCGCGCGACATTAATGGATTATTTGGGGCATTATTATTATATGGAGGTGGTGCATTTGGATACATTTTACTACTCTGCGATTTCTCCTTGGAGGATATGCTCGCTGAGGATGAATTGGAGGCGGATTGATGCGTTGAGGGCGGCTGCTGTGACTGAGTCTTGGAATTTGAAGGCATTTTGTGGCTACCATGCGACGGAATGCCGACACCGACACCAACGCCCACTGGCGGTATACCACGAGAAGATTTGTGATAATCCATGGGCATTGATGGTCGTCCGGACTGTTGCTGTTGCTGGCTTGTTGGTTTGCTGCTACTACTATTGCTGCCACTGCTGGTGGAAGAGCTTAGGCTGCCACTGCTCCGCTGATGACTTGATGGCAGGCGATTGTTATAGCCGGGCTTGGATTTGTGATCTAATATAAAGAGGTTTCTCTTTTAACTAATCTTATCTTTAAGAGAAACCAAATATTATCTGCTAATTGGCACTTACCTGGGTGGGACTCGGGCGGCATACCGCCCGAATAATTTGGCAACTTGTGATTAGATGATGATGATGATGATGATGATGAGGATGATGAACTGCCTGGTACACCACCCACAGATGATGAACGCGAATGACTGCCATCGGGTCGCCTTTGTTGTGGCACCATTAATGGCGGCGGTAGCAGCGATGATTGCTCTCGCTCTCTATCACGCTCCCGTTCCCGTTCTCGTTCTCGTTCCCGCTCCCTATCCCGATCTCGATCTCGTTCACGACTATCATTGCCATTAGGTAGCTCAATGCCCGAATGATAACCTTTGAACATTTCACCAGTTTTCCAGTCCTCTTTGGGCTTGTTATCCTTGCTATTGGATGATGTCCGATTGCTGGCACCCTGGGCAATTGCTTTAATGGAATTCAACTTGGATTTTAATCGCGCCGGACTCTTTTCATATATGGATATAAATTCATCTGTCAGCTGCTTGAGCAGATCAAGCGATACACTCTTATCCACATAATAGAACCAATGTTTGCCCTCTGTCGATTGTGGAATCTCCCAGCGTGACCATTTGCAGGCCAAATAAATGCAAAAGCAGGCAACCACAGTGGGTCGATATTGCAGGCACATCGAGGTCAGATGCAGGCTATATATATATCAGGATTGGATCATTTATAGCATTATATTGCATATTGTAAAACATACAAATTTATGGCGATTGTCTATGCGATTCTGGGTTAGCGAGTGGATGTTATGGCATGTCTGTCTCTAAATATAAGATATACGAATCGATTTCAAGGATTAACTATTCCAAGAGGAATCTCTAATATCGAAAATTACAAAAACAACAACAACAACATGAGCAATATATCTACATATAATGAACATTTTAAGTGGAATTGGAATTTTTAATGCTGCTACACGTCAAGGACAATTTTCCTTTTGTATTCCTGGAAATCATGGCAGGTAGTCAAGGTAGACACAGACAAAATCTTTACCTAGAGGTAGGTATATATGCTAGGTAGGTAATTTGCTTGACTTTTCTATGCACATGAATGATCTTGCGTATATCCTAAATGTGTGACAAATCGTATGTTTGTTATTAACCAACATTTGCGCCTCCACACACACTCACACACACACACAGAGCAGATAGACAATCGCTTGTTACCATTAAAAAGCAGAAGAGGATTTGGAGCTCCATGGGAATAGTCCATGGATATATGTATATACATATATATATATATATATATATATACATATATATACCTATATATATATCATTTACCGTCCATTTATCGCTTTTCATGAGATTCATTCATACCTGTTTGAGGCCAAAAAGTAGGAGGTCTGCGCCAGATCCTTGCATGCTAAAATATATCACATACGGTAATCAATTCAGATATTACACTGTGTGGCATTTGATATTTTTTTTTTTTTGGTATTGGATGGGGGCAGATTTGCCTACCTTTGACCAGCTGACAGGTGCGTACCACATGTGTATGCGGATGATCAATGGCCACATCGAATCCGAGTGTCTGCAATAGAACATTCTCATTGAAAACCAGCTCCTGGGCCAGATCGGCATAGTTCTGATCGGTGGTTGGCGGCAGACATTTGTTGGCTGCTCTAATAACATGCTCCAGCTTGCGTGGCTGCTCCTCTACCTTGGCGGCCAGAAATAGGCTGGCCGATGCCATGGAATTGCGATGAAAATGTGTGAACGAGTGAAACGCATAGAAACGATGCATATACACAATGGCCGTGTTTATGCATAACTGAGAGACCTGCAGTCGCTGTCCCATTTCTTGGATTAGATAGGCGGTCATCTGGCGGTATTGGAGTTCATCATCGACTTTGATGCCGCAACGTCGGCTGGGCGAGTTGAGCAGTTGATCGGTGGAGAAATACCAAATTTTATCCTTTTCAAATGGCAGACTGTTGCCGGGTGCTGAGCTAGAGGACGAGGATGATGATGATGACGATGATGTAGACGCGGATGTGGCGGCGGTTGGGGTTGATGTGGAAGAGCCGCCTGCGGGCATTGCCGTGGCCATGAGACTCATTGCAATTGTTGCTGTTAGCTGTTATTTGGGAATTTCACGTGCTAGCCTCTTTATTGCGCACAATTCCAGATTTCCGTACCTCACTCTCACCCGCGCTCTTGCTCTCACTCGCTCTCACTCTCTCTTTCTCGCTCACTAGTAGGAACTGTACGATGAAGAAGAAGAGCGCTGCCTTTTCTTTGTTAGTGTGGCTGCTACTGCTGGTATGGGAATTATGGTGCGGGATGATGCGGGGAGGAGCGGGTGACACATTTGCTTAAGAAAATTTGACATAAACATTCGATTTTGACTGCTTTTTAACAAATTTTCACAAATGTATGTGGCTGCTGCTGCTGCTCTCCTTCTATTGTGAGTATGTGTGTGTGTGGGGCTTGTGGTGTGTGTGGTGTGGTTTTCGTTTTCTGGAAACTGCGACTGCGACAAAATGTAGAAAACGGGAGCGCGGGCACGGGGCGCGTGCGATTGCGACTTATGCAAGTTTTACATCAATTCATAGTTATCTGCTTTGGACACTCGGTTGCGTTATTCGCAAAGATCATTACGCTTTCGGTTTATACCACTCGAATTAGTTTTTTTCCACGCACGAAAATCACAATTCACCGTTGTTGTTGTAGTTGTTGCTGTTGCGTAGACTGTCCACCGCCAAGTATTGTGACAGACGAAATACTGGGCAAAATACTTGGAAAAATACATGCGAAAATACTAGGAAACAGCAACTATCGATTTTAACAGCATCATTTGGGAGCCGATAAATTTAACAGTATACGCCACAGAAAAGCGGTCACATTGCGCTCGTTAAAATGCCTGTATACTGTTAACAGTATTCTGCAATTTGGCGCCAATTTTAAAATTTTAAATATTTGCTTTATGACTTTTTCAGTTATTTTTTTTTTCTAAATCCAATTCACCCCTTTAAAATAAAATGCAATGTTTTATTTATTGTTCTTTATAAAACAGATAATATTTATATATATTTATATATATATTCATATATATACATATATACATATATATATATGGATATATATATATATATATTTATGTTTTTTATAGTTTGTAGATTAAAATATACAAAATTTAGCTAAAAATCTTAAAACTCTTACGTTCATCATAACAGTTAATAATTATGCTAGCATGTTTGACTTATTAATGTTCCATTTCGGTAAAAAAAATCAATATTAAGACTAATCCTTTCTCAATGTTTGCTCTAACCATTAAAATTCACCTACATATCTCGTTGCCATCTGCTCTATTCAACATACGTAGTACACACATATATGTATGTCTCTATATATGTTTATACATACATATATGCATATATATTCATATACTTGTTTCATACTTTTTACTAAAAATCTGGCTGGCATTTGCTGATTCTACAGACAATTCGTTGAACTCGAATTGTCCGTTAAATGTACATGAACTAAACAAAAAATGTGCATAATATTCTTATAGTATAAGTAGAGAGTAAGTGGTTAAATACATTTATATGTATACATATATATATATATATATATATATATTTGTTCGTATATAGAAACTAGTTGGTAATCCCATCATCCACATATTTTTCTAGGGGCCATGCCTTATATCAGAGATAAAATCTACAATGGCCGAAAAACAGTTTTAAAACCTCTCCGAAATGTTTGCCTTTTTATATTAACTTAGAATATAACCTAGAAATCTTGCTAGTGAGCAAAGATTTTTATATTTTGGTAATTATAATTTATAATTCATAAATTTAGTTGGTCTTATCCAGCATTTTAGTTTAGCCAATTTAACAAATAATTGGTGTATATATATATATATATTTAGATGTATAATTATATATTGTAAGTGGAAACTTGAGGTCCAGAAGTTGTTCATATATATACAGTAATAGTGCCATATTTAAATATTGGTGGTGAATGGAAATATAGATTAAAAAAAATAAACAAACAAAAAAAGTATTTTCTACAAGCTATATATATTTTTGTTGTTGTTGTTTTCGTTTTTTGTTTTTCTTTTGTTCTTTTGTGGTTTAAAGCTGCTGTTTATACCTTTCTTTCGTTGAGGATTTCGAGGGGATTTCTCATATAATATACTAAGTATATAACTATGTATATATGTATGTATGTATATATGGTATATATGTATATCTTTATGTGGTTTTCAATAGATTCATCGTTGTACTTATGTAGTAAAATGTATTTTTCGATTGTTTGCCTATAACTTAAATGCTTTCTATAACATTGAAATATATATTCCACTAAGAGATCTACATACAATAAACATGTAATGTATCCATATACATATGTATATTTATATTCATTGTAATCTATGTGAGTGTTTGTGTGGGTTTTTTTTTCTCTTTAGTATGTGTGAATGTATGTATGTATGTATATATATCTGTATGTATGTATATATAAATCCATGATCTCTCATATGATGATGATCTATTTGAAACCTCAAAAACTGAGACCCCATCTATAATATGAATAATGAACATGAAATGGAAACAGATTTATCTAAAATATTCTGTTAATCTGAAACGCTTTATAAATATGTATATATAAGTATATATAGTATGGTATCAATCATATCGACTAGATGTATATGTATATAGACTTTGAATATATTTTCAACTTGGGAGGTATATCTAGATTCCAAATTTGTAGCGGGTTGCAAATATTTGTATCATTTCTCTTCTCATATTTTCTGAGTTTCTTTCAACAAATAAAACGCATGCAAAAACTGTTAAAATAATTTGTTTTTCTTGTTTTTTTTTTTTTGTTTTTGAAATAATAGTTTTATTTAAAAAATAAAAAAAAAATAATCATAAAAAAAATTTGTTTACAATGAACAGAGAGAGAAGCGAGTTAAACTCAAAACTCATTTTTTGTTTATTATTATAATTATTAAACATTTTGCAAACAAAATGCAGGGAAATAATGTTGGTAAACTTCTTATAAGCATAATAATAATAATAATAATAGTAATAATAATAGTAATAATAATAGTAATAATAATAATAATAATAATATATAAAGGTACTTAGAGAACGCAACTAAAAGGAGAAATATATATATTATAGATCTAGGAGTTTGTTTTTTCATTTTTTTTTTGTTGTTTTTAATTTTAACTTTTCTCGATTTTAGTTATATTTCCTTTTTTGTTATTTTTTTTTTAAGAGATTGCACGTTTGGGCAGTGTTTGGATTGTTGTAGTTGTTGGTTTTGTGTTGCATTGAAGACTATTTGCATTATGTTTGTTTGTGTGTGGGTTTTGGTTTCTATATGTAGTATATTTATATGTATGTGGCAGTGTTGGAGTTACGAAAATCAGAAATCTATGTTTAGTTTAGTTTTGATTGCTTTTAAAGATCGAAAGTGGTATAAGTTTGATTTCTATAGAGGTTCTATTAAATGTTTTTCAAATGTTTGGCTGTTTGTGTATGCGTGTGTGTGTATCTGTGTGTACCTGTAAGGCAAAACTTAAGTTTTTTGAAAGAGTCTCAAAGAGATATCCATTCGATAGCATTAGCACGGTTCATTTCATTTAATTTTCGATCATTATTAAGAGGGTCATATCTGTATAACAAAACCGTTTTAGAGCTACCGAGACTTTAGATCTTAGCCCTTCTGTAAAGACATTAAGACGCATTTGAATTGCCAAAAATCGTTAAATAGTCCAATAACCGATTATTTATCCTATATTTTACTCAGACTTTAACAGTATGTGGCAGCGTTTTATTTTTTTTTTTTAACCGTTTTTGACTTAGTCGGAGGAGCTCGAAATTTAGTTCACTATGAATATCTGATTTAAAAGTTTAACTTTTCAGTATATCATCGAATATTCCTTTAGTTTTCAATGTCGTTTGTTTGCCTTACAGCTCTCTGGTAATTAGTTGGTTGTTTCATTAAATGTAGATATTAAAAAAAACTTATTAAATAATAATTACAAGAAAGTATTTAGACCACCATTTTTCTTTTTGTTTGCACTTAATGTGGATGTAGTAGTTAGGATTTTTCATTTGTTTAAGAGGGAGGTTTTGTGTATCTAGGGAAAAAAGGAGATTGGGGTAAGGACAGATAGATAAAAGGACTTAAATAAATAATCTAAATGTAGAATTATACAATTACAATAGTTTTACTATGAAATAATAATTTTTTTCTCTTTTCATCATTCCTCTCTCTCTCACTCACTTCTCTCTGTCTCTTCGTTTTATAAAATAAGCAACAAAAACAATTATTCAATACCAGAGCGATTCTGGGATGGAGCTTAAATTGGGGGAGGGGTGTTGTGTGGAGCGCGGGGGGGGCGAGGGGCAGTTAAAAAGATATTAGGCTAGACTTGTAAAGTTAAAGATATAGAGAATTTTTCGTAGCTATAAGTTTACAGTTAAAATTTTACAATAATATTTATATATATATATATATATATATATACGTATACATATATATATATATATTTATCCAATATCAATATGAATCCATCAATAATAATAATAACCAATAATAACAATATGCATTAATTAATCAATTAAATGTTATAATTACAACACTAACGCCAATGAATAGATCATTTTTACTGCCAAATTCTCATCATTTTTTTTTTTTCCATTTTTGTTTTGTTGGTTTAGCAATGTTGCTTTTTGTTTTCTGTTTTTCGTTTCGTGTTTCTGTGTGGGATAGTTATATGTATGTATATATATATATATATATATAGTATATATGTATGTTTTAGGGACTATCAGCTAATGTAATTTATACCATTTTGCTTATACTTAAAACTCAAGTTCAACATATTAAAAAAAAAAAAAAATAGTTCCTCACATTTATATGTAGCATAACCATATTTTTTGATGTACATTATATATTTATATATAATTCTATATAGATCGGATCTCTTGCTCTTGCCTACATTGCTACTATTGCCGCTTTCCCTCCCTATTATCCATTTTCACTATCTTTCTCTCTCTCTCTCTCTGTCTGTCTCTACCACTCTCACTGTCTCAGCTATTTTTTTGAAAGGAGAGAGATTTATTGCCAACGTTTCAGTTTATTTACACCCGCCCTCATTCATTATACATACATACATCATACCTAATTTATCATTTCATTATTCATCACCAATCGTACATAATTTTAGTTGCCTCAGACACCATTGCAATCGATCTCTACTATATCCTTGGGCACATCAACAAACTGATAGACTAACCTTTGCCCATCTACTTTGGCCAAAATGCCACGCTGATAATAATAACGTAATGCCCTGCCCATTGTCTCATAGTTCATATCGGGCTTGTTCTTGTGCATACCCCAGAGACGGGATACCGCCTTTGAGTCCACTAGCTTGAATACACCCTTCTCTCGATTCGTCCATTTAATGAAACGCGGACAATATTCACGATCCTGCAACAATTTGAGCAGGAACTCCCACAGATATGTGGTGGAACCTTCGCGACTTCGCCGCTTTACACCCATCTCCAATTTGGGTTTGCGCGGCTTCTTCGCCTTGCGCTGCTGGAAACCGCCCAATTCCAGCATATAGGAGAGATCATAGCTCACGCTTGACGTCGCCGGTTGGATGACGCTTTGCGAGACTGCCGCTGCACTGGCACTAAGCATAGCTGCAGCTGCCACAGCACTACTGCTGCTTACCACGGCCGCCGCATTGGCAATTGTGGAATGCGTATGCTGCTGCTGGGCCGAATGAGAATGCGTATGTGAGTGCGGATGCGGTGCTTGTGGACCGCTTAGCTGGGAGTGCGGGTGCTGCTGCTGTTGTTGTTGCTGCTGTTGCTGTTGGTGTTGCTGCTGTTGCTGCTGATGCTGATGATGTTGATGCAGTGCCTGTTGCTGCTGGTGCGACAGTTGCTGATGAGTGAGTTGCTGCTGCGATTGCTGCTGCTGCTGCTGCTGCTGCTGTTGCTGCTGTTGCTGTTGCTGCTGTTGCAGGGAATGATAGCCATTAACAGATGAGCTGCGTTGCGAGGCCGCTGCTGCTGTTGGTGTATTGAAGTAGGACGTTGTCAGATAGCTGGGCGTTTGAGGATTACCGCTTGTGCCATGATTACTGCCACCGCTGCCAGCACCACTGCTCCCATAATAATTATCGGGCACTAAAAAAAAGAAGGCGAATAAAAAATAAAGATCCGTTTTAGCATATTTTTGTCATAAAATTTACTAACATAATATAATGGCAAATGTTTATACTCGTATATATGTATATGTATATGTGTATGTATATATATGTATATGTATATGTATATATATATATATATGTACATATATGTATATTTGTACATATATGTAAATATTATTCATAAGGATAACTATAATTGCATTCGTGGAAAAGTGTTCTATGCTCATCATTAAATAGTTCTGGTCATTCACTGACCAGACTTAATCATCCGTGCTCTATAGCACATCATTTGGCCGTTTGCTTGTGTCTATTTCACACTGTATAAAGATACAGGTATAATTTTGTATGCTATTTAGTAAGTTTTTTTTTTCGTTTTTTACATCCGGCGTCAGCGTAGCGGTCGTCATCGTCATCATCATCATCGCCGTCGTCGTTGCCGTTGCCGTTGCCCAATTCAACAGTCAGTTGGCGGCTGGTGTTTTTTTTTTTCTTTCTTCTTTTTTTTTGGTGGACCAAGCGGACCAAGGGTGCTGAGAGGGTAGCGAAGGTGGCGTATAGAAGAAGAAGGGGGCCGGAGTGAATTTTTTTGAGCGTTGAATAAAAACAAAAGTGCTTTGCACCAATACAACGACAATTGGCTGAGAGCAACGCACGCTTTCGTTAGCTGCTCGTTTGTTCGTCTCATCGTCGTTGCATTTGCGTTGGTGTCGTCGCTACTTTAGCTCTCTCTATCTCTTTCTCTGCCAATATTTCTCTCTTTAGCGCGCTCTCTCTCTCTCTCTCTCTCATTTTCTGTGAAAAACAGCAGAGCTCCATCATTGCCACATTGGCGCTGCCTGCTCAGCAGCGTTGCTGCTGTTAACGTCAGCGTAGTCGTCGTCTTCGTTGTCGTTGTCGTTGCTGTCGTTGTCGTTGTGACCTTCACAATTTGCGCAAAGGCAATGTGTCGATGACCACAGATTTTTATACAGCGACTCACATAAAAACACACACACACATTGGGAGCGAAACAAATACAAACGAAGAGAATAAAAGCAGCGAGTGCAACACATTCGCATTGCAATTGATTGCGATGTACGTATACGTGTGTGTGTGTGCTGTTTGTTCGCCCCCTGCCTGACATTTTTAAGTGTATTCAAATACCCATCCATTAGAAGGGTATTTAAGAATAAATGCAATTGACACCCGACTCACTCATTGAGAAAACAAGAAACTCAAACTAATGTGAATTGAATTTTAATATTGTTTAAAAAAGCTGCTTTAATACTTGATGATTCAGATTAGAAAATGATTGAAAACGGAAAAGAAAAGGAAAGCCAAAAGAAAAACCTATCTTCATATGTATATTTTAGATCAGCATGATTTTGAAATATTTCATTTAGAATATGAATAGCTAAGTATGTAAGTATACTTACATTTTATGTAAATATGCAAATTTTCAGAACTAATGTATAGAGTTTTCGAATATGTTGAAAAATCATTTCTTATATCCAGTTTGTCTTTCTAAATGTAAACAGTATTTTATTTATGTCGAATTTTACTATAATTTGGTCAACAATTGATATCATATAGTCGAACCCTTTGATCTAATTTGATTATCCTCCTGCTTTTGAAAGCTGAACTGTCTGAACTTTTGCCTTTGTACTCACATTTAGATTCAGTAATATCTACATTATGTATGTATACACCCAATTGTACATATGTACATACATAATACTATCTATATACATATATGTTCATACACATTTATTCCTATGTACATATATAGTATTCATTTACTATGTATGCAGAGTGATTACTTAGTATACTCACCCCCAACACTGCGATTCCATATATTCCGTAACGAATTCGCCGCATTATTCTGATATAAATTCGGATGCAGAAATGTTCCCGTGTGCAGGTGTGCTGCTGCTGCTGCTGCTGCCGCTGCCGCTGCTGCCGATGCTGAAGCTGATGTTGCTGCTGCTGTGGGCATGCCCAGGCGCGCCTTTAATTCATCGGCACAGGGCTGGCCACCGGAACTGGAGCTATCCACATCGGAAACACCGCTATCGGCTGGACTGGGCGGAAATGAACCTGATTGTTGGTGAATGCCAGGCAAGAAAAAAGAAAAACAGAGGAGAACGAGGACGAAGACGAGGACAATTAGCATTTCGAATTCGATATTGTTGTCGAGGGCGTGTGCAATGGTGGTTCACCTTGCTGGACACGGTTGCCTTACTTACTACCTATTTACTAGTACCTCTATGTAACTCACCTGTTGTAGCTGTCGTGTAGTTTCTGTGATGGGGATTGTGGATTGCACCGCCGCTGAGCAGATTGTGTAGTAATGGCCGATGTGGTATGGCCAAAGGTTGTTGCTGCTGTTGTTGTTGTTGCTGATGTGCATTATTGTTACCCGTTGCACCATGTAAACTATGTTGTTGTTGTTGCTGTTGTTGTTGCTGCTGCTGCTGCTGGAGTGGAGTCAATAGTGGATTCTGCTCAGTTTTGATGTGAAGCAATGCTGAGGCTCCAACAAATGCAGTGGCATTATGTTGCTGCTGCTGTTGCTGCTGTTGTTGGTGTTGCTGTTGCAGGTGTTGTTGGTGTGGCTGTTGTTGCTGCGGTGCCGGACTCGTTGATTGCTTAACAATAGGAATTTCAGTATCTAAAATTCAAATGAAAAAACCAAAAACGTAGAAATTGCATTAGATGATAATTGATATGGGCTGTCATAAAAATTAACACGTTTTATACTCCCATAGGATTATACAAAGCAGTTGGGCAAGATCACTGTGACTTGATCGTTTCTATTATCTATAGAAAATTTATGCTTGAATAGCAATCATCAGCAGATACAAACTAATCCAATTTTATAAATATCAAACTGAGAGCCTTCAGTTTCGCGATTAGACTGAAATAGCTTTACTCAAATCAGATTTAGTGTATATATACTTAAAATGAGCACTTGAATTGTTTATTCACAAGGATATATAAACTGATGTATAATGTTGGTGTCAGCTATTAAAAACGTTTTGTATTATCAACCATTCCAAGCCACTGTTATGACCCAATTTTCTTAAAAAAAAAAAAAAAATAATATAAGCCACTTAACCTCACTTAACAAAATAAAGAAAAAAAGACAATCATCCTTATAACTGCCAGCACTGTCCTCTTGAAAGCTGTCAAAATGTCTACTAAAAACCTACGAGTCAACAACAACAGCAACAATAAGAGAAAAAAACAGCTAATAATAAAATTCGCATCATAATTTCATAAGAAAAATTTTATGTTGAAAGAGAAAAAGAAAAAAAAAAAAAAAACGGCGAAAAAACAAACAACAATTGAAATGCCCCAATTTGGTGAGCCATGAACTCAAAGCAACAACGGCAACAACTGCAACAGCAACAGCAACAGCAGCAGCAACAACCGTTAAAAGCAATGATAAAAGAAATGCAAAAGAAAAGGAAAAGAAAGAAAAGAAAAATGGCATCTCACTTTCTTTTGCAATGCAAGAAAAATGCACAAGTTGCTGCTGTTATTTTGTTGCTGATAGCAGTTGCAGTTGCTGCTGAAAAGTAAAAGTGCATTTTCACTTATTTCATGAGGCAGCAGCCGCAGCCGCAGCGGCATAAAAATGAAACAAAAAGAAGAAAAAAAAAAGAGGAAAAAAAATTGCATTGAATGTCAAGCTGTTCACACACAGTGGGCAAGGCAAGCGTGTTGTCTCGCTCTGGTAAGTGCAATATGCAGAGGAAAAGCCAAGCAAACAAGCAATGAAGCTTGCAAGCACACTCACTCATATATATGTATATACACACACAGACACACGAGCGAGCATACATGCACACAATTGGCAGCAGCAGCAGCAGCAGCAGTAAGAGAGGAAGAGAAATCAGGTCAAGGCTTGTCGGCGACGAGTTTACAATTTATGCTTTGCTGGCTGCATTATTGCATGTTGTACGTTTGTCTCTCTGTGCGTGTATTTGAGTATAAGTGTATTTATGTGTGTCTGTGTATGTGTGTGTGCTTTTTACAGCTTTTTAAATACACAAGCTTACAGACAAACAAACAAACAAGCAAACCGTCGACGTCGTCTCGTTTTGATTACCCCCTCCCTCACTCCCCTACAACAAGCAACCGTCCGACCACACGGCAACCCGCTGCCACAGTTCCTTCATTCCGTAGTCGTCGTCGTCGTCGTCGATGTCGACGTCGACGTTGTGGGTGAATGAGAAGCATGTAAAAAAATAAAGAAAAAAAATATTCATAAAATGTAAAAATTCAAAAGCCGCTGCGGAGACACCAAGAGAAAGAAGGAGAGCAAGAGGGGCAAATAAACGAAATGTGAAATAAAAATAAGAAATATGGCACACAAAAACAAATGTAGAAATGTACATTTCTACATATTTTAGCCACAAAACCGACCGTCCGACAGACCGACCAATTCGTGACGGAAATTGCGGGAAAAATGAGAAGAAAAAATAACAGCTGTGCGGATAGGCACAGCAAGCTAACTGCAACCGAGACCACCCGCCCCCCAAAACCACTGTGAAATCCATTTTAAACTGCAGCCGATTGATTACCCTTACTATATAAAAAGTATAAATATATATTACTACATAGATATAGATTTCAAATAATGGTTTAGTCACAAAGATGAGGTTCAAATTGATTTTAAATTAGTATGTTAAAACAATCATTTGGTTTACCATTTGTCATCTATCACTTTTATCTAGACACTTTGCTATTTGCAAAGCATCCGATTCTAAAAATAATCTGCTGATAAAAGCCGACAAAGCAATTAATTATGTAATTGATATTCTTAGATTTGTTCAAAATCAGTGTACTGTGAGTGTATGGCTTCCTTAAAAATAATTTGGGTATGGAATTTTGCCATATTCAGGTATAGACACATTTTTTTTTTGTTTTAACGGAAATTATAAATATATGTCTATGTATGTACATATATACATACATACATATACATATATTATAAAACTGTTTGTTATAGGTTTTTGTTGAGAATTTCCTTTCTTTGGTTCTTTTCTTGTTGATTTACTTAAATTTTAATCGCCTGTCGATGGTCGTGTCGGAAATGCCTGTCAGTTTGTCCGGCATTTAGTTTACCGTTTCTCTTGACTAGCTGTGGAATTTACTATGGGAAATTCTCACATGTTCGCTAGTTGTGTCTGGCCGCTGTGGCGTATGCGTAATTTGCAGCAGGTGTGCACAAAATTTGCAAGAATGTTAAATTGCAAATTATTTATTATATTATTTAATTTTGTTTCTAATTTTCATCAATTTATGCGAGAGGAGATGTTTTAACATTTCCGGTTATGATATTCGTTTACTAGGCGTATGAGGAATTTTCAGTTTTAAATTACATTATGCATACGCATAGTTAGCTATCTAGATGAATTTAGTTGGAAATGCAATTTCTGCAGTGCTATAGGGGTGTGTCAGTGTCTGTGTGTGTGTGTGTGTATAGTTTGTTGTTCTGAAAAAGTCCAACAAAATATTACCCCAATCAGTTTAGCCAGATGTAAACTTTAATGGTGCATAAAGAAATACACACACACAGAAAAAAGGTTTAAGTCAAACAGCAAAAACCCCAAATAAAAAAAACCAAGATATAGAAAGAGAAAGAGTGCGAGGAGGAGGAGGGGGGGGACAAACGCATTGCAATGCTGCGCCAAATGTGCGCTGACCTCTAAAAATGCGGTCTAATAAAAATAAAAATAAAATACAAAACAAAAATAAAAAAACACAAAAACAACAACAAAATTAAATATATTACGAGAAAACAAAGCGAAATTGGCAAACATGTGTACATGTATGTATTTATGTACATATATACATACATATATATCTATGTATGTATGCATGTATGTTTATATGTGAAAGAAATTAACGGTAAAGTCATGTGGATGTATTTCGGTTAACCATACCCTTTGCCTGAAAAGGGTATGTGCACTTTAGTATCATAAAATAGTTAAGAATACTAAATGATTAAAATATATACATATGTACATACATATATACCAATATATACATACATATATTTCTTGATCGGTAGAATAATACCAACTAGTTAGCTTTCAATCAGTTTGTATGATCGATACATTGTAAATCAATTTACAACTTTCAGTTTATAATCAATCGATTTTGAATTTGATATACATACATACATAGAACTTGAATTACAACTACTAGAATGTATTATATACATATCTATAGTGTTTATATAGTGGTATATATGTTTACAAACATATACATGGTATAGGTGCCCTAAGATTGAGCTACCATAACAGGGTATAGATATTATAGCATAGAGCGGTTTGAAGCCCGTCCCTCTGCTTTTATTTTGTTGCTGTTGTTTGCCTGTTTTTGTTTTTGTTGTTTTTTGCTATTTCTTGTTGTTGAATTTGAATTATTTCCCCCGAATTTGGACTTGAACTGGCTTGTTGATATGTGCGCGGCGTTTTGGGACAGTTACATCATATTCAACCAGCCAGCCAGTTCGTCAGTCAGCCAGTCAGTCAGTCAGTCATACATATGTATGTACATACATACATACATACATACATATGTATGTACGCACAGATATACGGGCAGCATTTGCGGCAATAGTAGGTCAATGTAGGTACGAGCCATTATTGTTGATGTTGTTGTTGTTGTTACTGCTATGATTAGTTGTTTATAATGCCTCCGATATGCCCAGTGCCAGTCTCTCTCTGCAATAGCAAAGGTCTCGTGGTTGAAACACACACTCGCACACTCACTTACATACTCGTTCATTCATTCAGTCACTCATCCAATCCAATCCAATCCATCCATCCATCCATCGTCGTCATACAATATTATTCCCAATATGTTTACAATTTCATAGTGTTTCCGAAAGTTTATAGAAGCCGCTCGCTTGTCTGCTTAACAACAATAACAACAACAACAACAATTTGTAATTGTTTATGGTATTTGTTGTTGCTTATTGGCCTATTTTATGCGGTTGCGTTTTGTGGGCGTTATATTTTGGAAGAAAAAAAAAAGAGAAGTGCGTCTATTTCTTTGTAAATTGAAGAGTGTAGGTTGAGCGGGGTTTTTTTTCTCCTTTTTGTTTTTAGCTGACATTAATCATAAAACTGACTTATTAAAAGCAGGCTTTTTTTTATCAAAACACACACATGTATGTACATATATGTATGTACATATATGCATATATACATACATATGTACATAAATGCTGTTTATATATTTTGTTAAAATGTGTCAGAGGATCAAATGACATGAGAAATTTAACTTATTTCAAATGAAAATATTTTTAATTGTATCTACAATTTTTTATTAAATGTTTAAAAACTTGTATACAGTTGAGGAAACATATATGTGTACACAGATATGTATATGTATATATGTACATATGTACATATATAAACTGTTGATCAGCACAGAATTCTTATTTTTAATTGAATTCCTCGTCTTTGGCTAATTTTAAAAATATTTCTCTTATTTTCATCGTCAGTTTCCGCATTTTGAAGCGCTAAGAAAAATTACAATTTTCAAATAACAAAGCAAGCAAGTCGTTCCAGTCGACTTTGAGTATACCCTGTAGCAAATAGAGATATTACCAATAATTTAAAATAAAATGTTCCTAATTTGCTAATTGCTCACAGCAAATTTGGTTGCCTTAACTTTAATAGTCTTTGGAATCCCGATGTTCTTGTTGATGCTGATCAAGAATATATTGTCTAGATCAGATCTTTTGCCTGCTTACATACATACATTTTAGCCTTTTATCCTATAGGTACAGGTTATAACCATAGTTACTTATCATATACATACTTCAAAATACTTTTTTTTTTCAAAACAAATAAAGATTGAATTGACTTTTGAATTGAATGACTGAATTGGAGCTTTCGAAAGCTAAAATGAGTTACATTTGCATTTTCCATAATAAAAATTTGATATTGAACACGCAAAAGTTAATCAATCAGAAATCCTTTTAACTTCTGCTTCAGTAAACAGGAAATCAATTTCAAATAAATTCTATCCCGTTTATCTTGTTTTTCGTTATATTTTTGTTCGCCCCTTTCTTTTTTGTCTACAAAATTTATGTAAAATATCGATACTCATTCTATATAGCATCATGTAACTGGATAATCGGCTTAATAACAAATGCAAAACGGTCAAAACCAACAAAATGTATTAAGCATTTAGTTCAAATGTGTCGCAGAATAACCGGAATTGATATCAAAAACACGATAATGCTGTGTGTGAAGATACATACGTTAAAGCACACACAAGCATACACATACACACACACACACACACACACACACAGATACACACACATACAGACACACGGATTCACACTTTCAGGGGGAGTCAGTCAGGCAAACAAACAGGCGCATACATTTATTTATTTATTACTAATAACAATAATATATTTTATTGCATTGCCAAAAAAAAGCAAAAAAAGCAAAAACAACAACAGCAACGGCAATCAAATTTATGGGAATGCCAGAGAAAGAAAGCAAATTCAACTTAATTATACAACTGAAGGCAAATACAAAAGCAAAGGCACATGCAAAATCAGCGGCGACGACGACCGATTAACCGAAAGTAAGCAGCAGAAGGAACAAGAAATGAAAACAGTTGTTGATAGAAATGCCGATTTTCAAATACCCTGCATTAAGTAGTCCAATCATTAAAGAAATAAATTCTCTTTACCCTTGGCCATATTGTCTTTCATACTTCTTCTATGCATAGGCAATGGCTTTAAGCCATATATGTATGTACATACATAGCTGTAAATATTGTATTAACGGCTTTTTGACAAGCTTAAATGAAATGAAACATTTATGCAGTTATCAATGTTAACTGACATTAGTTGAGCTGCTATAAAATCTCTGTGTGTTTAATCAGACGAATTAACAATTATGTTAATTATACTCTCTAAGTACATATGTATGTATGTACATACATACATACATATATAGTGTGGCAAATGCTTTCTTTTGTCAACATTAAATACCCTTTTTGCTATGCGGTTTGGGAGTCATTTACAATATCGATAATAACTACATACACATACACATATGTATTTACATACATATATACATACATACATAAAGAGAAGAAAGGCAGCAGCAACAACGGCGACAACAACGCAAAAGTTCTATATTTAAATATTATAATTTATGTGTTTGTTTAGCTATTGTATGTATGGTTGTATATGTCTGTCTCTCTCTCACTCTCTTTGTGTTTGTGTGTGCTGACTGGGATGTGGTAGATGTCTCTTCCCCATTCCCATTCAATGATCCCCCTCTAAAAGTTCCCCAATTCCCAGTTTCGTTCCCAGTTTGTAACGTCAGCGGCATATTTTGACAGTCTCTGTTTCTCCCTGCCCCTCCCCCTTTGCATTTCAACCATCCCTCAATCACTCTTTATCACTCTCTCTTTCTCTTTCTCTATCTCTCTCTCTCTCTCTCTAACTCTCTCTCTCACTCTCTCTGTTCGTCTTATTCTGTTGTTCCCTTTCTCTTCATCTTTCCCTTTCTTACTTGCTCTTCCTCTTTCTCTGTCTAAATTCCTGTTCTGCCACTGCTGACTTATTTTGGCTTTCATGCCGACACATTCACTCTTGTCTGTGTTCCTGTATCTGTATCCGCAACTGTGTTTGAGTGTGTGTATGTGTGAGTGTCTTTCACAGGCTGTATGTGTATGGGTAGAAAGAATAAAAACTGACTTGCTGTTGTAGCGTTGGGTGTGTCTGTGTGTGTGTGTTTGTATGTGAGTTGTGCGCTTTTTGGAAATTCAGTCTCAAGTTCAAGGTCTCGCGGATAACGCGCACACACACCGACACAGACATATGGCGAGTAAGAAGAAGCAGCAGTGTAGTCACACATACATAAAGACATACAAGCACGATTCTTATTGTTTATTGAAGGCACATACATACATTCATACAAACATTTCTACATTTATACATATATGTACATATGTATGTATGTTCATATGTTTGCATGTGGCAAAAGTAATTTCTCATTGTTGTTAATATGTGTTATATGTATATTATATATAAATATGTATGTATATATAAATATATATATGTATATATTTATATACTTACTTATATACTTATATATATGTATATATATATATGTACATGCATACATATGTAGTATGCATGTATGTATGTATATACCTATACCGCGCTTCGAAAATATCTTCTTCAATATTTCCGCATTAAGAAATTATATGAATTGTTGTTCTTGCTTCGTTTTTGTTTTCTTTGCTTTGGTTTTCGTGCTATTTGTTGTTTTCTATACTAAATACTTAAAAAAAAAACGACACCAACAAAATAAATGAATATTATAAAGGAAATATAATGTAATTTTGTTATTTATTTAATTTTTGTTTTTTTTTTTTTTTGATTCTGTTTTTGTTTTAATTTGTCATTAAGTACTTTTGTATATGTTTTATTGTATGTGGTATAATATGCATATAGATTGACGCATTTGCCTGAAACGCAATTTGTATAATATTTAAATTGAAATTTTGTAATAATTTAAATAAAGGCAAAAACTCTTGATTGCATATGCATGCCCCTAACATACTTGCATACATATAGTACATATTAACATTCTATATCTAACGAATTTAGTTATTCAAGAATTTCCGATATTTGCAGGTGGCAGCAGGAAAGCAAAGCGGATACAACCGATCTGCATATACATACATATGTACATGTATGTATGTATACATATACATATGTGTTTAACTGTATATAACAATCTATATAGCAGTATTTAGCTCAAGACTGTATAACAATTAATGTTTAACAGTAGGTCTTAAAATTCATATAACAGTTGCAATAGAAGCTAGCATTTGTTACATATGTATGACAGTTGTCATAATCAATTGCAATACAATAACACACATATATATATATATATATATATATATCTATATATATATATCTATATATATATATCTATATATATATATCTATATATATATATATATATATATATATATATATATTGTCTACATCTCTTCAAATCGTTGTAAACAAAAGAAAACAAATGTAATTTTCATGCAAAGATATTTTCTTATCGACCACAGGTCGTATGTGTGATCTCAAAAATCAATTATAATACATGTATTCATTCTTTAGTATTTAGCATATGAAACAAAAGCTTTAACGGCAGCATTTGTTTAATTGAATTTATTAATCAGATTATATATACATACATATGTACATATATATATACATATAGCATATTATCAAATATTATTATTATGTGAAATCTTTAGACAATAGATAAGATGTTATCTTAAGAATTGATGCAAAATCTTATTCCTTATTTCTTTTTAATGGTATGTACATTATCTAACAGTATGTCATAACTAATTATTTGTTAAAGAAATTAACACTTTTCACGCGCACCAGGCGTTCTTAATGTTCTTAATATACATATGTATGTTTAAATGTACATATGTTCATATATGTATGTATGATGAAGAGTCAAAGATTTTTCAATCACAAGACCGACCATCTTACTTTTAGGCATTACAAGTGCTAATTTAATGGCGTTTCGTGATTCCAGTTTCATACGAATGAATATAGAATCAATTTCGGAGAATTTTCTTTAAAAAAATAATTACTGGTTTCATTAGAACAATGCTTTAAAACAAAATATCCTTCCCATTTTCCTGTAACGTAATGTAACCTTGACCTGACTCTGTCACTTTCTCTCTCTCTTATGCGTTCTCTTTTCTTCTTTCTATCTCAAACTAATTGTGTCTCTATTTGTTTCTAGCTCCCCCTCTCTCTCTCTCTCTCTCTCTCTCTCTCTCACTTTCTTTCTCTCTCTATCTGTGTCTTCTTGTCTATGTTGATGTCTGAGCTAGTTCCCACATCAATTTATCGATCCATTGACCATATGCTATTAGACTTCATTACTCCCAGGGCGTTAGTTCCTTTAATTTTTCCTTTAAAAATTAAAAAAAATAAAAGCAATTTGCCAAACAGATTTTGTAACTGCATTACGCCAGATATATATGACATAATCTTTACTATATCACAGACACTATACCACACTAGCACACACACAAACACATACGCACACTTCTATCTCTCTATTTTCTTGACGTATTATCGTGTGCCCCAATCAATGGGCAACAGATAAGGAGAACTTCCATCTTGGCAATTAAAAAAAAGCGATTACAACACGCAGAGTAAAAGAAAGATACAGATACATATACAAATACAAATACAGATACAGATACAGTGGATACCGGGCGGGCGGGTGGCGTCTGTTTGAGAAACGGTGGCAGGAGGTGACGGAGAAGGAGGAGATAGACACAGACTGGCTTACATAATTCTAAAACGCAGCCGTATTTGGGTTAAAGCAAAAGAAAAAAAAAGCAAAAACGAAAAAAAAAAAATGGAAAATCATTTGCTAATTTCTTGCCTCGAAACGAGAAATTTAAGTTTTTCCGCGCATTCGTTGAGTTGTATGTACGTATGTATGTATATATATTTGTGTCTGTGTCTGGCTGCCTCTGTGTCGCTGTCTCTGTGGCTGTGTGTGTCTTTGCTCAGTTGTTGCCAATCTATTCCCAACCTACCTCAAAATGTTTTGCGTTAGGCCTCAAAGCAACAGAGCGAGTTGGGTGGCTATAACAAGAGTGAGGCAGAGAAGTATGGAAGAGATGGAGGAGCACGCGCTTGCGAAGAAGGTGGGGGCCGACTTGCGCTCTTTTTTTCACTATTTCCCACAAAGCATACACACACAGACACACACACACACAGACATACACATACATACAGAGATACACTCATTCACTCAGTTACTCAGTTACCCAGCCAAACTAAGCTGGTTTGTCATGTAAAAAGTGTAGAGGGGAGCAAAGAGAGAGCGTAAGTTACAGGCTCTCTGCCGCATGTCGCAATTGAAAGTTGCCCCCGCATATTCTCTATGTGTGCCTCTCTAGCTATCAATGCATACATCGAGTGAGTATATGTATGTCTGTGTGAGTGTGTGTGAGTGTATGTGAGTGGGTGGTAAGAGGAAAGCCAACGGCATCGCAAAAGGTTGAAGGTAAAACGAAAACCCAAAACAAAAACCCAAAAATGAAGTCGTGTAGAAATAAAAAGGTTAAAATAAAAAAAGCGGAAAAAATAAATAATAAAACAGCAACAACAAGAAAGCTAAACAAAACACCAAAAAAAAAAAAAAGATGTCTGCAATGTTGTAAGCGGAAAATATATATCATATAGTAGGAATACGAATACCGTATATACATATGTATATATACCAAATCCTCTGCTCTGTGTGTGGGTGTGTCTGTGTGTGTGTGAAAAATAAAGTTTTTGTCCACAGAAAACGAAACGAATTTTCAATTTGCCACCGACTTGGGAATACTTAAAACAAAAAAAACAAAAGAAAACAAAAACCAAGTTGGGAATGCGAATATATATAGATCTTCATATATATATTTTTATATGTGCATATATGTATGTATACACATGTTTATGTTCATGATGGATAATACCAAAGATGATGAAGGGTCACAAGCTCTCGGTGGAATTTGATTTGTGGTTTCCAGAGAATGGAAATAGATTTTGTAATAATTAAAACGAAACGTTTTATCAATGTCTTAAAAATATGTAAAGGTTATATATCATTAATAAATATTTTAATATACATTTGTTTATAAACAATTGCGAAATTGTTAGACAATCATGAAATAAACTATTTTGATAAAATAGGTCAAATCTAACTTTTCTTTAATCGAAATGAACTTGATTCTTATAATAAATTCAATTGGTTTATCGAATATATATTTATATATATATATATATATATATATATATATAATCATTTGTGATTATGATTTTCAATTTGTGAAATGCAATGCAAACACTTATACTCGTATTTCCGTTTTTATTAAACAAATTTGACATAAAATTGCAGAACCAATTATAAAATTACCAAATTTTTAGTTGCACATAAGTACATACATACATATGTATATATCCATATATTCATATACATATGCATGTACGGATGTAAGTCTATATGTATGGATGCATGTGAATTGACATACGTCTATCATGCACCCTCTAGTATGCCTGAAAACGCTGTGGCACCATTCACTCAATAACCCCAATCTGGACGCCCACTTTGGCCAACTTGTGAGCGAAGCGCATTTCCGCACAAATACAAAGAGACTATGCAAACAAACTACAGGCACACACACATACACAAGTATAGTATATATATATGTGTATGGCTGTGTGTTAAAGTACATACAAAAAATAAAATTCAAGTGCCTGACGCCCTTTTTAAAAATGTATCTACGTTTAGTATGTATCTTAAAGCTGCGAGCAAAAATCTGCGTTGCAAAAGTCAAAAGTAAAGTAAAGCGAACTAAAATGAGGTAAAATAAAGCTGGCCAAGAGGGAAGTACGGATGGACGAGGAGACGCTTATGGAGGAGGAGAAAGAGGAGAAGGAGGAATAGCAGCAGTAGAAGACGAAGATGTTGGCAGAGAAGGGAATTGTAGGGGCAAAAAAGGCAGCTGACTTTGTTGCGTCGATGTTGCCGACGACGCCCCGTGTAAAAGTCAAATAGAGGAAACAAGTTGTTTGGCTAGGGTTACGAGCCAAGAGTCATATAAATATATATATATATATTATATATACTATATATATATACATATATTTGTATATATATCTTTATATACTTATATATAAGTCTATACTGCTATGTAGCAAGTGTAAGAGCTGAAGCTGAAGTCGAAGCATTTAGCAGTTGGTAAGTTGGGTTGCTTTGGCAGTTTTAGAGCAGCACTCAAGTGACTGGGAAACTATTTCACACACACACACTCACACATACACATACATTGACTCTCGCGTACATACACATATACACAAAGTCATAGAGAGACAGACGTAGGAAACTAGCGAATGCAGCAGAGAGACAAAATCAGCCCCAGCTGAGAGCCATAGTTAACTCTCGCTAGATCCCACACTCTTTATTTTACTTTACTTTACTTTGCTTTGCTTTGCTTTGGTTTGGTTTGGTTTCGTTTGGTTCTCTCGCCGCTTTTTGTAGTTGTTGCTGCCGCTGCTGCTGCTGCTGCTGTGCTGTGCGTTTGCCGCCTAAAGTAATCAATAAAATTGTTGAGGTGGGTTAGGAAACTGTTACGAAGCGGTCGGTGGGTCGGTTGGTCGGTTGGTCGGTCGGTCGTTTAGTTTGGCTGCTTAGTTGGGGGCTCTCGACTCTGTTTTGACTTACGCAGCGCGCGTCGACGCCAACAGCAGCCGAGAAGTCGACGGAAATTGCGCTATTTTAAATAATGTTTATTTTGCGTTTGGGTTGTCTTTGTTTTTTGTACTTTTTTTCTTTCCTTCTTTTTTCTTTTTTTTTTTTTTGTTAATTTTTGTAGTTGTTGCTATCGTTTGTCTGTTGCGGGAGGCATTTGTTTGTTATTGTTGTTGTTATTGTTTTTGGTTTTATAAATTTTTACTTTTCGTTGTTGTTGCCAAATTGACATTTCACAATTTTGGCAAGTGAAAGATTTGAGAGGAAGCTAAGCTAAGAGATCACAGCATGTCGGGGCCTACGGTGGAAGGGGGGGTGCGAGGAAGAGACTAAATAAGATAATGATGGAGGAGAAAAGTGGAGGGCAACGGTAAGGATACCGTATAACTATAGGGTATATTCGAATCATCACTGTATGTGTACACACATACACAAACATATTCATTTGTATATATGTATGTATGTATTATGTGTATTCTAGATCTGCATCAAAAAAATAAATCTATGACGAGATGAAGGACTATTTGTAACTGATCGACTTGAGTTTCTCTAACTTAATCCAATTAAGATTTAGATTTTAAACTAAATTAAAATGAAGAATTTTGAATAGATAGCATCTATTATTAAGCATTGTCACGCCTACACTTCCACACGAGAAAAATTACACTACTTCTTATATTTATAGCAAATCGATTATGCAGGGTATTGTGAAGTCGTTGCCCCAACTTAATTGGGGTATTGCCTGTTATTGTTATGGTGGGAGTCGATTGGCAAATGTTTTTAACATAAAAATAACAACAACCTGAATGGGATTTATTGGCCAAGGCATCTAAAATTGAGTGGAAATAAAAAAATATATATAGATGTACACATATGTATGTATATATGTCTCGTTTTTTGTTTTCTTTTTAAGTTCTTTCTTAATTTGACTTCATCCTGAAAAATATTGTCTTTATAGTTTGTCTCTAGCTAAGGTTGCGAAATTGCTAAAAACATTTCATCTCCAAAAATGAATTGAAATTTGCTATGTATATATATATATATGTATATATATATATATATTATTGGGGATTATTTTGCATTCTGATTCTATAATTTTAATCCATTCTTATCCTTTTCTCAAAACTATTTCCCACATTAGTACATGTAGTTCAATTGATATTGTTGTTAAAATTATTAGCAATTTGTTTATGGAAATATTGAATCAGTCGATGTATATAGTGTATAACATAATCCCTTCCCGATTTTCAATTGAGAAAAACTTACAGTATCGCTTCATTAAGCTCTTTTTGTAGGCAGCCGAACGTTCTGCTGGCTTAAGACGCATTCGCGCCCGTTCACATTGCGCCGAATCATCGGATTCTGTGCCAGAATAAGTGCGTCCTCGTCGTCGGCTGGCTGATGTGGCAGCTGCTGTTGTGGCACTACTTAGTGACAAATCCAATGGTGAATCATAGCCATCTTGATATTGCTCTAGTAGCTCTTCATCATCGGCGTCCGCTTCAACATCCGCATCCGCGTCAGCATCAGCATCCGCATCAACATCAGCATCTTCCTCCAGCGTTGTTTCCTCATCCTCAATATCGCTCATCATTTGCTGTGGCTGCTGTATCATGGCCTGGACGTTGCTGGTGATCACTGAGCTGCGTTGTAGTTGTTGTTTGCGTTCCCAAAGAATTTTGGATACATCATCCAAAGTGCTGCGAGTTTTATCTGTTGCTGGTGAGGGTTGCTGTTGTTGTTGTTGTTGCTGCTGCTGTTGCCTTAGATGATTATAAAGCACCTTAAATTCGCGACAATCGGAGGATTCCTCTTCATCAGCTGGTGGCGATTGCTCTGGCTCTAATTCTGGCTTTCCCTGTGGCTGTTCACCAATTGAAGGATTTGGACTCGAAATAGGACACTTTGCTGCCGTCTCTGACTCGCTGACATCTATGGCACCTGATTCCTGTTCAACTTTGACTTGCATTTGCTTTTCAGTTAGCTCGACCTCTTCAACAACTAATGGAGCTGAAGCTGGCGGAGGCGAGGAATTGGATTTCTCGACTGTGATGGTAGCTGTTGCTGTTGCTGGAACTGAAACTGGAACTGGAGATGGTGGAGTGGCCACTGCCGGTGGTGGCGTGGGCGATGTCCTGGCTGTGGGCGATGTGGGCGTTATCGGAGATGCCACAGGCGTTGGTGTGGCCGATGCCGACGATGTCGAACAGGAGGAGGACGACGACGACAACGATGATGATGATGATGACGACGACGATGACGACGACGACGATGATATCGACGATGATAATGATGATGATGAAGATAATGATGAGGTTGATGAGCTGGATACGTTAGCTAAGGCTGCCGCCTGGCTGGCAAAATTATGCGCTGTGGCAGCCACCAAATGTTGCACCATAATCATTTTGTACACCGCGGCGTATGCGTGATGTCTTCAACAATATATATTCAATTATATATATATTTTATATATATATATATATATATATATATAAATATTTGTTTTATTTTATTTGGAGAAAAAAAAAACAAAAAAATAAGCCCCAAGAAATTGCGTATACGCAATGTTTTACATGGGGTACATTGGAATTTTTACTTCCATTTAATTGCACTAAAATTGAACTTCTCCTTATCCGTTTCCGCTTTTCCTTTTGCTTACGCTTAAATTTGCTTTTTGTTTTTTCTATTCTTTTTTTTTTTTAAATTTTTGGATAATTTTGCACTTTGTTGTTCGTTGTGGGTTTTGTAGTTGTTGTTGTTGTTTTTTTTTTGTTTTTGTTTGTTTGAGGTATTTAAATTTGTTGTTTAATTCTTCATCTGTTTTGCACTAATTTTGGACGTGTTGCTGGTGTTGTCGTTGTTGTTGTTGTTGTTGTTGTTGGGAGATTGCTGCACTTGCAACTGCGGCAGCAATATTAGCCTCTGCAGCAGCTGTGACGATGCCGGCATCGCCTAAACACATCTCATAGATTAAGAGAATTTAGAACTTGGCTATGAACTTGGCCACCTGCTGGTTGTATTGTTTTGTGGCATGTTGCATGTTTGAGGCGTTATTGAGACGAATTTGAGTTTTGGTTGCTGTTGCCTGTTGTTTATATTTTTGAGTTTCTGTTAAAAATATTAATTTTTTTTTTTTTGGCTTTTTTTTTGTCAATTATTTGGTGAAGTGCCGCCGCGGCACGTCATTTATCTCTTACGGTATCAGCAAAACTAAAATCTAAAGTCAGCACAAAAACCGCTGCGAGTGTTTGTTAGGCGCAAACAACACAAAAATGTTGCAGCAGCAGCAGCAACAGCAGCAGTAGCAGTAGCAGCGGCAGCGACGCCGACGCCAACGACAACAACAGCAGCACCGTTGACAGCGTAGAGTGACGATGTTTCTCGCAAAAGCGCGCGCGCGCCCCACTCACCAACACACACGCAGGTGTAAAAGGCAGACACACACCACAGACGGTCGGTCGGTCGGTCGGTCATACACAACAATCAACAACAAATGCAATAACTACGATGACAACAATATCAAGAAATAGCAACTACACTAAACAGCAACAACAAAAAAAAATATATATAAATAAATAAATAAAATAATAATAATAATAACGCCAAGTGAGCAAGCAGCAACGGCAAATTTGAATGGGGCTCGCTTGCTTTGCTTGACTCGCGCCGACTGAACGCTGCCTGCGTTCGGCATAAAACGTTCAGTTAGCTCACAAAGTCGCTCTCTCTGCCGCAGTCGCAGCTGCTCTGCTGCGTTGCTGATTGCGAAAACTTTGCCGGAGAGCCACCAGCAAGCAAGCCACCCAGCCAGCCAGCCAGCCAGCCAGCCAGCCAGGCAGGCAAACGACGGGCTCCACTCGTGACGACGACGCCAACGACAACGACGACGGCGACGACGACGACGACGACGACCAACAACACACAAACGAAATGGCAAGCAAACGTAACAGTTTGGCGAGCGAGCAAAAATGTTTGGCGCTCTTGCTCTCTCCCTCTCTCACCTACAAACATAGACACTCTCGCTCTCTGTCATTGTTGCTGTTGCTGTTGCTGCTGCTGCTGTTTCTTGTTGCAGCTGCTTGTTTGTTTGTTTATCAGTGTGTGTGTGTGTGTGTGTGTGTGTGTGTGTATGTTTGTGTGCGTATATGTTTGGGGGGACTTTTGTGTGCCACATGCGCATTTGCATGCAATTCTTATTGAAGTCCCCATCGAGTGGCAAGCAACGCACTTTCAGTGGGACGATTGAAAGACTTGGAAGGAAAATCTCGCACAGTGGGTTAACTTTTTAGAGATTCCAGAGTGATCTTCACATAGGACACTTCAAAACTTAAAACAATTTAAGGATTCAAAACTAAGATCTAACATATCTATATGTTTATCTCCTACAAATTGGATATAGATCAATCAATGATTCAGATATACATTTAGAAAAAAAATTTAATTAAAAATTTCATTTCGTAACTAAATTTAATATTAAGTTATCAAAAAGATTGTCCATAAGGATTTTCACTATCATAATTCTTGAAGCAGTAAAAAAACAAAGAATATAAATCAGAAATCGATTATATTTTTATATTTATGTATGTATATATATATATAATGAAGATTCATCGTTTTACGGTTACTACATTCATTATATTATGTATATTATAATATGATAATTCCAAATTAAGCTTTATTCTTAATAATTTCTAAGAAATTAATCAGTTCCGGTTGTTCTAAATTAGAAAATTCCATATAAATTTCTCGATAAATTCCCCGTATTCTTCCTTTAAACTTTAGCATTTTAGATACTTAATCAAATTTCGAAATATTCGAAGCAAATAAAGTAATAATATAATAATAATAATAAAATAATTTTCCCGAGCTATGTGAAGTTCAAGATCTTTGGAAACATTTCAATCATTCACTATATATAGTTTTCAAAAAGAATTCGATTTCTTAAAAGGCATAAAATTAAAAATTACTCATGGACTATATAGTTTGGAGTCCGTTCTTGCATACATATATACAAAAATGAATGAAGTCTATATGGTTTTTAATAATTTGTACGATATTTGTACAATATTTTGTTTTTATTATTTATGACATATAAAAATAACTAATTTTGGTTGGTTTTTTTATCTGAGATAAGCCCATGTTATTTAAGTAATAATGACTAAATACTGGTCACTCAATGAATAATGCTTTTAATGTATAGATATATATAAATATATGTATATATATATATATATATATATATATATATATACATATATATAAAATATTTTTCTTTGGTATTTTCAGATTTTCTATAATTGGTTAATTCGATCCGTTGGATCGGTTATGAAATCTTTTTCTGTTTCCTGTTTCTCTTCTTTCTTTTTTTTTAATTTATTTATCCTCACATTTCCTTATTTCCTTTGCTTTGAATTCTTGAGTCATTTCGAGAGATTTCAAGATCAAGATCATTTGCTTTAAAATGTGGTATATACATACATACATAAATATTCCTCTACATATGTATGTATAGGCCCTATATAAAAGCGCAAATACATTAACGAACCTACTCATACACATACACACACACACACACATACACATACAAGCGTACAGGCCATACTGGCTCTCTGGGTGATGGCGATTAAAAAACATTCAACGACCCAGACCCAGTGCTCTCCTCTTCACCAACAGCAGCATCCTCATTTTCCAGTACAGCAAGTGTGCCGTGTGGCATGTGGCAAGAAGCAAACTTCTTTGAGTGTGTCTGCACGCGTAAATGTATGTATGTATGTATGTGTGTGTGTGTGTGTGTGTGCGTGTGTGTGTTTGTGTAGCTATCGCTGCTTCAAATGGGTCAGGCCATATAAAAAGGGCTAAACGATCATTGGGGGGCATGGATTGAGAGGGCGGAGAGAAGGTGTGCGTCTATTAACGAGAGAGCAGGAACATGTTTGGACAAGAGAAGGCAATGCTGACGCTGTCGTTGGCGTTTTTCTGTTGCTGTTGACTTCGCTGTTGCTGTTGCTGTTGCTGCTGCTGCAATCGACACGATTATGACTCAATGCAAGTGTGTGGGTATATATGTGAGAGTGCTCTTTCTCTCTCTTTTTCTTCTTCTATTTTTTTCTCTCTTTCTCTCTCTGTCTCTCTCTCTCTCTCTCTCTCTCTGGCAGTAGAGCAAATTTTCACTTTCCGTTTGTTTGATTGTTGTTGCTATTGCTGCTGTTGGGGGCCTTTCCATTTACTTTGACGATTTGCGATTGCAAGTGTGCGAGCGGGAGAGCAAATTGTTGCAAATAAAGGAAGCAGAGCAAGTAGTCAACGACGACGACGACGACGGCGACGTCAAAGCGCACAGGCACATCAGAAGGAAGAGTTTTGTTTTTAGAACAAGAAGACAAGTTTGGTAGGGGAATAGAGGGTGGTGGAGGGTGGAGGGTTAGCTATAGAAGAACCTAAATGAGGCGACGACGACGACGACGACGACGACGACACAGACATACTTTTGCTTGTGCATGTGTGTGAAATGAGTCCAATGTACCGACAACTGCCATCTAAAGCGCGGGAGTTAGGAGGGATGGGTGGTTAGGGGAAACGGAGAGGGTATTTTAGGGTTTGGTTGCCGCAGACGGCTCCTTTTTATTCTGTTTTGTTTTTTTTTTTTTTACTTTATTTCTTCTTTTTTTTTTTTTGTTTGCCAGGAGACTGAGTCCAAAGGGAGACAGACAGTCGTAAAAGAACTTTTTGAAGAGGAAGCGCATTAGGTGGCTCTGAACTGAACTCAACTGAACTGAACTGAACTGAACCGAACCGAAGAAGAACCAAACCAAAACTGGACTGGGCAGCCCTCCCAGTTGGAAGTTTCTACTGAGCTTCTTGACTCCTTTGAGGTGTGAGCGGACTTGTGTAGCCGATTCATGTTTCAACAGAAGTCATTGAACAGCCAACGAACGCATGATGAAACCGTGGTGCAAAAATCAAACTAACGAAGTCCTTTTAAATATTTCAAGATAAAATCAAAAGAAAAACCCTTGAAATTTTAAGAAATTTTACGATATTTACATATGTATGTAAATATGTAATTAAAGAAATTCGCAATTTTTAGAATTAATTATAAAATAATATATAATAATATTTGAATCTACCTTTTTAACGAAATAAATTTTTAAAAATATGAAACAAAAAATTAATAAAAATAAAAATGAAAATATGTTTCATTGATATGTCTTATTATCATTGTTTTAAACATTTTTCATTCATTAATAATATGATATGAATCTTATTTAATAAAGTAATGTGAATCAAATAATGGAATCTCCTTCTATCAATTCATTTGATTTGGTTTATTTATTAAATAAGTAGAAGAAATATGTAAGGTTGTAACCACTGTGCCGACCATAATGACGACTGCAAGCAAAATCCTCTACCACCATTTCCACCAATTTCTACCAGCACCTCAATCCGACTCCAGTTGCCGCCTGTCCAGACATTTGGACGATGGGTTAGGAAGATGTCGGAAATGTATAAGCAGGCCAAGGAAGCGGTTGGGGTTTTGGATATTGCTTACATTCAGTCATTCAGTTAGTAGCTTCCAGCTCTAGCTATCTCTACCCAACCAGCTCCCAGTTCCCAGTTCCTTCAATTTTAAAGGCAACATCGCACCCACAGCAGCAGCACCAGCAACAGCAGCACCAGCAGCAGCAGCAGCAACAGCAAAGACGAGACAACATTTTTTTCTCGCTGTTTTTTGTGTTTTTCTGTTTTTTTTTTTCTTTCTTATTTTTGGTGTAAACAGCAGTGAATGACCTCATATCATCATCTAATACACGCGCCATGCACTCAAACCCAGTAATTGTCGCATTGACTGACTGAGTGACTGACTGACTGAGTGACTGACTGTATGACTTGACTAACTAACTAACCTGCAGACAGACACAGAATCAGAAACAGAGTCAGAAACCCGAATTTCTCTCTCTTTCTCTCTCTCTCTCTCGCTTTCGTTCTTTCTGTCTCTGGCTTTCGCTCTCTTTCTTTCTTTCTTTCATTCCATCTTTCTCTGACAGTTCTCCAGTCGATTACAAACGATTGCCAAAATGCGACAAACGCGACAAAATGACACAAAAGCTGAAAGCAGACTTGTAATTGTTACGGCTTCGAATGGTCCGGGATTGGATTGGATTGGATAGATGGCTATATGGGTGGCAAAAAAGTTGGTTGATTGGTTGCCTTGTTGATGGGTAGTTATGGTGGTGGTGGTAGTACTAGTGGTAGTGGTAGTAGTAGTAGTAGTAGTAGTAGTAGTAGCATCTCTTCTTTGTTCTTTACCCGATGCCAGCAGTTAGGTCTTTGTCTTTGAGCATTGCTTGAGGGACGCTTGTGGGTTAAATGAGTGACATTTATAATGGCTCGATGACTGAGAGAATTTGATGCTTGATGAGAATCTTGAAAGATTAGTACTGGATGCAATTTTCATATATGTATGTTCACTTATATGGTGGATTACATGAATGAAATTAATTGCGATTGCAACAAGGGATAAAAAAATGAAAGCTATCCAATTAGATGATGAGAAATGTATAGAAATATATAGAATTTGGTTTAACAATTTCTAAAATTGCTTAACTGTATTTACATATATATATAAGTATGAGAAGAAATGATCAAATTTTCAATCACCTAACACAAGTATTAGTTATATATTATATAGTAAATCTCAATTAATATCTCAATTTTGAGTTCACTTTTGGAATTTAGTCTGAAATTTTTTAATTCTTAAATTATAATACTTGAATTTGTTATATATAAATGATAACTGGTGTACGTAATATATATATATATATATATATATATATACATACTTATGTATATATATTTTTCCTAACGTTTTGCAATGCAATTTCGACTTTTATATATTCTTTTTTTTTCTTCTTCTGTCTTTTAAGACAACCTTCACGATTTGGTTGAGGAAGTTTCCACTATAACCACTTGACGACATATGTTAGCATTTATTATATTTATTATATTTCACCTGTAATCAGCAGATTTTCATTAACTAATTTTAACCTTCCATACAGTTTAGGTGCTAGCTGCTATATTATTTATTTCCCCATTTTCAGAGAGAAAAAGAAAGAGAGAGAGAGAGAGAGAAAAGAATATAAATTTCAGTTAACTGTTTATACTTGACCATCGGGGGCAATCAAGACAAATCCAGTTAAGTGAGAAGAGGTAGAAATTAAGAAAAGTGTCAACTGGCATGTTTATCCACATTGCGTATGAGTAATATGTTGTTTTGCATGTAATGCGGCCATTACAAGTGTCAAAATGTTTAAGCCGTAGACGAATTATTGTTGTCAGAACCTTGACCGCCACTTGTGACCAAGTTAAGAGCCAGAGTAGCTAAGTGGTCAGTTCTTAGTTGGCATTTTTTGTTATTGAAATTACATAAAAACAAAAAAAAAAAAAAAAAAAACAAAATATAAAGAGTCGAAAATGAGAAAAACAGAAAAATTATATGAAAAACAACCAATGAAAAGAGCAAAGTGCAAAATTTTCATCATGATGATGACGAACATTATTATTTTTGCCTTTTTTCTGTTAATACTTAATGCTGATGAGGGCAAGTTTATAGTCAATGTCAATGATAAGATTGGTTAACGTTTTTGGTCTGTTTTTTTGTTGTTTGTTTTTTTTTTTTTTTTTTTTTTGGTTTTTGTCTTTCAGTTTTTTTCTCAGCTCTTTTTTTGTTTTTGGTTTTTTTTTTGGTCTTACTATCTTTTGTGTCAGTCACTGTCAATGACAGGAGAGAAAGATGAGATGCGTTGAGAGAGACGATGCGTTGCGTTGCGATGAGACGACTCTAATAAGCAAGAAAAAGAGGGAGATTGTTTTGTTGGCAAGAGGTTTTTGGAATCCTTTTCATCTAGACAAGCGAATCAAGTTTTATGCGTTTTAATTAAACGAAATCGAAAGCTCTAGACAAAGATGGAGAAAAGTAAACGCAAAGGAAATTGCTGATTGTTGCCGTTGCTGTTGTTGATGTTGCTGTTGTTGCTGTTGCTGTTGTTGCTGCTGGTGTTGTTGGCCATTACATTTTACTGCTCATTTGACCACAACAACATTCTACGCTTTTCCACTTGCACTTGGCAACGAAAATGCTACAACAACTGGAAAAACTCGTCGTTGTCGTCGTCGTCGTCGTCGTTGCCACTGTCATCGTTGTCGGCGTCGTCATCAGCATTGCTGTTGCTGTTGTTGTTGTTATTGTTGCTGCTGGTGCTGCCACAACCACAAACAATGGCATCCTACTTTTGGCCAAAACAAGTCGTTCATACGCCCCATTGGCATTGTTTTGCTTTTCCTTTCTTTTGCAGCCAGCATAGCCCCCCGCTCTTTCACCTCATTTTCCCCCTCTACTACGCCTCTTCCCCTCCAGCACTCTTCCTCTACATCGTCTGCTTTGGCTTGCACTTGCACTTTCTTTTTGCATTATGGTCGTTGCTGGTGGAAAAACTTTCGATTTTCTCGCAAAAAACAAAAAAAAAAAAAAAAAAAACCAAAAGCAAATTATTTCTATTTTTGTTGCAAAGAAAATGAAAGCGAAATGTGCAATGTAATGTACGAAACAGAGGCGCGATATGTTAGTTAGTAAACATGTTGCAGATTGCAAAGGGAGGTGAACCAAGAGAAAGAGACAGAGACAGAGACAGAGACAGAGAGAGAGAGAGAGAGACGGGGTGTGAGTTTTTAGTGTGGAAATATCACACCGTTCGTTCAGTGTACACCGGCTAACCGGCAACTAAGGCGTCAATTGAGAAAATGGCAGCATCAGCAACAACAACAAACACAACAACAATAATAATAATCACAACAACAAGAAAGTCAGCATAGTTGGCCATTTGATTTGATGGTGTCTGATGTACACTGAACTTGACTAACATAAAGACGGGCCCTAAGGCCAAAATAAACTATACAGAAGTTATGCACCGTTTAATGGCGGGTGGTGGGGGTGGGGAGGGTAGAAGAAAAGAAAGAAATTTATTCAATTTATCAACATTCCAAAAATTAACATAAAATAAAACCAGATAAGACATTATTCTATTACAAAATTTAAGCAATAAAAAATTGCAAGCAATAAATATTAAAAATAAAAAAAAATACCAATTTTTTTTTTATATATTAATAATAAATATATATTATTTTATCATAGCAGAGATTTATTGATATCAGTTTTTAAAAATTATTGTACCTAAATAAAATTTTAAATTTAATAATTTAATTAATTTTTAATAATTGCTCTAATTATTTTGCATTAAATTTTAGATAGACAGTAGTAGATATTTATTATTTAAAGAGTTAATGATTTATCTTAAAGGTTTCAATTCCGATGTAAATGTGAAATGAGAAATATGTATTAGCTAAAATCGAAATGTTTGTGTGTGTGTGTGTGTTACTGACTCTATTACATTTTCACACTTAAATATGTATAACTAGTTACAAATTTACAGGCGATCTTTAGTCACAGTTGGCCGCACTTTTGTGGCCAATTAGCCCAGAGAGTTGACCACAGGTAAAATGTAGCAAAAGAGCAACAGTAATAGGCAATATCTAGTAATATTGTAACTTCAATACCATTAGCAAAAAAAAAAAAAAAAAAAACATTGACAACAACTTTGGCGACAACAACAACAACAACAACAACAACAACAACAACAACAACTACATACAACTCTAACAGAGCAGCAAACGTGAAAATCATGATTTTCCTAACCGACTTTAGTCCAGGTTGGATGACTCGCATTTGTATGCATCGTCGGTCATTCATAATGAAAGTGAATTTCGCATAGTAGTAGTGTAGTTGCTTTTATTTTTTCTTCTTCTTCTTCTTCTTTCTTTAGCAATGTCTCTCTGTCTAACTAAGTAACCAACTATATACCATCCAAACATCTATCCATCGTCTAAATATCTATCTGGCCATTTGCCTTAGTATTGGCAATTTCTAATGCGTCGCCAACTATCGCAAAAACCAGTTGCTGCAACAACGGCAACAGCAACAGCAACAGCAACAGCAACAACCACAACAGAAACGTTGCCTCAAGTAAAAGTATCTTAGTAGGCCGCTTTTGGCATCGTCATCGTCTTAGCCATAGACATAGCCATCGTCATCATGATCATGATTCGATGCCATCGGGTAACACTGACTGACTGACTGACTGACTGACTGACTGACTGTGTGTAACTGGCTAACTGACTGACTGACTGACTTCTTGGCCAAAACAGCGTGCAAACGTAAACAGAAAATATCAGCAGAAAAGAAAAAGGAAAAGCGAGACTTGGCCACATGTGATGTGATTTCACATTCGCTTGGCCATGTTGATTTTCCTATGGTTTTTCTTTTTCTTTAATTTTTAAGTTTTTCGGTTTTTCGGTTCAAGTCCAAGCCGGAAAGTATTTATTTTAATTAAAGAAATGCCGTTCAAGTGTGCCCAAGTCTTGAAGTGTTAAGTGTGTTTTATGTATATATGTGTGTGTGTGTGTGTGTTTTTAGGATTTTCATTTTTGATTTCCGAAAGCTATCAATTCAGTTTTTCACTTTCCCTAGCTCACTTGTTGTGATGTTTAAAGAAGGTTTTCCTTTTCGTTTACTTCTCTCTCTCTCTCTCTCTCTCTCTCTGTCTACCTTTACATATGAATGACCCAGTTAGGGGATTGGGGATTGCATTTTATACAGGAAATTGTTAAAGTATCTCGAAAGATGCTTAAATAAACAATAAAACAAATATAGACACTATCAGGATGTTATCTAGACAGAAAATGGCAGAACGTTTAAATCTATAAAAGAAACTTAGGACTTTAATTTGAGGAACTTAACTAACTTAAATTTAATTTAAGGTCAGCTTTTTTTTTTTTTTGTAAAATTTTTCATTAGAAAGGCGAAAAATTTGGGTCAACTATTAAAGGAAATCTTTATCTTGAGTGATTTTTAGTCGACTTAAGCATTTTCCCTTCAAAAATGTTTACATTAAAAGATCTAGACACTTAACTAGGCGAATACTTGATTTATTTTATATATACTTATATATATTTTTTATCTCTTATTGCTTTTTGAAAGGTAAGTATTGTGGAAATCAAGTATACGCAGTGCGGAACTTTAGCTAAAAAGAATTTCAAATTATTTCAAATGTAATAAAAATTCAAATAAAAGTTTTCCCTTTATATAGACCGACCGGTTCCTTATAGTCTAAAACAATTTTTTAATTTATTTCTAAAACTAATTATAAGAAATCTGATGATCTTGAATCGAACGTAGACAAAGATTGAATAAACACAACATTTGAAAGGTAAGATAATAAAAAATAAGAAAAAAAAAAAGAAATAGAAATACTAATGCCTGACAAATATATTTTGTTTTATTTGAAAAATATAATTGCAAATGTATAAATGCAATAGTAATAATAGTAATAATTTAATATACGAAATTAAAAGTATTGGTATACATTTTCTATTTCTGTTTTAGTTGTAAATCTATTAAAATTTTAGTTTTAGTTTATTTTCATATTATTGAATTCATTTTCATAGTCAGCGATAAATGTTTTGTCTATGCATAACTGACCTACGTGCTTATATATAGATATGCAAATTGTTTAAACAAAATGAATATTTCTCATTTATACATACACATACATACATACAAACATATATGTATATGTATTTATGTATGTATGCATCTAAGACTAAATGCATTGAAAATGTTGCTTCTCGAAGTCTCCCTCTTTCTCTCTCTCTCTCTGTCGATCTCTAGTCGTCTTCCGTTCGCCCCATCTCTCCTCTCTGCCACTGAACAAAAGTTGATTAAACTGCCACAATAACACGACAACAACAACAATAACAACAACAATCGTTTTCAAGTTCAACACAAAGATACAAACAAATATACAATACATAAATTCAAAAGAGCATTTCAACTGGAAAATTCCCAAAAAAAAAAAAAAAACTACAACAACAAAAACAACAAAAATATCATCATCGAAAATATAGAAAAAAGAAGAAGAAAAAAAAAAATATTTTACAAATATTGTGTTGCAAAAGCATATTTATTAAACGAAAGCAACAACCAGCCGACTGAAACATAAATCACAACGAAATTCTCACACATTTATTAAGTGCTGATTAGTATGGAGAGGAAAAAACGAAAAAAAAAAAAAAACCCCAGATAAAGAAAAACTAAAAACTATTAACTAAAAGTGCAAACCAAATGCAAAATGTTGCTACTGTTGTTGCTGTTGCTCTGTTGTAGCTATTGCTGCTGCTGCTGCTTTTGTTGTTGTATTTGTATATCGTGCGTTTCATTTTCATTAGTTGTTTTTTTTTTTTTTTTTTTTTTTTTTTTTTTTTTTTTTTGTTGTTGTTTACGTGTTTTATTGAAAAAGATTTTCAATGCCATTATAGTGCATTAGTGTGTGTAAGTTGTAAATGCAAGCAAAGCAAATGTCCGTCTAACTGTACGACCGTCAACCGTAGCCATTTGAGGCAGAGAGACGTTAGAGGTAATGTTAGAGGAGATGTTGTAGGAGGGTGGGTAGGGGGGTAGGGGGGATGGGGGGATGGGTGAGAGGAGAGGGGACCACAGACTGACACAGCAACTGCGACGTTGACTGCAGTGGCAGCGGTAGCGGCAGCAACAACAACAAAAGCAGCTCATCCGCTCGACGTTTTTTTTTTTCGAGTAGTTACAGCTACTAAAACTTTAACGAGGGTTTGTTTCAAAATTCTCTTTAATATAATTACTTCTTGATTCTTTTCTATTAGATTATCAAAAATATTATACGATAATGGAATTAATTGTAACTAATATATATATACATATATATAACTATTATACTATCAAAAAGCGTAATCTTTAGGTCAACTAAAAGATAATTTTCAGTTAATCAAATCAGATTAACTATATATTTGTTGACGTTTTGTGCAGAATTAACAGCAGCAATAAGATGATATTAAATCAATCTTTGATATATATATATATATGTGATATAAACATAATTACAAAGAATGTTATTTGATTTCAAATGTTAAATGAATATTGTATTCTTTATAAAAATTCATATAGCAAATTCTTGAAATAAAGTGTAATAAAATTAGATGAAATTTTGTTTTGAATTGGTTTCATAACCGTTACAGTTGCATATAACCGTTATACGTTTCGGTTTCGGTTTCGATTTTGATTTCGATTTCGGTTGCATTCCCTATTATTAGATGTGCTCAAAGAAAGTTTTCCAACGATATGCTTGGCCGGCAAATTGATCGTGCAATAATTACTGCATAGTTGCAAGCTGCAAGTTGCAGATGATGATCATGATGATGATGATGATGATGATGATGATGATCATGATAATGATGATGAGGATGAAGTTGTTGCTGCTGCCACAAATGGAAAGCATCGAGAGGGAAAGTGTTGCCAGTTGGCAGTTTTCAATTTTCATTTTCATTTTTATTTTTCTCTTTCTTTTTCATTTTTTTTTTTTTTGTCTTTTTTATGTGTTGTTATTTTTTTTTTTTTTTTTGTTCAGTTTCCATGGCATGCTGCTAATAATACCCAATCATAATGCCGCATAATAGACACACTGACATTGAAACAAGACAGAGAAGCAGAGAAGGAGGAGGGGGAAGGAGGTGAGTCTGTTGCAGTTGCTGCTGCCAACACGGTAGCCCAAGTGAGATCGATTGGCATCGTCGATCATCGCCAGCAGCAATAGCAACTGCAACTGCAACAGCAACAGCAACAACAAATTGCAATTGCAATTGCAATGGCAACAGCAGCAGCAACCGTCTAAAACTAAAAAGCAAACGTCAACATAAAATTTGTTGTTGTTGCTATTGTTGTTGTTTGGTTTTGTATTTGTTGTTGCTTTTGCAACGTCGACAACTGCAACGACATTCAACTGATAGAAGTCAAAGTTCTGAGAGAAGGCAACAGATAACACGTCACTTGATCGAATGGGGACATGGACAACATGCGTACAGCCGCCTGCCCCTCCTCATAATACATAGGCGTCCGCCGTAAATCCCCCCGTCAACCGTCCTGCTCTTACCCTTCTTCCGTTCAGTTTAGGCCGCCACCACCATCACTCGACATGAATCGTCGTTGCCGTTGTCGTTGTTGTTGTTGCTGTTGTTGTTGCTGTTGTTGTTGCTGTTGTTGTTGCTGTTGCCGTTGTCGTTATTGTCGTTAGCTTCGTTAGGTACCCCACAGGTTCACCCTCTTCCACCAATCCTCTCTCCCTGTGTCATGTCTCTCTCTCTCTCTCTCTCTCTCAGGTCTGTTTTGTCTCTTGTTTAGTTTATTTAGTATTTTTTCATTCTCTATATATATATATATATATATATATACATATATAAATATATATATTATTATATAGAATAATGCGCGTATTGAATGTTGCAACGGGCTGCCTAACGAGTGAGCAAGAGACAAATACAGAACTAATAAGAGTGAGTGAAACGGAGGAATCAAGACAGATTGGATGAGGAAAGCGATAAAAGGGGGAAGGGGGGAATGGGGGCTTTACGTACGGTGACGGTCGTTTATGGCCGTTTGTGTCTGTCTGTCTGTCTGTCTGTCTGTCCTTCTCTCCGTTCGTCTATCTATCTATCTAACCGTTCGTCTGTCTGTCTGTCGGTCCTTCTCTCTTTCTGTCTGTCTGTCTGTCTGTCTGTCTGTCTGTCTGTCTGTCTGTCTGTCTATCGGTAGCGCAAAACATTTTTCAATTGAAAAACTATTCGTTGTTGTTGTTATTGCTGGCCGTGCATTTTATTTGATTTGATTTGATTTGATTTGAAATTCTCATTGCATTGCAGTTAAAGCCTATTGCAATTACTTTTTGCCATTTATTTCTTGGCTTGTTGCAGTAGTTGAAAGCCAATGTCTTTACTCTATTGAGACTTTATAATGGGTGCCCTCCAATAGATACATATGTATGTATGTATAAATATTGGAGGAGGGCCAATAATAATAATAATGTTTGAGGTAGGTTAGCGCTAAAGAGCAACAAGTTGCGATCGATGCAAAATTGTAAATATTGTTAAGATAGGTAAAGGAATGGGTTCATATATGTACACACATACATATATTCAAATATATATATATCAAATTAATCACAAATACTTTTCATATCTTATATGACTAATACATTTAAGACCATTAAGGATGTATTTTTTTTTCTGCAAAAAATTTACTAAAAGTAATCTAAATTTTTTTTTTTTTTGATTTATGTTAAAGTAATCAAAATTCTTTTTCTATTCCATCTTCGTGTAATCCATTTTTATTTATTCCATCTTCCTCTATTGCAACTTCCTCTATTCCATCTTCCTCTTTTCTAAAATCCTCTATTCCATCTTTCACTATTTCAATTTCCTCTATTCCAACTTCCTCTTTCTCAGCCTTCGTCTTTTCCATCCTTTCCTTTATTCCATTCCATCTTCTACTTTTTCATCTTCTTAACTTCCTCTATTCCATTTATGAATGTAGAGATTACTTTTATCTTAGTAACTACAACTAAAATACTATCATATCGAATGGAAAATCTATCAAATTTATTAAATCAGACCTTTTTTTTCGAACAGATGGTCTTCTTTTTATTTATAAATTTTAGATTTTACTTTTCTGCTAAATAAATAAAATTAATCTTGCTAAAATTATTCTAAGATCATTTTCAATCACCCTGTATATGCGAACAACTAACGCACAATTACCCAACACATATACAAATGCATTTTACAAAAGATATAGATACAGATACAGATACAGATATAGACACTAACATATACAACTAAACAAATTGAATGCATTTTATTTGCTTAGGCATATTTTTAATTTGCGAGGAAGGAGAACAAATACAACAAGTTAGACAGAGAGTAGAGATTCGAAAAGCAGAGAGAGAGGGAGAGAGAGAGAGAGAGAGATAGAATACTTAGAGCGAGTTGCTAAAGCGAACAAACACAAAATGAATAACGAAACGAATGCGAATGCGAATGCAAGTATGAGTAAACGAGTACGAGTAATAATAATAGCAACAAAATTTCCTTTTCTAGGTCTAGGCCAGATGCACAATTACATTCTAAAATATGCACACAGCCTATGTCTATGTCTATTTCTATGTATGTTGCTGTATGTGTGTGTGTGTGTGTGTGTGAGTGAATGAGTATCTATATATGTATATATGTATGCATGTATGCATATGGTAGCTCCAGCTCCGGTTAAACAACAGGTAAAAATTGAATTGAAATGATATATGTATGTATGTATGCATATAGACTCGTTGCAAGTACAATATATAGGGCCCTATGCCACTTGACTTTTACAATTAAACTGTAGTTATCATTTTCCTTCATTTTTTTTGTTGTTTTTTTTTTTTATTTCGTTGCATCATAAAAGGAAACTTTGATTATGCTAACAGCAAGTGTTTGCATGTCTCTCTGTGTGTGTGTGTGTGTGTGCGTGTGTGTGTATCTGTAGTTGCAACTTGACTTGGTCCCATTCTTATAATTCCTGCAACCTATAAATATGGACAAATGTACCCACACAGTGAAATATCTATATGCATATGTACATACATATATACATATACATATCCATATATATATATAAATATATATGCCGGATTATAGATGCACACATTGTAGTCAGACATCCGCCTAATATTTGTGTGTTGCAGTTGCCGTTGCCGTTGCCGTTGCGGTTGGCATTGCTGTTGTTGCTGTTGTTCGTGTTGTTGTTGCCTCTTACGCATGCAATTTTCGCTTTCGTTTTTCGCGCATGTTTATTCTTTTTGAAGGACAAGCTAGCTATACATATAAATGTATATACATATATATGTATCTATATATACGTCTATATGTCTGGCTGTCGATCTGAATACCGTAGCAACGTACCAACAAAGTCTTTCAACTAGCCAGCTTCTATGTCTATATATATATATATATATGTACATATGTACATATATATACATATATGTAGGTATGTATGTATATGTATGTATGTACATGTATGTATATAAACATGCACATTTTTCTCTCATAACAAATGTGCGAACGGGTTCAAATTCTTTACGCATTATATTTATGCATTATTCCGATGGCATGATAAGATCTTTTAAACATTTAAGAAAAAGAAAAAGCTTTTAAAAACTTATATAAGCAAAGAAAATAGATGAAAATCTTAAATTAATAAAATTGAATTGGATTTCCTCAATTTAATTGTTGATTAAAAATTCAAAATATATGAAAAAATTATCATTATCTATATATATATAAGTATATATATATATCAGATAAGTCGGCGAGTCGAAATACCCTTATGACATTTTTTAACATGTTTGAAAAATCTTGTGGTCGAAATGACGGAGAAAGTAATTGATTAAACTGAAAGGTATACAAACTTAGTCACGGCCAAAGTTAGCTTCTTTGATAATTTAAGCAACTCAATATATAATTATAAAAATTATTCAGAATTCCTAAAATATCAATGTTTTCAAGTAATTAATTATTTCTAATACGAATTTCAGATATATAATTAATTCAATTTCACAACTATTTATAATCAATAAGTTACATATGTGCATACATATAGACATATATCGAGACGATTTGTAGAAATAAAGATATGAAAACTAAAGAGCAAAATATCTTATGGCCACAAATTTCCTTCTATATCCTGATATATTCGGATATATTTGTTCATATATGTATGTGTGTGTGTGTGTGTATGTATTGCTTATGCAAATAGTTCGATTGTCCCCAATTATGGAGAGGTTTACGACCTAAATTCTATATGCATACATATGTATATATGCTTCGGCGAGTAACGGTCACACCGAATGTACTCAATACACATCCATCCAATTAGTCTTTTGCATTTATGACACACATATGATACGGTTTTCCGCTCATTTTCCTCATTTCCCGACAGAAACGCAATTTTCTTTCTTTTCTTCTTTTTTTTTTTTTGTTTTCGCCAATAGCGAAAACGAAGAAAAACAAAATCGAAATGAAAATAAAATGCAGAAACAGGAGGAGCAATAAAAAAAAAATAAAACAAAAAACCAAAAAGAAGACAACAAAAACAAAAACAAAAAAAGGTGAGACAAGCAAACTGTGTGTGTGTGTGTGTGTGTGTGTGATAGAGAGAGGGAAACAGAGAGAAGGACAGACGTACGGACATCTATCATGCATATCCGTTTCCACAAATATATTTTACGAAAGTGTGTGTGTGTGTGTGTATACATATACAAGTGCGAATTGTCGGCATGATCAGAAGGCCAGACATAGATATAGATAAATGTACATATATATACATACATACATATATGTATATAGATATATGTAGATACAAATCTTGATATAGATGTAGTTATAGATATAGAAGATGACTGATTATAGTAAAACGAAACTGCTCTTGCAATGTGAATAGTGCGTGGGGATGGATGGATGATGATGATGATGATGAGCCTGCTGATGGTCTCCAAATCGACTGACAGGAGATGCTAATTAGGGGCAACACTTTATATGCCAATTGAATGTTTGCCAATGGGTCAATTAAGCAGTGTTGTGGGAAGTGGGGGGAGAGGAGAGGAGAGGAAGGGGGATATAGACTTTAACAAGAAGATATGTTTGGCCCAAGTCGGAAAATGGATATGCAAACAAGAAGCGTCAATTTGATGTCGCTATTTAATGCTAGCGCCAGTCAAACAGCAGTTTTATATACACACACACATATACCTATATACTATACTTATTTATATAGCATATAGTATATACATACACATATATTCTTTTTCTTTCTTTCGTTATTTTTTTTTTGTTGTTTTTTTCTTTCTAGATTTCATTTGTTGGGGCATTGCAAAAGGGGAGCCTTAGCTTTTCGCACACACACACACACACACACACACACACACACACACACACACACACAAGTGTGCACGCTTTGCTTACACACAAATATATATACATATATGTATGTACATACATACATACGTACGTACGTATGTATCTCTGCTGACTGCTGCTGTCTATGTGACTCGCTGTGTTTGTGTGTTTGTCAGTATATATGTATGTATATATGTTTGTATGTATGTATGTATGTATATACAGGCGGGTGCAGCGAACTAATTCAAGGCTGCATACCACACGCTATGGCAAAAATAAAGCTATCAATGTGTTTGTTGCTCTCCGGCCACTGAGTGAGCACTTCTCTGCTTTGCTGTGCTCTGCTCTGCTCTGCTCTCACTGCCATTTGCCGTTGAGTATATGCATGTGAATGTGCCTATGTGTGTGTGTGTGTGCAAGACAAGTTCAGCAGCGCTAAACATTCAAAGCCAGCCAAAGTCGGTATTGCTATTGGGTTTTGAAATGGAGTAGAGTATGGGTTGAAGGGTACAGAAGGGGGATGGTGAGAGGGGGGAGGGGGGAGGGTGGTAGTCCGCATCGCACCGCAGACTGTGACTGAGAATTTTGTAAGGTTGTATCATCGTCGACGTTAACATCGCTGCTAACGCTGACGTCTCTCTCTCTCTATCTCCATCTCCGTCACCGTCGACTTTGCCTTTTGTTTTCATTTTGCTGCTTTTTAAACGAGATGCGACTGCGAATGCGACGGCAACGGCAACGGCAACGGCAACAGCAACGGCAACGGCAACGTTGTCAGTTGGTCGGCGGCACACGCTCTAATGCAATCAAAAGCTAAAACGAACATCGAATAAACTGGAACTGGAACTGAAAATGAACTTTCCGACAGGGCCGGTCCAATGTCACTTATTTGAAAAGAGGGCTTAAAATAAATGCAAAACAAATATGACATAGCAATAGAAACACCTCCCCCCCTTAACTACCTACCTTCCTTTTGCTTCCCATCGAATAGAAAGTTTTCCTAATAACTAACCTCAATTCTTTATGGGTGGAATATTGTGAATCTTTATATATACATATGTATACATACTTTTATATATAAATAATGCTACTAAAGCGTTAAAAAATGTGAATGGATAACTTTTAGATACTTATATATGTATACATATTCATGTGACTATATTAACTAGGCCCCAAATTGACTATTAAATCTGTTTTAGCCACTCCTGGCATCTATTCAACTTATTTTATTCCCCCTTTTCCTTTTCGTTTTCGTTTTCCTTTTTTTTTTTTTTTTTTTGGTTTTCGTTATCTTCCATTTCGTCTTTTGCCATTGCAAATTCCTATTCTGTTTTCGCAGTTTTACTTAAATAATGGTAAAGCGTTTAGCGGGAAGGGAGCGAAATTTTAGCTTCCTTTACTAGCGGGAAACGAAAAAAAAACAAAAAAAAAAGAAAACCAAAAACAAAGTTTGCCACATTTCATTTTCATTGGCCAATATGAAGAAATGCATATGAAGAGAAAATGCTCATATATGTATATAGATACAAATATGCATATATATATATATACATACATGCAATGTATATGTACATACATGTATATATATATATATATGTATGTACATATCTAAATTTTTCCATCAAATCTCCTTTACCCGTTGTTCCCCTTTATCCTATTTTATTATTGTTTTTGTTTTTTCATTTCAGTTTCTTTTTCTTTCGTTGTTGTCTATTTTGCATTTGCAGCATTGTTGCTGTTGTTGCTGTTGTTGTTTTTGTTGTTGTTGCAACATGTTGTTGCCGTTGTTTATATGGGGTGAAGGTGAAAATTTTGTTTGCAGCCGCAGCTTGTGGCCCCTTTTTTTTTCTTTTTCTATGGCTAACGACAAGCTGACAATGGGATGCCCCATGACTATATACATATATAATATACATATCCATACACATATGCACATACATATGTATGTATATATGTACATATATATAGTTTATTGTTGTTATAAGTCGTTGCGTGTGTGTGTGTGCGTGTAGCTGTTGGTGTTGCTGGTGTGTTAATGGGTTACAGTGCAATTAGGACAGTGTGTGCTTTTACAGATTGAATTCGATTAACTTATAATGAGCATCAGCAGCAGCAGCAGCAGCAGCAGCAACACATTGCCGATGTAAATTGTTTTAAGGGGAGGCACAACAATAATAACAACAGCAACAACAACAACAACATACATATATATAACGAGGTTTGTTAGATATAAACAATTTAGAATAATTTATAGTTAAAAACCCCAAGATACGTAACTATGTATGGTTTACATTGAATTTTAACATTTCCAATTACAAATATATATCATTTAAAAGTCTTATATATATATACATATGTATATATATGACATAACTATTCTAGTTAAATCTATTAATAGTTTAAAATAAGGAAATATTAGGAATTTATTAATTTAAACGTTTCTTATGAAAATATTAAAGGGCATTTTCCCTTTATTTTTATTTTCCCGTAATAGATTGGCAATCAATCATTTAAAAGTCTCCCCATATAACTATATATATTCATCACACATATCGATTACTTAATCAAAACGTTTATTTTTGCTATTAACACGAGTTGTTTAAGTAGCAATAATAATGAATAATAATATTTAATTAACTTTTTTAGCATTATTGTTAGGCTAAAGCAATCGAGCAATTCGAATATTTAAATTCTTAAATAGTTTCAAGTTAAAATGTTGAATTAATACGAGTAAAAGATTATTCGAATTTATCTATATCTATTTCTTAAGTCAGCTTTAAATGTATTTCTCATAATAAACTTTATTAACTATTCTCTTTTTTTATTCAGTATCTATTTAAAATATATATATATATATATTTGAATAATACTTTCCTGATATATATCAAGTTACTCATTTTATGCAACAATAAGAATTCAATGACTAAGTTGTCTATATATATGTATGTATATTCTAGGTATATCTATTTGCAATTTTCCTCATGCCATAACTTGCGCGAAAAAAAAGAGTTAATTTACAGAAAAAAAAAACCAATTAAACATTTTGGCATCCTTAGCTTCAAATCGAACTTCAACCCAAATTGAGAATGAAAAATGTTGACAATATGCCATTAATCAATTTGTATTCTTTGGACAAAATGGCGCAGATAATAATGACTTCATTTGCAATCACAAAAGACATAAACGAGGCTAAGGCGAGGCTCCTGCCAAAAATGAGAACAGCAGCAGCAACACCAGCAATTCCAGCAGCAGCAGCAGCAACAAAAGCAACAAAAGCAACAACAACATCTAAACGATATCCGTTAAAACTTGAACTCGGCGGTCAACCTGCCATGCGTGCAACAACAACAACAACAAATTTAGATAAAAAAATAAAATACACACACAGCACAAAAAGAAAAACAACAACAATAACAACAAATGCCAAACCAATCAACAAAATTGCAAAGTGCATTTAGCAGTGGCAACGTTTTGGCACTCACAAATGTTGCCAGTGGAGGAATGGGATGGCGAATGGGATATGAGAGATGGGGTATTGGAGGTAGGTGATGGCAGTGGTTGCAATCATGGGGGGGAGGTGGGAGGTTGTATAGGTGATTTGGGGTTTGGTTAGGGGTACTCAGTTGTCGTTTGGTGACAGTGACGTGCTCGGCGGCCTGCCCGGTTCGGTTCGGTTCAGTTCGTTTGCTGGCTGGCTGGCTGGCTGGCAATGGACAAATGAACGCCCCTGACATCGTTAGTTGTTGTTATTGTAGTAGTTGTTATTGTTGTTGTTGCTGCTGCTGCTGTTGCTGCCGTTGTTACTGCAATTGTTGTTTTAGTTGTAATTGTTGTTAGACGATTTGGTGGACGGGGTACGCAGAAATCCTGATTTGGTTATAACAACGCACATTTCAGGCTAAAATAACAACAACAACAACAAACAAAACAAAAAACACAACAACCACAACCAAACAACATGATTTGAAATTCAAATTGCCAATCCAAAATCTAAAGCCGAAAGGCAGCCAAGAAATGCGTGCAACGAACAAAATATATAGTAGTAGTAGTTCTCCCATATAGCCATGAGGCATGGCTAGAAACAAGCATAGAACATGGGCAAAATGGCAGTTACAAAAAAAAACAACAAAAAAAAACAAAAAAATAATCAAATAAATAATCGAGAAAAAAAAAAAGAAAAAACTAAATTGTGTGTGTGTGTGCACACCAGGGATGGCAAATGTTTGCAAAAGTGTCAAACAACTGATTGAAATGTATCCAAATAATTCAACTTAAAGTTGAATTCAATCATAGTAATTGAAATAAATATTGAAAACTAAACCACAAAAATTGAAAATGTTTTCAAATAGTTTAAGAAAAACTTTTTTTTTTTGAAAATAAAATCAAAAATGATAAATAAATGGTTAAAGCATTCCCATTTAAATGAAAAAAAAAAATTTATTGAATCTCTAAATAGAACATAATAATTTTGCTAAGATATATGAAAATATATTGAATGAGATATAAAGAAAAAAAAATATATATATATATATATATATTGAATGAGATATAAAGAAAATATATGTATATATCTATATATATATACAACAAATTGAGGCTAAATAATAAAGAATTAGAATTGTCTGACTGATCCAAAGGCTACTTAATCTAAATCGGTTAATGGTTATATGTATATATACATGTTTGACATTTACCAAAGCTTTTGAAAATAATTAGAATTTGATTTGCCCATCCCTAAAAGTGAACGGTGCGAACTAACGCAGAAACTAACGCACTTTTTAAAACTGCAAAAAGTGCAACTTGCGTCGCTTGGTCGTGTGGAACCCCTTGACATTAATAGCGAGTCGAGAAGTCAAACTCAAAGTAGTAGTAGTAGCCCAAGAGAAGTAACTATGTACATTGAAGGGGGTCGTCGGTGGAGGGAGAGGGGGGTAGGGGGGGAAAGGTGGCCGCAAAAGAACCTTGGACTAAAGCTGAACTCGCACAAAGTGAACAATCTTTGCCACAGCAGCCGACGTCCGTCTCCATCTGCGTAAGCTAAGTCAACCCTCACCCGCCACCCGCCCATCCCCTACCTTCTACCTAACCCACCACCACCACCACCACCCCAAACTGCGTCTCTGTGGCGTTTGTGTCGGTAGCGTTGACGACCGCTCGCAATGTCAACGGCATGCCTACAGTCTAAAAACCGAGACCCAACAACACCAACGACAACATGCCATGAGATGAGAGCTGTCTCAGTGATTGGGCTGAATTTGTTGCCGCAGACTCTGCCACATTTGCTATTGGCCAAAAAAAAAAAAACAACGAACACGAAAATGAAATAGAAAAAGAGCCTTTCCCTGGCATCCTTGAAAATTAAAGTTCAATGCTTGAACGGCGCTTGAACCCACCACAAACAGACACACACGCACGCACGCACACACACACACACACACATACAAAACAGGACGTCGCAGGACGTAGGATGTCTAGCGCCTGTCAGCCAACACCCGCCAACGCCACCGCCACCGACACCGACACCGCCACCAACAATGATTGCGCCCATTTACGGCCTGAACTTCAACGAACAAATTTTTCAAGTTCAAGGTTGCCGGAAAAACTCAAACCAATAAAATGGTAAAAAAAAAAAAAAAAAAAACAACAGCCCAGTCCCACCCACCCACAACAGGCGAGTCACATAAAACCAGTCTTTGTCTGCGGCACGCACACACCCGAAAAAAAAATAACAACAACCAACAGGCAGAAGAGAAAAAGAAAGAGAGAAAAAAAAAACAAAAATGAGACGACACAACCAAAAAAACGAGTCCGAACAGTGAATCCTTGCAACGAATTCCAAATACCTCGCAAATAACTGAAATATTCCCAAAAGAACTGAAATCGTTTTACGAAACAAAAACTATATCAATCTGTATTAGTTAAGGACATATCTCCATGGCAAATATATTGACTGTTCAGTATGCTTTATATACAAGATTTATCTACAAGTCAAATTCTATACGATCTATATAACTTTCTTTGATTTTGTGGTTACAGGGTATAAAAAATGGCCGACACTGTGTGACCCACCATTTTGTCTGTGTGAAAAGCCCAACACCAATACAGCCATAGAAATGCGAAAGCGTATAAACGTGAAAATGGGAGGGGGGGATGGTGGTGAGGGTAGGGGATTATGGAGTAAAGAAAATGGGCGGCAGACACCAGTATAAATATATACGAAACATTTCCTACACACACAGAAAATACATTTTCCAGCCGCCCAGCACCAAGGCAATATCCTTTTGACCTTGAGCTCGAAATTTCCACACGCAAAATTTATTGACCCGACGTGGCGTAGAACGTGGCAAAAGCAGCCAGCAGCCAAGGTACTACCAACCATGGAGGGAGGGGGGTGGGGCGGTAGGTGGGTGGATTGTTGAGGAGATGTTAGGTATGCGGTAGATTGGTATTTGTCTGACTTGGCTTCGTTTGGCATTCGTTGAAGGAAACATGAAAACCCGAAAAAAAATATATATACATATACATATAATATATATATACATATATATATATATATACAACATGGCCGTCTAACGCCTCAACTCCTCCCGCAGATCCGTCTGGCGTGTTTTTTTGTTATTGGGTATTTTTTTTTTTTTAGAAAAGGAAATAGGTGCCCGCAGTTTAGTGGGTGGGCTAGGGGCTGTCTGTTGTGGTTCCCAGAACCAGATCCAGCCACTGCCGCCGCCGCCGCCTCCTCCGACGACGCTGCTGCTGCCACTGCAGCCAACGTCGACGTTGTCTGCTTTTCGTGTCAATAGACGTTTATTTGTCTGCCCTTCTCTTCCTCCTTAAGGAGCCGAAATATACTCTGTGTATCCTCCCGTATCCCTGAGACGGGCATTTATATTTCAGTCACTGTGACTGAGCCTGGGCGTTGCCTTGCCATTTTGTAGGGAGAACACCCAGTCGGGATTTAATAAACAAGTGACTGGCCTTTTTATTTCTTATAGTTAATGGTTGACAATTTCGTGGAAGGACTCTTTCGGGCGGTAAGGTTAACGAAAAACTGTGTAAACTTTCTCTTCTTTGAATTGGAAATTTAATTAAATTATCACAAAATTGTTCATAGTATGTAAAAGGGGCAAAGATTTGAAGAGATTTACAAGCAGATTAACCAAAATTATATACATACATATATAAAACATTTCTTGAACATTATCAAGGCCAAGTTCAAATAAATTGAGAGTGAACCTGCCATTTAACAAAAAGTATTAAAATAGATGCCAAAAATCCAAAATCCAGTAAATTAAATAGCACTTATATTAAACTTTTTGATTTCTATGAGAAAACTGATAAATGATTTATATTTGAAAAATTTGGAAATTTTTAGGAAATCAATCTCAAACTTTAAACAAGAAATTGCATGTTTCATTATTGATATTTCAATCTTTAAAATATTATTGACAATTCATTGTAATTCAATAAAAATTAACAAGAATAATTGCTATTTTTTTAAAGACTTTTACATATGCGAAAATGACTTTGATTGACTTTGAGTCTTAGAAATCTTAAAACAAGAAGAAATCAAAGCATTTAGAACCCGTTTTTAATATTTGTAAACATTTTAAAGAAGATAACTTTTTTTTTATAGGAATCGCTTTAAGATCAAAAGGATATAGAACTAAAGTTTCAATTAATATTCTAATGAAGAAAAGCTTTTCAATTAATTTATTGATCATTTTTATGATGAGAAGTGCAAGTAGTTTACTTGTATATGTATATGACTCATCTTTTCAATTAACTGAAATTTTTGGCAAGGATATTAGGTCACCTTTCAGTATTATTTTTTTATTATTATGAATTGCATTCAACAGAAATTAAAATTACTTTCATTAGCTGTGTAATTAATAAAACAAAAATTGTGGGTAAAGATAATGAGTAGTATTCTTCACACTATTCAGTATTATATACAATTATATATATATATACATAAATAAAATCAAGGACAAGTCTGTAACTTACAGGACACTCTTGTTCCTATGTAATAAAAATTGAAGGCCGTTTAAAGCTACGGGTCATTTCGTTCAACTTAAAAGTTGTGTGTGTGTGTGGAGCTTTTAAGCTTAAGCAAAGTTCGCCACCAATGAAAATTGACTAAAGCAACTTTCGCATAGCAATTCAATCATAAGCTTAATGAAAGCTCACATAGTGACTCAGCTTTCAATTTGATACGGTAGGGGCATCGCTGACTCTAAAACTGTGAAGCGCCACCTACCGGCTTACTTTAACCACCCAAATTGGGGCAATTGAAAAAATGAAAGCCTAAAAGTTGGCAACACAACAATTTCAAAAATGATTGAAAATCAAAAAGTAACTCAAAATTAGCAAAATTTCCCCATGTAGTATATAGATATATATGTATATAAGTATGTATGTAGAAAAAGAAATTAAGGGGGACTCACCATCAAGTTTATCCAGCCTCTTGTCGATATTCAGACACTTGGACATTAATTTTTCCACCAGTAGGGGATTTGCAGCTGCACTGGTCACAAAACGCGGTTCATCCGAATGTTGTTGTCCATTGCCAAGTAGGCCATATTCCAGCTTAGCAGTGCAATCGCTACCATTTGCCCCTACTACTCCTACTCCCACATTTACTCCATTATTGCTATTGTTGTTGCTGTGGTTGTTATTGTTGTTGTTGTTGATCAAATCACCGCAAAGAGCCGCCGCCGCCGCTGCCGCTGCCGCTGCCGAATTAGAACTAAAGCCCAATAGGGCTTGGCCATTGTCATCACCCGTATCGGCCAGACTGGCACCAACCGTATCGACCAGACCCTGGGCACTTAGTTGGGCATTCTCTTTGGCTAAAAGATCATCGCCGGCCACAACGGCAGCAGCGACACTGGCAAAATCATCGACCACCGCATCGGCAGCTGTAATGACATTGTTGTTGTTCTCCTCCTAGGAAACATATACATAATACATTGGCACACATATATATGTATTAAGAGAGAAAGAGAGAGAGAGAGAGAGAGGGAAAAAGAAGGAGCGAAAGAAAGAGAGAAAGAAAGAGAGAAAGAGAGAGAGAAAGATAGATAGAAAGGGAGAAAAAGTAATAAAAAGAAAAGAAGCAAAATAAAGAAAAAGAGTGGGAAGAAAGAGAGCAAATAGAAACGAAAAATGAATGATATATCAATTGGGCATAAATCCCTTTCCTTTTGTTTTCGGAAAAGTATTCATTTTCTTTTTTCTTTTCAATAGTTAGATAGATAGATAGATAGTTTGTTCAAACTTCTCTGTTCTCTTGGCGGATGTACATTTTCGACTTTAACCTCAACGGTGGCCAAATCCGAGAGCAGGCTTTCGATTTCGAAATTGCTTTCGGAAAACTGGCGAAATAGCTCATCAGATGAATCACTGCCGCATAATGGTTCCACAACCACATTCACATTGCGAGCTGCCGAACCATTCAGTTCACCACTAAGACCAGTTCCATTGACACCTCCAGCTGATCCAATACCAACGCCACCAACTCCTGTTCCAACACCAACTCCTCCTCCTCCTCCTCCAACTCCTAATGCTGCCTGTTGTGGATTATTTGGATTGCCAGCTGCTTGTATTGTTGCATTGATATTTTCACCATTGACTGTTGAATCATCCTTTAAATAGAAAAACAAATTTGATAGTTGATATTAGATGAAAGATAAATTTAATGAGAAGAGATAACAAATCATGAACGCAAATGAAATGACCAATGAAATTTAACAATATAATTTTAAAGACAATTGAATGAATGATTAGATACTCACTGCTATGCATGTTGCCAAATCTAGACCACCAACAAGACGACCATCATTATCCGGACACCAGAGCAGTGCGTCATCGATAAATGGCATCGCTGATAGGGCAAAGCCTGCACTGCAAATACTGTTAACTGCCAGCGTGTAGCCGTTTCCTCTAGACC